>CM029129.1:17090559-17123059 GCA_016859345.1 Istiophorus platypterus | reverse complement strand
AGTGTAAAACTCTGCGTTAACGAGCTCAGGCTTCGTTAGAACACCGGCACTGGGATTCTGCATGCCTAATTATCTTGACCCCTCACCCTTGGGTGACAGCCTATCACAGTGGAGGACAGCCACGGTGACCCCTGCTGACCTCCCACTGTCTAGTCCTTCTCACAACACTAGCATAGCGTTAACACAACCACCTCAGCTGACCCTCCCGCTGTACATCTCTGTGTAAAGGAGGCGGTTGTGAGGCTCACACCCTCCCCTGCTCATCTGCTTGAAATATGAAAAGACTGAAGCAGAAGTGGGAAAAAATGGTCAGATCCTCTAAGCAATACTTAAATATGAGTAAAAGTCCTGTATTTGAAATCTATATTTAGAAATAAATAAATTAAGTACAAAATGATCTGAAAACTGGCTTTCACAGAATTAATTTATTCACGTAATAACATGTAAGCAGCATTTGAATTTTGTTGGTTGTCTGTGTGCTGCTGTAAGTCATACTTTATCATATACTGCTGAAACACAATGAGAAATATTAAATATCTTTCTGAAATGCAGTGGACGTAATGTCTAAAAACCACAAAATGAAAATACGACAGTACCTCAAAACTGTACTTAAAATTACCCTGTGGATCCATTTTTGTTAACAACACTTTTTCATTTACAATCAACTAGGGAGGCACTAAACTGATCCACTAGATGGGTGTTTGTGCCAAAACTAACCTCACAGAGTAAATCAGGCATTGGCAGTGGAATGAATCATTAATTTTCACCTTTTTTATTGTCACTGTCATTATAAAATTTAGTGCTTCTGCTATCAGTCACATTCATTCATTCAAAGCAGGCCGTTGACTCAGTTTTTATAGCCACTGCATTCCCTGGCCTCAAAGTATTTCCAATGAGCTCCACACAGTGCGGTATACAAATTTTATACAAGAAAAGGAAAAAGGTTTACAATTGGATCGGTACCTGGTATCTGCTGATACCCTGAACTGAGGTATCCGATCAGTGTTGGGAGAGAAAAAGTTGGATTTGTGCATCCCTGCTATCAACACATACATCTCTTACCCAAACAAAGTTAGTTTCCAGAGAAAAAAAAACACATTCCTAGCTTATAAAAAATGTTTGTTTTGAATGTTTTGAAAAACAGCTTGCGAGCGTCTTCTACTGGCACATTGCTGCCTTTTACAGCTCACCATTTTCCTCAACTGTTACCTCTACCCCCTTTAGAGTATGAGGAAACTTCTATCTTGTACTTGCTAGGTCAGATGATACAAACAATACAGAGACTCGCTCATCAAAACATTTGTCTGTGATCCTGCTGGTGGTCCAAGACTCCACAGGGTACCTTTAAGTGCAGTACTTTGAGTAACCGTAACGCTGTTTCTGCCGCATCCAAAGGTGAACGAGAAAGTCTCTCGTCCTTAATGCTGCACCACTGAGAAAGTTAGACACTGACTTAAAATTTCATCCAAATATTCATCACAACCTCATTTAATTCAAATCAGTTTTGTGTATATAATGCCATATCATAACAGAAGTCATATTCAAGGCACTTTTCATATAGAGCAGGTCTAGACCATCTGAAGCACCATCTTTATTTCCCCCTCTTGGCATCTTCAGAAACCAAATAATTTCAATCAACCATTTGCTTATGTCACTGGTGATCTAATGATATCGCTCATTATTGTTCATTTTTCCATCTGCTGCATGACTCCTCTTGCCTGTTTCCTGTGAGAGTGTTTTCTCTCACTGAATACCGGCAGAACATATTCTACATTTTAATGCAGTATGTGTGCGTTCCTCTTCCCCCTTCACTTGACCCCATCTGGCCTAATCAACTCTGCTACAAAAAGGCCCTGCAGCTACACACACACATACACACACACATACACACACACACACACACACACACACAAACACACACAAATCCACAAACCCACACACAAAGAAACACAGGCACACGCACACAGACACCTTGTGTGAATTGATTGGCTGGACCAGTCACTGGTCGTTAAGAGGCCTCCAATTAAACTGGGCAATTACAAGAGTCTGAATGACTGTGGGGGAGGGGAGCACTCTCCCCTGCTCTCCGCTGTCTCTCTCCCTCTCTCCGAGGCCCGATCATGTTCAAGTGATAACAGTGCTGTTGACCTTTGCTATATTGTGAGTACCACACTCAGAGAGCTGACCCAACAGCAGCCCTGCATGCTGAGCACGCGCACACACACGCACACACACGCACACACACACACAAACACACACACACACAGACTAATACGCACGAACGCACGAACACACACACACACACATACTCGCGTGCACACACAAACACCATTTGGATGGGGAAGCATCAGAATGGCTAAATGGTAGAGATGAAATAATAAAGATGGTACGAAATAAAAGGAGGAGTAAAGAAGGAAGACCTCAAGAGTTTAAGCAAGGTTGTTACTACCCTTTTGCACTCATCATTTTTTTCAAGGACTCCTTTTAGATATTCTGCCTCAATTAGATAATGACAGTGTAGGTACAGAAGGGAAGTATGAAGAGAGAGAAAAGGGAATGCAACAAAGGTTCCCTGGTGAACCAGGAACAAGAAAAACACTAGATTATGAGCCTGATGAAACCAATCAGTTGACTAGCATGTCTTGAGGACATAAAGATCTGGATGACCCGCAACTTTATGTTCTTTAACTAAGACGAAACTGAAGTAGGCCCCAACACCTCAGAAACCCAAATTATCTAATATGTAGTTATTTTAGACGGCATTGCCCTGGCCTCCATCCATCCTCCACAAAGGCCTTAATGGTCAGGTACATTCATATCTTGAAGAGCTTATCCCACTGAGTCAGTGTGCTCTCAGAATAAGGGCTTTCTTCTAGTTTCTAGAGTCTCCAAAAGTAGAATGGGAGGCAGAGCCTTCAGTTATCAGGCTCCTCTACTGGGGAACAATCATCCAGTTTGGGTCTGGGAGGCAGACAACTCTCCACATTTAGGTCTTGATCTCGGAATGCAGACCACCACCTGTCCCCATGAGCCTGATCAACACCCACTGCTTAAATTATCACCATAATTCTTATATTTAGTCTGATTATCATTATCATTATTAGTAGTAGTGGTCTTATTATTAGCCCTATTATTGCTATCTCGCTCGCTTACTCTCTCTTTCTCCCCCTCCCTCTCTCTCTATCCCTCTACACCCCCCCCCTTTCTGTCTCAACCCAATCAGTTGAGGCAGACGGCCACCCACCATGAGTATCTACCTCATAAAAGGAAGTTTTTCCTGTTGGAAAATGTTTGGTCTTTGTAAATATCATTATATAGAGTGTGGTCTAGACCTGCTCTATATGAAAAGAGCCCTGAGGTAACTTCTATTATGATTTGGCTTTATATAAATAAAATTGAATTAAATTTGATGCAAACCCTTGTCTCTGGTGTGACAGTCATGTGCTTTGTGTGCCTGCCATCCACCCAAACCACCTCCTGGTGACTCCACTGCCATTAATAATTGTAGCGCTTCATTCATTCGAAATGTTGCCTCTGAACATAATCCAGCCACCGATTACATTTCCTATAAAATGCATTGGCTTTCACAGTTTGGTTGTATAGAAATGTAATTTCTAGAAGACAGAGTTGCCAGACTAGGATCCTGCTTGTTATTTGGCCTCTAAACCACAGAAATGCAGCAAATCACAGCTGGATACTGTTTTCTTTTAGACTCTTTTCCATGATAATATAATCAACCACACTAGGATGCTAGTTTTATTTATTCTATTAGCCATAGTAATGTAGGAAACCACAGTTGCATGCTGTTTTTTTAGCCTGTTAGCCATGGTGTAGTAGTGAACGACACAGTGACATCCATTATTCAGAGGCTGAGATGGCAATTATGGCTCAGAGCACAACTGACATTAATATTTAATATATTGGTCTAACACAGACCTGAAGAGAGAGACAGGAAGAGACAGAGTGATGGGATAGAGAGGGTATTGGGATGTGGCGAGAGAAACACAGTGGAGAAGAGGAGGGGGAAACAGAGAGTGTGCAAAGACGAAACAAATGGTAGAGAGAATGAAGACAGAGGATTGTGGGAGTTTGTTTCAACCACTCTCCTGTCATTTAAACAGTTACAATGCCAACAGGGCAAGGGTGACATCCGGGGGAATTCCAGCTTTGTGCTTATGTGTGTGTGTGTGTGTGTGTGTGTGTGTGTGTGTGTGTGTGTGTGTGTGTATTCGTTTGTGTATGTGAAAGAGTGTGGTTGTCTAAGACTGAATGTCTGTGTCCGTTTTATTCCCTAAAGACTCGCTATTCTACTGAGCCAAGAATAACGATGCTGCCTTGGAAGAGAAAAAAACAAAAAAACAAAAAAATCGCTGCAAAACACACACAAACACACACACACACACACACACACACACACACACACACACACACACGCACAGCATTCTGGTGAGTTGGTGCTGACAGGTGGAGAAATTGCAGCGAGTCAGTTAGTGCAGACAAACTGAACAACAGATCAGTGCTTTTGCTGCTCCTGCCTCCTCTGTGTCTTCTCTGTTTCCCTGCTTTCTTTAGATGTCTTATTTCACCTGCCTGCCAAGTTTCTTGGCAGAGCTTTCTGACAGAATGATGGTTTTCACTATCTTTCTCTATGTGCATGTGAGTGAAACAACTTGCTAATGCCTGTGTGCCTATTGTAACTGATCAGCGGCAAGTGGCATGCTTCACAAAATAAAAAATTCCAGCACGAAAGGAGGACTGTTTGCTAACATAATTTAGATATGATTCAAAACATTCTTGAATACTGTTAGTCACTCTGGATAAGAGTTATGTTCTAGCACTGTTGCTATGATCACAGTATTAGTGACCTGCCTTTTAGTTTAATATGCTTTTCTTTCTCATCTGTCATTTCATATAGCTAATCTAACTAATATGTATAGTGCAAGTTTCCCTCTCAGTCTGTTGATCTGTCAGACATCAACTTCCTGTTTCCTGTTTACAGTGAGTGCTTGTTATTGTTTAATGTGATGACATCAGATAGCATTGCTGGGCCCTGTGCCTGCTATCGGTGTACTCAAACGGTAGGAAAAACAAGGATATGAAATACTACTACGCCCTCTATTCGGCTGTTATCACAATAATAATAATGTGATAATCTATTGCTTCCTGTGGGGGGAAATGCTTGTTTTTACTTTGCCCTGTAGTGTCTTGTTCAGAGATTGTGCTTGCTGATATCGAGGAGACTCCCTATATACCAGCCACAATGTAAATTTACAGTATTTGACTGATTACGACAAGATGCAGAAGCCTGGTTCGTCGTATTCAGCGGGGCAAAGTTTACCCAAGGTCTAGTAAACTAAGGTATTGTGTAGTTTGTATGCTGATAAGATTTTAAGACCAGAGAGATTTAAATAACAGAAGGAAGCAGTGAGATGAGGAGGAATCTAAGGAGGATGAATTCGTTTTTCTTGGAAGGATAACTGGAAATCCACTTAAGTCTTGGTTCTATAATGTGTGAGTTTTACCAAGTCTTGCATAATCTGGAAACTATACCCCCGAAGCCAAAATGAAAGCTCTAGTGTGTATAACTGCTCCAAACAGTTGTGAAACATTACATTAAATTGTATAATTGTAAAGAAAAATGATTTGTAAATGACCATTAAGGAGCTTATCAACATAGGGCTGCAACTAACAATTATATTCATCACTGATCAACATTCTGATTGCTCTCCCTGTGAACAGATTGATTGTTTGGCCTATAAAATGCCAGAAAAGAGGGAAAAACATCATCCCCCAAAGCCCAAGGAAGCATCTTCAAATTGTTTTGTCTGACATAAAATCCAGAGTAAGAGATATTATATTTTTTTCTCATGTATCAAATGTTTGGAAATGTTTTTGCTTGAAAAAGGTTTTAAAGATTAATCAGTTATCAAAATTCTTGCCAGTTATATTCCATTAGTCAACTAACATTTCAGCTCTACAAGCACCAACCTCACTGCCGTCACAGCATGATGCAAGTACAACATCATCTTACGATACAGATATGTAACAACACCCATAATAAAATGAACGAAACAGAGCATGTGTGTGTGTTTCTGTTAGCATTCCCACACTGCTCCGACTGCGCTCAGTCTTATGAATGTTAAAAAAAAAAGAAAAGAAAAAAAAGGACCTGGGAAGATATCCACATGCACTCACAGAGAGCCGTGGATGAGCAATGCTGAAAGTAACAGACGGGGAGTAAAGAGAATAAGAAGCCTAGAAACAGAGAGAGAGAAAGAGTGCAAGTAAAAAGGGGGGAGAGTGGTCGGTAGCGAAATGGAGAGCCAAAGGAAGAAAAAAGCCAGTGGAAGATTGAGGAAGGGACAGAGGGAGGGAGGCAGAAAATTCATGGGAGAGAGAAAGAGAGTTATGTGAGGGAACAAGACTTAAGAGAACTGAGCAGAGCCGAGTGAAGCAGAGTTATTTTACATAATGATGGTTGATATGCACAGAGGTAATTGATAGCTGAGCTGCAGCCCAAAACACACCCAGCTAGCTGTCAATCACCGCTCATGTCCCTGGAGATATGCTAATGATGATGATGATGAGGGCTTAGCTTCATATTGCTATCATTACTATTAATGTTGTCATTGTTGTCATCTCTGCATATTTAAATGACAGAGCAGGCCAGGGTGGTGATAGCCAAAATGTATGAAAGTCTGTGAGGGGGCCCGTACTGTCTGCCAGGGCTAAGATAAAATGTATTAATAACTTGTACAGTCTTCTTGTTTCAGCACTGGTATCGACCTGTACAAGTGTCATTACATCGTCGTTCCATGTAATGGTGACACATGTCATTAGTTTGTGACAAGGCAGCACAATTTTGCTCAGAGCAATACACAGACACTAACTACGGGCCACAAGCGGCAGCTGTTTCAATGAAGGATCGTCAGTAAATTTACAGACAAAGTTTTGATGAGTTAGTACTGTATTTGTGAATTAAATACCAATATAGTGATGTGCATGTATTGAAAATTGAACAGAATCTGTTTTGTAGAGCAACTCTGCACAAGTTGCATATGTATGCTTGATGGCAGGAGTCTCATTAAGAAAATAAAGACACTTTCACTGCAAAGAATGATTGCAACCTACTGCATCTGGGGTACTATTTTGTATTTTTGGCTGATGGAGGAAGAAACACGAACCATCAGGCGGTCAGACCACAAGTGCAGATTTGTATATACACAGTGGGCACATGTATTCACAAAGGTCAAGGTGTCGCAGAATTGTCCCTACCAATCTTTTTGCTCATCTCAAGCAATCTTGCCAATTAACCTATTCAATGTTCCGAGTTCCCAAGATCTATGCAGAGTCGCCGGGTTTGTGTGAGCGAAAGACTGGGATATGAGGGGATGTTTTATTTTCTTGTAACATTTTCTTGAAAATTATCTATATCTATCATTTAGTACGTGGCTGGGCCACCTGTTTGCTTCTCTCCTATTCTCTGTGCTCACATATATAGTATTTTAATACAGCTGAATTCCCAATAGAGCTGCTTTCGTTTACATGTTTTTCTGTATCTGTTGTCTGACAATGGAAAAAGTATGAAATAGTGACTGAAACATGGACCTTTAAGACTAGATGTTAACCAGCATTTACTCACAAGCCATTTCCAAGCTGCTGCTCTGCACTGCTATAATTCTGATTTTAAAACTGTGTTGTCATCTGACAAAATCAACATATACACTGTATGTGTTTTAGTAACAAAAAAAAAAAAGTTGCTAAAGGGGTCTGAAAAGTTGGTATATCTAGTGACAAAGTTGCTAAATTGGCTACCCTGCCTATAAAAGCCCTCCCCTATGACGAAAAAGAAATTGTTTGTGGCAATTAATTTCGAGACCAGCTCAAAAATGTAAATATATCAGTGTAAAATCTGAGTAAAAGTCACAACATAAGTTTGGTTTTGGCAATTTATATCAGTGAATCCATATTCAATAAACTTTTTGCAGAGTAAGGCTTTTTATGTGTGTATGTGTGCACGTGTGAGAGAGTTAAAGAGCAGATGCACAACTCTCTATGTTGACCATATGACACAAAATGTCCCCACTAAAGATAAAACAAATCCATGCCCCTGGATCAGACAGTCAACAGACAACAGATTTGCAAGATTAACTAAACCACTTGATTTTAAAGTTGTGTATTCAAAATATCCCTAACACGACTGAGCAAGAAAGAGATCTTCTTGACCCATATGATTTCTTTTTGGTGATGCTGCTGCATTCTTAGATCACTTAAGTTAGTATAATCTTATACCCATTGATAGGAAAAATTGTCAAGGCTATGAAAATACATATTGTAATAAATAGCAATTGTCCTGTAAAACCAGGACTATACTAAGTTTTAAGTCAGAATTAAATCTCTTTCTTGAGCACGTTTTCTAGTGCTGACTGCATTTAATTGTCAAAGATCTAATGCATTTATTTGTCAAGTATCTAATGAGATATAAATTAATGAATTATCTAACCAGAGACTTAATACTGTATATATTGTATATATTTTTCACAAATCAGTGCATAACTCTTTCAAATTATGGTATGTCCTACAGCACAAATGAGCAACTTTTGCTGCCTGGAAAATTTGCAGAATCTCAACTTTTGCGAATCAAGGAATGATTCAACTTATTGTTATGAACTTTGTTAAATGCTTGAGCAACAGTGATGCTGTGGGCCGGACATAATGACCCTTAATAAGGAATTAACCGGGGCTCTGGCACTTTGATGCCACTGTGCGATTGGTGGTCGTGATACGATTAAATTATAACACGATGTGAGGTCTTAGTCACGGTAGGGGGAGAAACAGTAAGGAGGTGAGGGCAAAGATGAGAGGCTAGACAGACTTGGAGGGAGGGAGGAGGTTACTGTGGTGTATATTTTAAAGGCTGAAGGCAAACTGTTGAATTATAGATGAGAGAGATTGATTTGGGAGGGGAGGAGGAGGAGAAGAGGAGAAAAAAGGAGAGAAGAGGTAGAAGTAGGGACAGAGCAGGGGGGGGACGGCAAGGCGGGGAGAGTGAGTGAAGGGTGAGCAGCTAAAGGATCGCTAGCTCTGGGCCAAACATGTATGCACACACACACAAGCACGCACACACAAATGCAAACACACACGCACACGCACGCAAGCAAACACACACGCAAACACACACAAGTGCACGAGAACACACATGCAAACACAAACATGCATGCAAACACACGCAAACACACGCGCACAAATACACACATGCAAAAACACACACACACACACACGCACACACACACACACACACTCGCACACGCACACACACACACACACACACACACACACACACACACACAGCTTACCTCAAATCGATCTAAAGCTCAGCCTTTCTAACCTTTTTACTTCTCTCTGTTGGTCTCACACAGGCACACACCTATAGTTTATCGCTGCAATCAAACATACACTCATACACACACAACCAATTTTGTCAAATACAGATACACACACGCATATACAAGAACACACACACTCATATACAGTCAAACAGCGTTGGCGATTACATTGTAACGAGACAACAGCACAAGGGACCAGCATGGATGGAGGCAGATAAAGTAAACTAGTGGGACTATTTGCATATGTGTTTGTGTTTGTGTTTGTGTGTGTGTGTGTGTGTGTGTGTGTGTGTGTGTGTGTGTGTGTGTGTTTGTAATTCATGTCATTGGGTGGGGTGGGGGGGGTAAGGTAAGAGAGGAAAGGAGGGAGGAAAGGAGTGATGAAGGAAGTGATATTGACAGAAACCTCTTCCTCCTCTCTCCTCCTGTCTCTCCCTCCTCCTCTCTTTCCTCAGTCACACACACACACACACACACACACACACACACACACACACACACACACACACATATACACATACATATACACACACAAGTTCACTGCCTGCATCTCTCACACACTCACACACACACACTCACTGGCTGCCTAGGGAATTTCTCAGTCATAGCAATGCTGTTTGAGAAAAGCATTTATAAGGCTTCTCTTCACTGAGATTTGATGTGTGTGTTGCTCCAGATTGGATTTTTTTGCTCCTCTCCCTGTCATATCTGACTCTTTATTTCTCCTCTCTTTTGCCATCCCTTTAACAAAAAAACTCTAAACAAAACCCATACATATAGCAGAAAAATGAAAAAGGCCTCTTGTGGCCATGCTGTCTCTCAGAAGCAAAGCCCATGTTAGCATGACACTGTCACAGAGCTACTAAACCTCTTATGGTTTGACCACAGGAGACCGTTGTTTATATCCCATCTCTTACCAGCAGTTACTGTTGGTTTCTTTTAATCTTGACCACAATCCTTTCCTGGGGTTAGCTAAGAAGATATAGTTGCCTAAGTTGAAACTTAGACATAGAACTAACAGATGAGCGAACACTCACATGAATCATTTTTGTAAAGGCACTTTGGGTTGTTCTGAAAAGCAATGATAAATGACATAGTATGTGATACAGGTATGAGGATTTCTTGGTGAGTAAATATACCCAACAAGTGTTCTAGTTTTTACACTTGTGTGTGTATATGTAGAAAAGTGCTTAAATTAAAATCCATCTTAAATTGCCCCACAAGAGGAACCTGTTTCATGACAGCAGAAAAGGCAACGATACACAAACAAAATATAATGTATAAGATGTGTTGTGGGTTAAAGATGAAGCATGCTCTGTCTCAGTGCATTTTTGGGTATGTCTAAGTTTCAGCGTGTGTACATTTCCCTGCAGCTGCATCCATTTGTATGGTTGTGTGCATTACTAGAGTAATGTGTGTCTACTCCATCCTGTTACCTTGTCCATTTAAAGGGATGATATTTTATTTAGCCGAAACATCTTGGTGGAATGAAATATTTAGGAAAAACCCACTACCTCTTATGGTCTTGTCTGATCTGGACACACACTGTTCACTCAGGCTGACCCATTTAACATTAACTGCCACGGATCGCTTCAGCCCTTCTCATTGCTTTGCCCCTGATATCTGTTTCACCTTTTCTTTGGGTCTCTTTAGACAGAGTTGTGGAGGACGAAACAGATTTGTATACTTGACAAAAAAGACTCTCAACTTTAGATACTACAAAATACTGAAACAGGGAAGCGATGATTAATGTGATTTTCTGATAAAACAGATGCTTTGCTTTTTTTTTTTAACTGAAAATGAGGGACAGAAAAAGAGATATATATTGAGCAGAGAGAGATGTTGCTCTTAAAGGTTTATTTTTGGAGGATAACCACCTAAAGGTCAATTTGTGACCTTAAAGGGAAGAGATGAGCAGTTAAGGGAAAGGAAAAAGAAACAAGGTGAGAAAAGTCAGAAGGCAGGAAAGGAGAAACAGAGAGAGGAAAAAGAGAAGAGAAGGTGAGGGAGTTGTATGGGGCAGGTTGGAGGATTTAACTCCCGCAACGTTTGTCAAACAAATTAAACACTGTCGAGGTTCTCACCTGTGCATGCACACACACACACAGATCCACACAAACATCCACATAAACTGCCCGCGTGGACTGCATATGGCTCACCCGGTCCAAATAAGGAAATATGCATACATTACCATAACTAATGTACGAACCACTCCATTTAATATGCTAATTTACTGAAATATTACTGAGCGCCGTCTGTTGTAAATGAATAAATTTGAATTGCAATTAGAATAATCCTTTATAATTAATGAAAACTGTCAATTTTGGTTCAGAAGTAATTTGATTAACGGGTTGATGGGGCACCAATTAAGTGGCGGAGGAGAGAGGAGGATTAAAAGAAGAGAAGAGAGGAGAAGAGAAGAGAAGAAAGATGACAAGCTCTTCAGGTAATATGTTCCTTTTCATGTGTAATGAGAGATTACACTAAAATGATGTACTGTTCCTTTAAAGACATTAATTATAAAACAAAACAGCACACTTCTCTTACCTTTGTAGACATCACAGCAGCACCAGGAGAACAGGAGAAGGCATAAAAGAGAGGAAAAAGGGAGTAGGGATGATTAGACAGTGGACATAACCAAAATCACAACATTTCTTCTGATGAATGTTCAACTAACAAGGCAGAATTCAAACAATATACAATATAGCGGATACACAGAATTTCCAATTAAAAAAAAAAAAAAAGTTTTGTTTATGTATTTCACATATCAGTGTTTTTTACAGTGGCCCATAGGAACAAAGCACATACAAGAGAGGAAGCTCAAACATTAAGTGAAAAATTCCCCAAATCCAGAAATGCAACAAATAAAAAAATCACATAAAAAGAGGAAAAATGAGAAGAATTGCTGTACTGGAAGTGCCCTGGGACATTGCTGATTAAAAGCAGCAAAATTACACATACTTTTGCTTGTACCCAACCTAACCCTTTATAACATTTTTATATTTTTTTCATGTGAGAAAGTAATGATTTAGATTTTGGATACATGGTCAGTTTATCCAAATTTGGATAGAGATGTGAGGACCCCCCCCGCTTTAGACTGGCCGATAATCTCAGCTCATGGTCTGGCCCCCAAGACAAAACTGACACTGTCGTTCCAGAGAGAACAGTCTCATATCTGCAAGTCCTTTGGTAATTCAATTCAATGCTGGCTCTGCTGTCCACAGTTTTGTTTTGTTATTTTTAATTTGTTAGAATTCCTTTTGGAAGGAAAAAATTTTTTCTCAGAGTTGAGATTCAATATTTGCCGCTGCCAGTTTGTTTGAAGATAAAGCTGGACATGTAGTAAATACATGTTTCGATACAGGCTACCAACAGCACTGCCTCTGGACTGTATGGGGTTCTAGCATGTACATCAGCACATTTCCTCCAAAATGAAAATAAACAAGATGAAGTGTGGTCTGTATTAAATTTCTCTAAAAAATATATATGATAGCTTATGTGTATCTTTTCCTACACTCACTGTCAGTTAGATTCTGTAAACATATCTGTAAAATGTTGTTTATCCAAACTGAGCCCATCACTCCTCCTTGCATCTAGGAGCAACATCTAGTGTAGCGATTGTTGCTGCATGTGTTTCCTGTTTTCTATGTATTTTCGTATTCGTTGCATTTCTGGATTTGGAGCCTGTCTCCTGTAATGTTTATGCTTTCTCTCTTGTATGTCTTTAGTCCTTACGAGCTACCGTAGGTTTTATCTGTGTTACTCTGCAGTAATGGTGTTGTTGGCTTTCTAATTCACAAGCACCTCCTACCACTAATTAACCACATCCATGTTGCTGTTATTAGCTAATTACAAGACTGGACACATGCCGAGCTAATCAAAGCTATTAAGTGTGTGTGTGTGTGTGTGTGCGTGTGTGCATCTAGGGGAGGGTGTATATTAAGGCATTTGAGGAGTTATTGTTTTAATGACAGAGACCTGCATTGCAACAGACCACGTGATACACCCCCACTCTATCTGTACAAAAACACCACTGCTCCCTCTGTTCCCATATCAATAGCCAAGGTCATTATGTGCAGCTGAATCATATGTTTCACTAAAGTTGCTGTGTGTTAATAATATTTCAACAGAGTTGCAGGAAAAAGCTTCTAATTTAGCTCGTTTAGTCAACACTGTCATCCATCATGGTGAAAACACAAAAGACCCCCCTGACACTCTGCAGTTGTCTTTTTTGCTTTTCTCTCCTCACCGTCACTTTTTACTCATCTCATTTTCGCCCCTCTACAGTGCCGCCTCCTTTCTTCTCCCCATCCCCATCCTCCACTCCTAGCTTTCTCCTCATCAGTGCTTTTCTTCTCTCTCACAGTCATTCCTCTCCAACATCTATTGCATTTCTTCCTTTGCTTTCCTTTTCCCTCCTTTCCTCTCCGCTCCTTTCCTGTCCCTTCTTTTTCTTTCCTCTCATTAGAAGAGCATCTTTTTCTTCATTTGCGCTCTCTAATCCTCTCTTTATACATCTGAATATTCATGGTCTTGTTTTGTTTTGAATATTCAAGAACCAATTAACATGCTGTTAATGAATAATTAATGCTTATTATTTTCTCCCTTTTAAATTTTTAATAATTAAAATCTATAAATCTGAAAACAAAGCAGCTCATTTTTTTTCACAAACTTTCAATTCAAGTGTATGTGGCAGCTTCAGTGTGTGTGTGATGCTGACAGACTATTTAACAACAGCTCAGGAACTCTCTCTTTCATCTGCCAACAGTCTATCCTTCTACCACCCAACCAAGGCATGTGCGAATGTGTGTGTGTGTGTGTGTGTGTGTGTGTGTGTGTGTGCGAGAGGGAGAGAGAGTGTGTGTGTTCGCCCTCATGAATAAATGAACTTGTTAAAGAGAGATGAAGGAGAAGAAGGAGACAGGTTTTGCTGTCCTGTTCAAAACTACCTGATCTGGCACACCGCTTAGCATGCGGGAACACACACCCACATTCACTTCAATATGTTCGCGTACGTAGCGCTGAAAGAAGTGGGCTGCATCGTCAATGATACAGAAATGAACTAGACACTGAGAGGGGTATTTAAAATAAAGCGAGTGAGAGTGAGAGAAAAAGAAAGAGTGAAATTAAGTAAAAGAGGTGAGGGGATTGTGGGGGATAGAGAGAAAGAAGCTACCTGGCCCCCCTTTGGTTTTATTAATACAGCTGCCTTCACAACAGGCATCATTTCTTTTAATCAGTGTCGCTGCTGTGATCAAAGAAATACCACCTCCACAGAAAGAGACAGCAAGAGATGAAGTACAATGGGAGACTCCTCACTGTGTGCGGGTATATGTGTGTGTGTATCTGAGTGTGTCTGAGAGGGGGAGCAAGAGAGAGAGACAGCAAACAGACAGCAATGCTGTCTAGTACCCGAACGACAGCAAAGCCTTTATGTCTACATGCTGTCACATAAGTGAGGTCTTGCAATACAGTCAGACTTACACCTCCTTCCCTATGCTTACTCTTTCTTTCTCACACACAAGTGCATGCACACACAGACACACACACACACACACACACACAGACACACGCACACACACACACACACAGCACTGGTAACTGTCAAACGCTCACCTCCCAACTGGGGTGTAGGTAATTAACCAGACAAAACAACTCACAACACCTCACAGATCAAGAACATAGAGGAAGAAGTACAAGGAAGACAAAAGCACAAAAAAGAAACAAGAAGAAAAGAGTCTCACTGACTACAAAACAAGCAAGAACTCCTAAACAAGGAGCTCCACTCAGACAGACTGCAGAGGAATAGATAATGATGAAAATAGAAATGAATCACACCTTCTCTTATCTCTATTTCCCCTCTTCTTACTTTATATAATTTGTCTTTACATCTACAGTAACAGACACGTCACGCCACCATTATCTGTTATTCACCATTCAAAAGTGCTGCATCACCACTTAAAAAAAAAAAAAAAATCATCATCTGCGCTCTAATTTCTAATGTTACACCGATTACCTCACATTGCTAATATGATTGGCAGTTTCCATTCTGTATTCAGATCTGTCGTTTGGATAAGATTTGTAGGAAATCATTTGTAGAGCTGTAGAGCACATAGAAGAGGCTTAAAGAGCGGTTCTGGCACAGCTAAAACTTTTCTCAATTTCTCTTGGTGGAAAAAGTTCCTGGAAAAAGAACAGTGGTCTCCTTTGTTAAAGTCTGACGTTTGCTCCCTTCTACCGTTACTCATCCTCCTCCTTTGCATCCGAAAGACAAGACTTATGATCGCTACAGCAGCAAGAGGACTTTGTCACCTCACTGTAAACAAATGTTGTTTTTGGACAAGACTGCCCCCCCATTAAAAAAACAACCCCTGAGGTAGGTTGTGCAAGCAGCTTTTTATGACCCATTGTTACTTTTTAATTTTTTTTTATGAAGCGACCTCTAGTAGTCTTTTGAGATGACATCGGACGTTTCAGCGAACAGCCCATGACATGTTTTGCGGTCGTGTGACAAGGTCCTCTAGTGGCCGTAGTAATTAGTCAGGTGCTTGTTGTTGTAGAGCGCCAGAGTCCAGGTAGAAGGAGTTCAGGGTGGATGGGTCGACACAACACTGGACTTTGACATCAGAGATCGCCGTGTATTTCCTGTTTCAAACCAAGACCTGTTTCCTTTAACCATAACCCTGATCATTCCATAACCTCAGCCTCATATTTATTATTGTAACCATGACAACAAACGTCCTCTAACCTTAAAGAACTACTTGTTTTAGCGAAATCCGTGATCTTTCCCTAAATCGTAACATACTGTTTTTGTGCCTAAACTTCACCAAACATTTACCGAAGCATTGTCAGATCACAAGAGGGTTAGTTAGTTGTCTTTTTAAAATAAATTTTGAGACGTTTATCTTTGGCTTATATCTTGGTGCCAGCAGGGGTGCGAAACTCCCATGTCGTGTATCAAGAGGGAAAGGACAATCAACCTATATACTCATTTAGGTTGGAGGACTTGTTGTTTTGGGCATTTGCTGAAATGACTGATTCATTTTTTTTTCTTTCTTCAATCAACTGAACAAAGAAAAACAATTCATAATTTAAAAATAAATAACCCAATTTAATTAGAGCCTTCATTCAATTAGCAGTTTCCCACCTTTGCTCTCTGTCATGGGCAGATGTTATCATGATGACAAATATCACCATAGATATGTGTGAGTGCGTGTTTGTGTTGAAATGTGTGTCTCTGACTCCCTCACTATCACCATTGCTACTTCCTGTTATGCCAAGTCTCTGAGTGTAAAAGAATGGCTGAGCGTAAACCACTAATTAGCTCCCACACAGACAAAATAAGATTGTACAGGCAGTGTGCATACAGCTTTCTTTTTTTTTTATCTTCCTCTGTTTAATCTCCTCGTTGTTTCCTATTTGTTCAGCTCATTATGTGATCAAAGCCATTAACATGTTTATGGAGTGGCTCTTTCATGTTACAATAAAAAACACTGAAGCAACTCACAGGGAGTCATAAGGCGATAAAATATGAATGTAGCAGCCCAAAAGACATGGAGAAACTATGTGCGTTCGTGTACATATTTGTGTGTTTTTGTGTGCATGTGTATGTGTTTGTGTGTGTTTGTGTGTGTGAGTTTTTCTGTGGGAAGGGGGGGGGTGGATTGTGTGCGAACGTGAATGGGAATAAAATATGTTTTAACCTGATGAAAGTCTAAGATAACAAATAGGATGAGGGGGACAGGGGGCATTTGAGTCTTTGAGCTTTTTCTGTGCAAACACACACACACACACACACACACACACACACACACACATACATATACACACACACACACACACACTCACACACACACACATGTGCATGACATACACATATAGAAATACATACACAGGCCGTAACTGTTAAATAATTCAGCATACACAAACACACACTGGAGGCAAGGTGAGGGTAAAAGCACAGCGAAGCTACCAGGCATGGTGAGTGGCCCACAGTGTCAACATCCAATCAGGATAGAGCACGGTGGACAGAGAGAGAGATTTGACCCCTGGTGACCCCGGACTCTAATGATATATAAACATGACTGAGACGTGTGTGTGTGTGTGTGTGTGTGTGTGTGTGCGTGCGTGCGTGCTGGAAACCCCGAAGCTATTTAAATGTGGAGATGAATTCTTATTTATTCACACAGAATAGGAGTGAATGTGAAGACCCCAAGGGTAAGGTTCAAAACAATACAGAGAGAGGGAGGGAGAAAGAGAGAGAGAGACGAATATGGATACAAGATAGAAAGAGAAAAACAAAGATTAGAAAAGAAATAGAGAGAGAGGGAAAACTATAAAAGACAGAGGAATAGAGAGAAAAGTGATGGAAGAGTAAGAAAGGGAAGTTTAAAGAGGTAGAACTGCACTCAGATCACGTTGGGAGAGAAGGTGAGAGGGGCGTAAAAGACCCTCTTTTTACGATCCTAAGGGGGACTCACACAAAAACCCACACATGGACACACACATCACACATCTATTCCTTCCCCCTGCCCCCAGCTCTCTGTGTGTGTGTCCTCATGCAATATTAAATAGGCAGTATGTGTGGGTATAAAGAGTGGTTGGGCTGGGATGCAGTGAATTATATATCACTATTGATTTGCACACACACGCACGCACGCACCAACGCATGCACACACACACACGCACGCACAAAAACACACACTTTATTAGATTAAAGCTCACAGCTAAGACACAGACAACAGCGGAGGCTAATGGCCGATCTAGGAGAAAGAATAGGTCCAGAAAGACACTGGGACACACGCAGGCAACAACAGATACATGAGGTAGCGATGTAAGTTAGGTGCAGTAGCGGTGCTGCTTCTCACTTCAAGTACTACAGATGAAACATCAGCCAGATGTGCGTGAACTCTGCTGGATTGGCTGAATTTGGCAGGGAAGTGGACTGTCATGTAGCTGCTCTTTTATCAGATTAATCAGTGGTTTCACAGTAATACTGAATGAAATGGCTACGTGTGAGATGCAAGGTGTTGCTCCTGGTCATGAGCTGACAGAGACTTAGAGCCCGACTCTATAACAAGCCAGGCGTATGTTACCTGCCCAGCCCTAACCAGTAGACAGACAAAGTCAGCAACTAGGTGGTGAAAAAACCTTTTATATTGCTTGTAGCTAAAAACTCTGGAGGCTAAAAGCAGAGTGATTGCTAAATTTATATTCATCAAGAGGCCAGAGAACTACTTTCTCTGTTTCAATTTTTTTTTCCCCCCAAGTGGCCAAAAATCTGTGTGTGCACCTTTAAAGTGTTAAATATTTGCTCTTTATTTTGGTTTAAGGCCAAGATAAAGAGCTACAATTTTGTATGAAAACATGTCAGTAACCCTTCAGGTCTCATTGCACTTAGGTTAATACTGTCATTTTAAAACTTTTGTCTATGGCATCTATGAGGATAGAGAGTTTTTGATTGGGGATTCATATTTTATCAATGTACTTCCCAAAGATATCTTTTGAAGACAGTGTTGCCTTTACTGAGAAACCAATTTAATTCTTCCTTGAATTTCCTATTAATTAAGTTTGATTTGCTATAAGTTTCTCTTTCTTTTTAAAGAGTTTGTAGTTACGGCTCTAGAAATTCCAAACAAGTTCTTGCTGCTGAACATGAAATGCATCACTGTGTGACAGCAAAAGACTGAAAAGATAACTGGTGTTTATAGCGGCAAACGTTTGGGTTTTCACTGGCACAGATAACTTCAGATGTTGCTGATTATTATGTTCAAAGCCTTTACAAATAAATCAGCTGCTGTGAAAACTGCAGACGCTATATCAAGAATATGTTCAGTTATAGTTATTCTGAAGAGTCTTTGCAAATGTGTGTGCATATGGTCTTGATTTGTACAATGTAATCTCTAGAGATGATGTAATGGAGTTTTCTGGGGAGTCACACTTCCTCTCAGGCAACATTAACTGAATTAGTGGTGAAAGAGTGAAAGAGGAAAGAGAATAATAGTAAGGGGGCGGTGGCCTGGGTAGACATTTTATAAGCACTATGTTATATATAGGAATCTATCCTACATTCACCTCTTCACCCCTTCATCCACAGTCCAGTAATAAATTCAAATGGTTATGTGCAGAAAAGGCAGGGGTCAAGGTTCATACAAGGTCCTTCATTGTAAGAAAAAAGACAAAACATGAGCAACAAGAGAAGACTTGAAAGAAAGGACAGAGGGGAAAAAGTCAAAAATATAGACAAGTAAACATGATTTGAGGCGGCCAGTTAACTCAGTCACACTTGACTCTGGTAGCACGGGGTTTTGGTCATTTGTGGAGTGTGACATTATTTCCACTGAAGCTTGGCTGTTGTGTAATTCGATCAGTTCTCCCTTGTCCTCCACATTTAACAAGGTACAGTGGATGATGGAGGTGTGGTTGGACTCCAACAGTCCTCCGCAGCTGCACAATCGCGCCATGCTTGCCTAGTCACGCCCACCTGCGAGCGTGCAAAACGATTTGATGGATTTCCTCTTAAAATTATTTCCCCCGCCGGCATATTCAGATTGCCACATGCGCTCTAACTGCCGTGAATGTGGGAGCAAGCGTCCACGGATGGAGTCATGTTATCATGATACAGTCACTCATACATCATGCTCCTCCCTCCACTTTCCCTCTTTCATGCACTCTCCTCACCCTCACCCGCCTCCCATCTCTGCTTCCACTATCTAGCATTTTAATGCATCTATAGTCATGCTAATGGTCCTCAGAATTCAAAATAATTTCTTCTTTGTCCTGCTCTGCCACTCAGCACTGATAGAAGAGTGGTATCTCTCGCTCTCCCTCCTTCTCTCCTTTCACACTGACAGAATGTGATTTTGACAGAGCCCTGTCATTCTTTCAGTCTTTCCTTCTATCGGCCTTATTATGTGTGTCAGATTAAGGGAGGTAAGGAGTCGAGAGTGCTGACAGAGCATGTAGAGAGGAGAGGATGGGAGAGGAGAAGAGAAGAGAGGATGGGAGAGGAGAAGAGAAGGGAAGAAGAGAAGAGAAGAGAAGAGAAGAGAAGAGAAGAGAAGAGAAGAGGATGTGTTTTACATCATGAGCAGTTCCAACCTTTCTATTCATGCTGGTTGACCTTTCCATCAGTAGGTAATAGAGAGGAGAATGTCCTTTACTATAAAGGCTGGATGTTAAGTCACGCTCCTCTCTGCCCCAAGGAGAGAGGAGAGCACCTGATGTCACCCCAACACGGCGCAGGATGAGAGGGGAGGAGGCTGCAGAGGTGAATGGAAGTGTGTGTGTGTGTGTGTGTGTGTGTGTGTGTGTGGGGGGGTGGTTGGGGTGAGGGGCACAGGGTGGACGGATATTACAAAGGGGGGGGGGGGTTGCAGCAGTGGAAATGTATGTATGAGAGTGTGTGTGTAGGTGTGTGTGTGGGATGTGTGGGACGGGAGGGGAACAATATTGGTCTGCCAGTGTGGGTCATTGTAGAGAAAACATAAAACATAATCATCCATTAAAATGCAGCTTCACACCCTCCATCACATCCACGATGGGGCTGCTGCCATAAACGCAGCGTGTTTGTGTGTGTGTGTGTGTGTGTGTGTGTACATACATTCAAACATGCATCACTCAGCCATGATAGATCTAGGCCTAAAAAGTCTACAGAGACATATAGGATGGAAATTCTAGAGGTTTGGTGGTAGATCAGTTTATTTATATACTTTGTGTGTGTGTGTGTGTGTGTGTGTGTGTGTGTGTGTGTGTGTGTGTGTGTGTGTGTGTGTGTGTGTGTGTGTGTGTGCGTGCGTGTGTGTATTTTTCTTTCCTTGTACTGTCGGAATTATTATATATTCCAAATGGAATTTACATTTTATCATCATAAATTAGTATGTGACAGTGAAAATAGGATTTAATGCAGTAAATGATTAAATTTACGCTGGACTCTTGATATGGCATGAACTTTACAGACTAAAAGCTATTTTCAAGGTTTGAATTTGGGGTTTTCTGTTTGAAATTGGCTTTGTTTCTTTTTTTCTTACTGTTTCTCATAATCAATGATGCACATTGATTTGTATCATTTGTTTGAGCACCATACAAAAGATGACATAAAAAGGCGTAATCCATGATCCAAATGTAAACAAAATAATCACTCCACTCTATGAGAAATGGTTCTAATCACATTAATAAAACAGGGCTATGATTTAAGTGATGATCTGTCAACATGCAGACACAAGGCAAGTTTTCATCATAACGATGATGCTGAATGCTTCAATTTTAAATGCAAATATAGCTTAAATTTATTGTGATAAAATTAGATAATGGGCTTTTAAATACAGCATGAAATTGAATGAACCATGGCAACAGTATTTATTTGTTGTGTTGTGATGAAAGATGATGGTAGGTAAGCTAATGGAAAGGATTTACAGATGACCACAAATATTCAGGTAAATCAAACTGATTATTTGAATTTACTGTATATACACTGGAGCCGTGTCATCCTTACAAGTTGACTAAACTGAATTAAACTGGGTTTGTGCTTCTTTCTCTCCCTTGAGATGATGATGAGAGTTATAGTGATCTGCAAACTGAGAATCTAAACAACAGTTTGGCACAACAACTTTTAAATGCCAATCAGAGAGGCCAAGTCTGTATTTCAAACTTGCAGGCTTACTGGTGTCACAAGAAAGCACCAACAAACAAAGCCATAGCCCACCCTCACAATCCTCTCGCACACGCACGTGCACACACACACACCTCCTGCTGTGACACCATTGCGCACTGTAAATCTCCACTGACTGAGGGTAAGTGGGCTTCAGTTAGCTTTGTGTATAACTAGCTCCAGCCTAGCAGATCAGAATGGCTGGCAGGGAGCTTACATGTTTGTCATCTAAAAACTATTCACCCTCCACTTAAGCCAAGAACACAACACAAACAATAGACAGCCCGTTAACAATGTACCATTATCCAGAGCACGATGGGAGGAGGGGTGTGTGTGTGTGTGCACACACATTTGTGTGTGTTTGTGTGTGTTTGTGAGTGTGTGGTGGTGGTGGTGGTGGTGGGGGGTGGGGGGGTGGGGTGGCAAGAAAAAGAGCGACAGAGCGAGCAACGAAAAAGAGAGAATAAAGGCAGAGAGATGAGAGAGAGGACTGCAGAGAGACCAAACTGTTATTTAAACCAGGCGGCCACGAAAACATCACAATAAATAACTCGGCTGTTTAGTCTCCACCTCAGACGCTGGGGGAGCGACAGAGCGAAACGCACGCCGGAAAGGGAGGGAGGTGAGAGAAGGGGGAGGAATTAAAGGGCTTGGGGAGGGATGGAGTGGTATGAGGAGGGAAGGAGGGACGGAAAAAAAGATAAAACACATTACAAGATCGCTCAGTGTTGTCAGACTCAAAGGAGTACCCAGGATCATCTCTCCTCTTGACTAATGAAAGAGGCGGCTTCACAGTCAAGTACTGCCTGTATGCAAACGCACACTCGTGCTCACAAATGCACACATGCTTACACTCTTAGCCTTTAGAAAACAACCACATGCGCATTTACCTCACATTCGTATGACATAGAGGATTTTACACAGTCGTTTAGCATTGGCATGCCTGTGCACATTCAGCTCAAACTCACACCTTTCTTTCCCTGCAACATATATACACACAAATACACAAACACACACGTATGCACAGGAGCCCTTTCCCCATTCTCAGCAGAAAGAATGGCACAGCGAGGGCACCTTTGACTGTGCAGAGCGCCGCCTCGCCAGCCAAGGCCGTTGATGAGAGGAAAATAGTGCTAATGCAGCAAGGAAGCTGTTCTTTCCCAATTAAGCCAATAAAACACATGCTCCCCTCCTTCCTGTAACTGCCTAATAAGCCATAAACACAGCTGAACATTTATAATTCTGGCTAGTCCATAAAAAAAGCACTTCCCATGTGTGCAGGGGTGAGGGGTGAGGTGTGTGAAGAGGGTGAAAGCGCTGGCGAGCGCAGCGGCAGCCCCAGAGAGCCACGGAGAGAAATCACTTTTTCTACTAAAAGAAATATTTAGTACCTCACTGAATTAATGCGAGGGAGCAGGAGGTGGCGGGTGAGAGAGGGAGATGGGGTTTGGGGGGGGGGGGGGGGCAGGAGGGCTTGGAGCAGTCTTGGTAGACCAAAGAAAATGCCTCTGTCTTCCCTCCTCCTCTTCCTCCTTCTACATCCCCCTGTGTTCAGGAGAAGCCGAGGATGCTGAACTCCCTGTAGGGACGATATAAACACCTACACACACACACACACACACACACACACACACACACGCACACACACGCACACACACGCATGCACGCATACAATCACACACACACACACACACACGCACGCGCACACACACGCACACCTAGGACTGCTGGCCATACAGACAAACATACATATATATTATACTATACTTATGTACCTGTTCACATGCACGCTGGCATTTCTGTAAGAATAACAGTATGGAAATGATTGGAGGCGCAGTATAAGGAAAGCAGGAGAAGACGTTAAAATGAGGAGCTGGAGGGTAAAGGGTGAGGGAGGGAGAAGTAAATAAGAGGCGAGAAAAGAGGTGAGAAAAATATTGAGATAGCACTTGAGGTAAAAAAGAATAAGAATGATGAGTAGGAAGAGTGGAGGACTGCAGACGAAAGTAGATGAGATAAGGATATGATGAAGGGATAGGAGGAGGAGAAGCAAAAGTATCAAGCTAGGGGTGCAGCGGGAGGGAGTATGGAGTAAAGGAGAGAAGTGAAAGAGTGAGAGGCAAGGAGTAGTAACCCGGTTAAGTTCAGAAGGTTTCGTGTGAGTTCAGCAGCTTCCTGGATCATGTTTGCGGCCTCCTTGCTGGGCTGGCTCGGCCTTTCTCCTCCTGGGCGAGAGGAGTCGTAAACACAGCGTGGGATCACCGTAAAACAGTTTCTAAAAAACACATTTGCAGTTTACTGACTAAATGCAGGAGCGTTTGCCTGAAGGGAGAAAGGAACTTGGAAGGATACAGAGAAAAGATGCGATGAAGGAGACAAATTGGCAGATTCTGTACATATATTATCTGCCTCAGTTATGTGAATATACTGCTGAGATGAACAGGTTTTTACAACGCTCGCCTGAAGTCTTTCTGCACAACATTTCCTTTTATTCTTGTTACCTAAAATGTGATGCATTATACATAAACACTAATATATATCAAATCCATTCTGGATGTTTGAGGTTCCTCATGCTGCTAAACCTGCTCTTTAGTATTCTTTTTTTTTTTTTTTAAATAAAGGTCTTAGTAGACATTTTAGTAGTTCATTTTCAAGATTTTATAAAGACTGAGGAATGTTTGTCCATGTGTCAGTCTCTCTGTTTTGACAGCTCATATACCAGAGGTCCTATTTTGACAAAATTCGATGATACATCCTGACAATAAAGTAATGCTGAATCAGCATCGGCATTAACGTTATATGTCTGATACCTTTGACAAAACCTGGAGGGAGGATGAGTTTTGTTAGTGACTGTCTCGGAGGTGGCTATATCTTTTTTAAGTGGGACAGACTGCATTTTCTAATGTCATATACACCCAGTTATCACATTATTTTGCATAAAATTAACTCTACTATTCCTCTTCTGCATAACCTAACAATCATGCACACTAAATGTAAGTTTGCATATGGATATATTTCCCTACGGGATGTTCTATCCCGCTGTACATTCTAGTTTTCTGTGTCGTACCCCATCACTGTTTGCTGCTGCAGTGACAGAGTTTCTCTGTGGGTATCATTAATTTTTCATCCGCTCTCAGAATGAGAGACTACAACCTTTTCAGAATTTCACCTAAGTGCACTAGGAATCTGCCTCTTTGCAGAGTGTGGGTAAACTGTACATGTAAGTTACACAAGTAAACACTGTATACTGTATTCACACACACAAGGGTGGAATGGGGTGGAATGCAGAGTCGTGTGTGTGTGTGTGTGTGTGTGTGTGTGTGTGTGTGTGTTTGTCTTTCCTGCTATTGTCAGACGGAGATTGATACCGGCTCTCTTTACTGACAGATGATTGTCGACGCTTCCTGAACTAATTATAAAAAGCAACAACAGTCACACATACACACACCCAGTCTGCCTGCCTGCTCTGCAAGTTCACACTGGACACAACTAGCAACGTATGAATTTTTATGTCAAAAAGATAAAATAGAGAACTGATGTGAAAATGTGAAACAAAAGATGAAACGAAAGATGGAGTCGGATCAGTGGTGCCTTGAGTTCTTTCCACAAACAGAGGAGGAGACGGAGAACAGTCAGAACAGAGAGGAGAGAAGAAGAGGAAGCCAAAAGGCCGGACAGTGAAAGGGCACGAACATTGGTCTGAACTTGGCTCTTTGTCTTGGAAGTCAAAAATTATCATGCTGGATTTACACACACAGAGTATATACGGACATAAAACATGGACGTCTCGAATACAAATCAGCTCTGTAAGATAAAAAGCATCCATCCATCCAAGCTCTGCACATATGTGTATGTGTGTGTGTGTGTGTGTGTGTGTGTGTGTGTGTGTGTGTGTGTGTGTGTGTGCACTTGTGATGAAAAAGTACTCATGGACTGGCCGTGTTCCGCACAGGAAGTGGCAGAAATCCACTTCCTGTTCGGATGGAAATCTCATCTGAGGGGCGAGCTGCCCAGGGTGTTACCACAGACAAACACAAACGCACACAGAGTGGAGCACAAATATATGGAAGAACAAACACACATACAGAGACACAGCGCAGACCACCACCCAGTCTATTTCAGTTTGTCATGTATTGTCACCTGAGCCTACAGTAAATACAAACTCTTTGTTCCCAGTCCTGCATTGCTTTGGGGGCTTTTTTCTATGTGTGTGTGTGTGTGTGTGTGTGTGTGTGTGTGTGTGTGTGTGTGTGTGTGTTTGTGTGTGTGTATGTATGCATGTGTGTCTGTCCGCTTTCCATAAACCAATAACAACAGTCCTATTAATAAATGCTATTCTTGCTCTGTGGTATCAAATGAAAGGCCTCTGAGTTTGAACGATGCACTCGGAGGCACAGTGAAGACTTGTTCCCACACAACTACTCTCTTGTCTGTCTGTTTCAGGATAGTTAAGAATATCTGGCCTTTCTATAGCTTTATTAAAATCTTGAATTTGATCTATGGGGAGTCCTTGCAATGATCACATTTATTCCTAAACTTCGCTGCTGTGCATAGCGGAGACGTCAAACATGCTAGAGTCCAGTGGAGTCAGGTTAGTGTAGGTGATGGCCAAGCAGGCAGATCACAGTCTCACTAAAGTACCAGAATCACTTATTTTGAAGTGAACATGACACTTAAAGCATGGACCATGTCTGATTTCCTCTGGGGTTGCCCACTGTCCCCAGATCTATCAGAAATGCCTTTATAACAAAAAAAAATGTAGCGAAAAAACCCCCCAAATTGTTTTAATTATAAATACAATAGAAAAAGGTTCCAAAAAACACAAAACAAAACAAGCTTTTCCTTGATTCCAACACTAAAGGAGCACAGTGGGATTAATACAACTGGAAATGATGTTTTTGGGCCATGGTGTCCAACAGGTAATTCCACTATCACCTGCTGTAATATTCACATTGCAAAATAAAACTTGTGAAAATCGTTGCTAGAAATATTTACGAATCCAGAAATGTACATGCATATGTATAAATAGAACTTTTGAGCTTCAATTACAAACAAAATTGGAAAAGAAAACACTTATAGATAATAAATCATTATTAATACTGTGGTAAATTTTAATCGTGTGATCCAGAGTCATATGTAATGACCCATCAGCCTCGTGTCGACCTGCTCAGCGCCTGCAAGCAGACCAGTTGTTTACACTGTTCTGTCAGACCTTATCTTACATCTTAAGTGGCCCCTAAAAGCACATAAAAAGCAAGTATGTTTAATGTTTATACTAACACATTGTAGCCGAATACAAACAGGACATAACAAAAACAGCAACCCCACGTGGACATGATGTTCAAAGACAAGAATTAGCATACAATAAACAAATAAATTAAAGAAATTAAACCCTCTAGCTTCACCATTTCATGTATGGCTGCCTGTTCGCCGCAGCAAAACAAACTGATTCTTTACCCGGTAAATAAAGTCACAGCACTCCCGCTGCATCTCTTGAGATTTAACCTTAACCTTGAAGAGTGTTGCGTAACGGCAGCAAACTTGACAGATAAAACACAGGCTGTTAGCACCCCCGCCCTCCTTCCCCGGTGTTTGACTAGACAGCAGTATCCAAACACAGGGACTCCTCACTACGCTGACTTTACAAGGACTAATTACTGGCTGGCACTGAGTGCAGACAGATGGTAGGGAGAGAGGGAGGGAGAGAGAGAGAGAGAGAGAAAGAGAAAGAGGTGGAGAAGAAACACACCGGGAGGGAACGAAAAGATATATATTGTTGTCCAAGTGTGTGTGTGTTTGTGCGCATAAGCTAATTTGCGTCAATAATTACCATCCACCCAGCAGCAGACAAAAGACCTGCCTAAACATGACAAAATGATGTCTGATGCCAGTTTCATTCCTTTGCTGACAGTCACGACGCACAACCTTTTCATCGTCACATTTTGACTGGGCTCAATGGGTTGGAGATAAATAAAAGAGGAGGTGGGTGGTTAGCACGAGTAGCTGTCAACAGGTTCTCCAACCTAAGTGACAAAATGAGCTTTCAGTCATTTCCTTCCAAAATAACCAATGTGAGCATTTTTGCCCAATAGAAAAAAAAACAAAAACAAAAACAAAACCTTACTTCTGCAGCTCCAAATACCAGACAGACACGGTAAATGACTAGGCTGAAGAGAGAGGAGTTGGTGGAGAACAAAACGGAGCGGAGAGGACAGACTGTATCAGACTCCGATTTGTCAGGGTGACAAATACGCAACTACAAATAAATGCCAATGTTGCTATGTAGTGGCTGGATGTGTAGATAGGTAGCAGTTTGCTCAATGTTTGCCATAATAAGTTTATAGGGTGATGACACATAAAAGAGTGTTGTCAGCTTGTTCCACTGTGTAGAAGCAGCAAACAAATTCATTTACGCTTCATTATAAGTTGCCTGCGTTTAGCCGAATGAAATAGCTCAGTTAAGATTAGGGAGAGATTGCAGTCATGGTTAAAAGAAACCGACCTTGACTATGGATAGGAAGCAGACGAGTAAACCGGGCGCACATTTCATGCACCATATGCATGTACCACTCATTTCCCATCCTTCTTCCTATTCTTGTTATGTTGTGCGTTGTGTGTTGCTTTGCAATGCATACGTGTGGCAGGTGTCAGCGTAGCCACACCCCTGATCATAGCTTGAACAGAAGTGCTTCCCTGTCATCGTACGTCCAGGGGTAAGTGGAAACCGTGAGCTGGTCCTAAAGTGTCTAAGTCAGACACTTAGAACACCAGAAACCTCGTTACTGGAGACAGGAAAAAACAACACCAAATTTATTTGATATATGGACATAATTTTTGTTTTTCCTTTTCAGCCTCCTTCTAGATTAAAAAACAAAAAACAAATAACAAACACACACATACAATCACACTGGTAAACTGCTCTTCTATTGACTGTTGATAAAAGTAAACAGATATCTCTCTTTCCTGCCTTTGTCGATCACTGCAATGTCGTTGTTGTCAAGTTGCTGTTGCAAGTAGTGCAATCCCCAATAAACATTTTCCGACGGAAAAGACAGTTTGATGGGTCACAGTAGGCAAAGCACAAGTGCAAATAATAAAAGAGAATTCTGAATTCTATCAAGCTGCTTCACTTTCAGGTTGCTGGTGTCGCGCATGTTGGTGCACTGTCACACTAACCTGGCTGAGTGAACCACTTGAACCCCTCCACTTCTACCCCATCGCGCTCCTCCTCACCTCCCCCTCGACTGTTCATTCAAACCTTCTTTCTCAGCCCTCTCCTGCTTTTCTGACCTGCCTCCCCTACCCCTCCCCGCCAGTTATTCCTCCCATCCACCCCCCCCATCGTTCTCCCATCGCACCTCTCTCGTTAGCTGGGTATAAATCTCCAGAAGTAACCCAGTAATTTAACCAATTAGCATCTCAGATATGCGGGTGGCACCTAAATTACGACACTGCAGAATGGTGATGTATGTAGCCCCGGCTGGGGAATTTACAGCTTCTCGTTACATATTCAACCAGCATAAATCAAGCGCTCCCCACTGACACACGGCCTTATGGGTAGGCACAGGCCGGGGTGGAGGGAACAATCTCAGGGATGCGAGTTAGTTAATCATGTGGAAATAAGAAGCATAACCTAGATTCACACACACCCACGCACACATACACACACACACACACACTAATATGGGGAAACACATACACAGGTACATGCAGTTGCTTTATTGTCAGAATGCACATGTGAACCTATAATAAACATGGAAGCTCTTTCACACTGTTCCACATACACACTCCTGAGTGCAGATGCACATGCACGTGCGCGCGCACACACACACACACACAAATACACACACACACACACACACACACACACACACACACACACACACAACCACACACATACACACACACACACACACAACCAATATATTATATAAACAAACACAATGAAATAAATTAATCACAAAATATAAAAACAATGCAACACTGAATCTAACCACAGATGTTTTGTTTTATGCCCCTCCCCCACCTTCCCTCTCTTCCTCTAACTATTCCAAAGACACACACACACACACACACACACACACACACACACACACACACACACACACACACACACATAAAAACACTCTCCTGCCTAAATGAGTGTTTCCGTGTGTTGATGGGCAAGACAAAGAGCACAGGCAACAACCACTGTGTGTGTGTGTGTGTGTGTGTGTGTGTGTGTGTGTGTGTGTGTGTGTGTGTGTGTGTGTGTGTCTGTGTCTGTGTCTGTGTCTGTCTGTGTCTGTGTGGGCTTGTCCGCCTCTGGTGTTATCACAGCGCATGGTTTCGGCAGCAGCACAGGGCGTCTGGTCGTCACAGCAGCGGCAGCGACAGCGAGTGAGTGATAACTATAGTAAATATGCACTAAACAGTCTGAGTGATAGCGGCTGTCTGCGGGGCCAATTGAGCGTGTGACATCAGCCGTGGCACATCAGCGGAGAAGCACAACGGTAATGACAGCATCACCACGCAGCGTGCTCAGGCTATCTGTTAGTGCTAAACAGCCTCCCTCCACAACATAAACACACGCACACACAACCACACACACACAAAATGAACATAGTCACTGATATAAATCTGACTTTCAGCTGCAGTTAAAACCTGAAATTCTGCCAAAATCACTCCTAAGTCATGAAAGGAAATGTTTCTCTCTCTCTCTCTCTCTCCCTGTGTGTGTGTCTGTGTGTATGTGTGTGTGTGTGTTTTGGGGGGAGGCCACTGGTAACTCAAAGCAGGGGAATCTTAGGTAGCAGGGTTTGGGTGCAGTTAGGAAGGTGAAAGGTCATAAGCTCGGTTCCCTGGAGGAAGACAACAAACATTGCTGCTCCCAAAGGGAAGAGACGCTGAGTATCATTATAAAAGACACACGTGCGCATGCACGCATGCACGTACACACACACACACACTCTATATACCACAAATCATTAGAACATGTAGTCTTATAATGAGGTGGTCACCTTCTAAACCTTCCAAAAACTAATCCCCTGATGTCTCTCTCAATCTCACCTACTAGCCTCCCATGAGACCCACTGACTCTGAGGGGCTCATAATTAGACACGGGGACACAGACATGGGAGACAGACTCACACAGCACTTCTAAAATGGTCCATAGACCACAATTAACGCAAATCCCAGGATACAGCATCTCAGCCACAATGACTGTGTGTGGGAAACTAACACAACATGGAGTGAAAAATGCTACCAAAAATTCATCAGTTTCAAAAAATATAGCAAAATAAGCACACAATAACTAACAGGGTAATCTACAGTGGTCTGCAGACTCATGTGTGTTGCAACACGTGCGGCAGACCAAATGCTTGAAGTTGTTCAGTACAATACAGTTGTGCAGATGTGTACGTACCAATAAGTTCCCTAGATTCACTCCTGTGATTGCTGCAACTTTATCGGAGAGAATGCTCCAAGCTTTTTTTATCCCAAAGTGAATTTTTTAGATGCTCATTGTACATAGTAAGATAAATATAGATAAATAATGATCAGTTCATCCTCATTTTTCATGGGGACTGTTCTTCTGTAGAAAGTAGTTCCATCAGAAATTGCTGACCATGAGATTTGGGGATCAAACACAGCATTAGTAAACATTGTTTCTAGAAAGAGATCAACATGATGCTCTTGAATTTTCTTGAAGGAATAGTTAGACACTGCCTAGCAACTACCCAAAACTAAAAAGTAGTTCAGCACATAATCCCTAATAAAATGGCAAATTGTTGTTTTTAGACTTCAGTTTTTGTATGAATTAAAGAAAACTAGAATGACATGTTGATTGATGAGCTTTAGCAATGCTGGCAGGTGGATTTTTGTTACCTTTGGACAGCGCAATGACAAATGGAACTTTACAGGAAAAGGGGAAAATGTGACATTTGTAAGTCAGGTGAACTTACACTTCATGCTAACATTTAAAAAAATGTCTCAGAGCACTTTATTGCAGTATTTGCAAAAAGATATTGGTAGCTTAACAACACAGAGATGCAGATGTAAGACAAAAACTGGCAGGAAACTGACATAATAGGGAGGCTTTCATCTGATAATTCTACTAGGCTCTGTGGCATGGAAAAGGAATATCGATAGATCAGTCATATAATGAATCTATATAAAAATCTTTCTCAGAGTAGCAGTTTCCTCTGTTTATTGGACATTATCATTGTTACGTGCATGTAGACATCACTAAGGTCTTTAAATGTTGCTTTTGGACTTGAATTCTTAATCTGTCTGTCTTCTTCTGCCTGTCAGCACCAACAACAAACACACCAAGTTGCCATCACCTTTTGGCTTTCAGGGCAGTTTCTCATAAAAAAAAGCATGTATTATAAATACCGCAAGAAGACCAGTAATATTTATGTGAAAGCCACAGGTCACCGAGAAGAAATGCAGATTCACAGAAAGTGCTTTTCGTTTTGAATAAACA
>CM029129.1:16585559-17080559 GCA_016859345.1 Istiophorus platypterus | reverse complement strand
CACTTTCCCATCTGGTTTCAGATTTCTGTCCTCACTGTAAACACACACTGATGGCAAAAAAGACACAGGAGACACCTACAACTGCTATGATATTTATCCTGTTAACATTTGACGTGATGTGATTTGATTTGATTTGATTTGATTTGAATAATACAAGAAACATCAATTCATGTTTATTTGACCCTAGAAGAAAGTACAAGAAAGTGTTATGCTAACTAAAAGACTTGTTCCCTTTGTGATTTAACAACAAAACAACAATACTTTTACACCTTTGTCTGTCTCAACTGCCAAAACTGTGCTAAAATATTACCTTGAGGTTAAAACCTTGCATATCCTCTCCAAAAACCACAAAACCGGGAACTAAAAAAAGATGCATATAACTTGATGACATTGTAATGTGAGTTTGCTAAATGGGATTTGTAAGAGGTGAGAAAGCTATCACACATTACCCTGCAATCACTGAACTGATTGGGAAATCATGAATATCTCAAGAAACAGAAAGTCAAGAACTGATCACAGCCTTTACAGTCAAATATACCTTAAAATACCAGATATAAAGATGGGTAGTGTAAAGTTTATAGCCCATGGAAAAGCTTTGAAGAAAGGGGTAGAGATTCAAAGACAATACTTTCACAAAATTATGCTTTTTTTCCCTATATTAGGTCACACTGCATGCAGATTTACCATAATGTCATCATAAAATGACTTAGCCATTTACATAAATTCAATATTTTGTACCCTTTCTACAACCTTCTGTCAGTTACAACCAAAAATTGATTGCTGGGATCTCTAATAATGCGGTTAGAGTGATGGGAATCAGCACAATTTCACCTCCCTTCTTGTGAATTACCCACTGCCAAACACACAGACATACACCTGCTCACAGAGGGTTAAAACAACTGCCAAGAAGAAATCAGATTAAAATAAGGTTGGATCTCATTTCAGTTTTTCTCTGTCACTTTTTTCTTTGCTCATGACCCATTTTTCTGTGCTGCTGCAGAGGAGACAGAAAGGGAGGGAGGAGGGGGAGCAAGGGAGGGATAACTTCAGTCCTCCATCTCCAAAGACAGACGGGAAGAAAGAAAGAGACAGACAGACAGACAGGCAGGAGTGTCAGTGAAAACGACAGACAGCTCCTGCTAGTAAACAGCTTTGAATTTTGCATTACGTAGAGGAAACAAACGTATCTGAGCATTGTTCGCTGAAGTCTGAAGCTGTGCATAAGTGTGCACGTGTGTGTGCATGAGTCTGAATCAGTCACATATGAGGTAGTAACTGAGCAGCTGATGATCATTTCTGTTCCCTCTATGACAACATCACTGAAATGCACATGCACAAGTAAAGAAAACGTGTGTGTGGACCTTTTAATTCCTGCTCCTTTCAGCAATTCACTTCCACTCACAAGTCCTGTTGTTTGTGTTATAAATGCAAAGTGGGAGCCTCGAATGTCTCGGCCTTCCACGTTACAGAAGCCATCGATTCTATCTGAAGAGCATATATTTCAGGAGTGACAGCAGATCATCTAAACACACCAACATCTCATCCCACGCCGGCATTCAAACAGGTCAACACAGTCCCTCATCCAGTGTGTGTGTTTGTGTGTGTGTGTGCGTGTGCGTGAGCCGCGCGTGCGCCGTGTGTGTGTGTGTGTAGGAGAGAGAAAGACAGAGACACAGTGACAGACGGTACCTGTCGATGATAACAGGGTCTGAGGGTGTCTCATTACGGTTTCCGCAGCTCTTCTTGTCGCAGCACCGACTAAAAAGGAAAAGAGAAAAGAAGGCGTAGGGCAAGGTTAGAAAAGAGTTAGACACAGGGAACACACTGTACATTACATGGAGTTTCAGATTTTGCAGTGTTACAGAGTTACATTGTGTGCTTTGTCTCTACTGGTGTAAAGTTTGTATCGCCACATCTGCCTTAAACAGGGAAACTGTAAGTCCTGCCACACCGAGCAGTTCTACACTGACAGCATGGATAAAAATAGACTTATATGACAAAGAAAGCGAGTGTGTATCAGGATCTGAAAGAAATACAATACATTTTAAGCCAGATGGTGAATTTAGCCATTTTGTGATGTTCTCCAAAGCCCTGTGACTTCTTAGTGTATACACTGTAGTACCTAATCGTAGTGTGCCACAGTAACTAAGGTAATTTGATTTCAGAGGTTTAAAACCAGATACATCTCCAAAGCAATAGCTGGATTAAGACTTCAGAGGGCTCAGTGTTTAATCTACAATCTATTACAATGCAGTTTGTTAAAGATGATGCGTATTATCCCAGTCTGGTCATTGGACATAACAACTGTCTATCATCACTTTTTATTTTCCTGCCGCTGTTAACCTATGAAAGTTGTGAAAGGTGTGGATGGACAGATACATCCAGCGAGGAGCTTCATCAGGAAGGCTCAACGAGCATCTTAGTTGTATAAGAAGTAGGACCAAGACCCAGCCACAAGCGCCATTATTTGACATCTGAGATTTTCCCCCTGTTCATAACCATTAAAAAAAAAACCTTTGTGTTTAGTGTTGGGTTCTGGAAGCCAGGTCCTTTTTTGGATCTTATTCCAAGCTGGTGACATATCCTGTTTGGTTACGCTCCAAGTCCAACAGTCTCTTTGTTTTGTAGCTGAGCACAATGCTCAAAACATTCAGGTGGTGATTTAGTTAAAATAACAATGAACGCCAAATTAAGTTCCTAAAAAAATGGAGCAATGGTGACGCATATTATACCCATACATCAAAAAACCTTTCAAGTCCATGGTATTTCATACTAAGATTAATGCTTTGTCTGCTCTGCTTGGTAACACTGAGACCATGTTGATGTCTATGTTCTTATTACCTTACGGATTAGTCGACCAACAAGAAAATCTCCTGGAAACTGCGACTACTTGTTTTAGATCTGGAGCGACAGCTTGAAGTTTAGAACAAATAAGGATTCACTTGCCACTCATTTGAAACAAAATCCAACAGGTTAGTTGAATTTTACTTTGAGAGAAGAATTGCTGTGGGTGACTTTTGAAACACCACATGACAACTTCCATTCTTTCCTAAAGGTACCGATGAACTGGTGAGATGGAGGGTGGGCAGGACTACAGAGGCCTGAGGCTCAGAGGAGGAGAGAGTGGAATAAACACACAGATGCAAGAAAGAAGAAAAAAAAAACCCACCATGCTTCCCAAAAATTCACGCTTGTACGTACTACAAGTCTGTCTTGCTTGCATCAATTATGAATAAAGGTGTAAGCAGGAGGGGGGAGGATAAAGCCAGGGGGAGGGGTGGTTAAGAAAGAAAGGGTGAGCATGGGAGGGAAAGCTAAAAAAAAAAAAAACCTTTCAAGTCCATGGTATTTCATACTAAGATTAATGCTTTGTCTGCTCTGCTTGGTAACACTGAGACCATGTTGATGTCTATGTTCTTATTACCTTACGGATTAGTCGACCAACAAGAAAATCTCCTGGAAACTGCGACTACTTGTTTTAGATCTGGAGCGACAGCTTGAAGTTTAGAACAAATAAGGATTCACTTGCCACTCATTTGAAACAAAATCCAACAGGTTAGTTGAATTTTACTTTGAGAGAAGAATTGCTGTGGGTGACTTTTGAAACACCACATGACAACTTCCATTCTTTCCTAAAGGTACCGATGAACTGGTGAGATGGAGGGTGGGCAGGACTACAGAGGCCTGAGGCTCAGAGGAGGAGAGAGTGGAATAAACACACAGATGCAAGAAAGAAGAAAAAAAAACCCACCATGCTTCCCAAAAATTCACGCTTGTACGTACTACAAGTCTGTCTTGCTTGCATCAATTATGAATAAAGGTGTAAGCAGGAGGGGGGAGGATAAAGCCAGGGGGAGGGGTGGTTAAGAAAGAAAGGGTGAGCATGGGAGGGAAAGCTAAAAAAAAAAGAGGGTTAGAGGGGGAGGAAGGGTGCGAGGGGTGGGAGTGGTTTGGGTGGGAAGAGGAGGAAGGGGAGATGTTTCAGGTTTCCCACCATCACAGATGGCTGAGGTGAAAAGAAAGAGACGGATACGTTACACCTTACATATTGTCTCCACTATCTGCTGCTCTGCCTTTCTCCCTGCTCTGTGATCTGGGTCACTATCCGGCTCAGTTGGAGAACAGCGGAGAACCAGCGAGAGGTTAGAGAGGAGAAAAACGGCGGGAGATAAGGGAATAGGAAAGAGGGGGTGCTTGAGGAAGGAGGGGTGGAAGGTAGAGAAGGATGGGTTAGGGTGGGGGGTGGGGTGGATGAGGAGGGAACATAAGAAGAGGAAGAGGAGTCGAGTGGAAGATGTTATAAATGGAGGGGCAGTGGAAAGGAAAACGAGGGGCGGGATGGGGGTAATGTAGCACTTACTGCTCCGGATTCTGGTGATCTAATCAACTACTCTCCCCCTGCATCTCCTCCTTCTCCTCCCGCTACACACACACACACACACACACACAGAGTGCTCATACACATACACACACACACACACACACACACACACACACACACACAGAGTGCTCATACACAAACAATAGTCTCAATAGCATGACTTGGAGATTCCATTTTCACTGGTTATTTATGTGAAGATATAAGTAATGTATGTAATAAAGGTTTACAAATGCTTTGGTTAAATTAAGCCAACTGAAACAATTAGTTCATTAATCGATTAGCTGATCAATTGAAAAGTGACTGTGAATAATTATAATAATCCATACTGTTAATTAAGGAAATATGTCAAAAATTCATAGGTTCAAGCTTCTCAAATGTGAACATTTGCTGCTTCCTCTGTTTTGTATTATTTTGAGCTGAATATCTTTGGGTCTGGAGGGTTGGTCAGAAAAAATAAGCAATTTAAAAACATCAGTTTGGTTGTTGGGAACAATTTTCTGATATTTTATGGACCAAATGATTAACAAATTAATTTTAAAAACACGAACATTTGTCTATTATGAACGCTCACGGTCACTGTGAATAAAAGTTTCCATTTGAATCAAAAACGTTTATCCGTATTTGTTTATAATTAACGTTTGCTGTTTTCTTTGTTGGCACTTCATTAGAAATACTACAATAAATTACTCTATATTTGATTATCTTTGAGTATAATTCCTTAATGAGATAATCAGCAATTCAATATTAACATAATCCTCGTTTACAGGATGCAATTAGTGCAAGTGAAATATTTTTCTCTCCATGTTTTAAATACAGAGGGATGAACTTAAATCAACATATCTACTAAATGTATGATACAAACGGTACAGTTGCCTCTGTGGTTCATTCTGGAGTAAACCCTCACAGCAGCTCGTGCCAGAGCTCTAACCAGGTTTTTCATCGCAGGTCTGTGTGATGGCAGATTGGCTGGGAGCATATGGCTAATAGCACCACCATGACAATGAGCTGCACTGATTAATGGTTGCCCTGAGCTCTTTGTGTGTGAGTTCTGCGTTCGTGTTGTGGGCTGAGGCCCCCGCTGCAGAATCAGCATGTGAGAACATGAGGCAACAGCCGCAACTCTGACCTCAGCGGCTGCTGCAGACAAGCAAGTGTTTACACTCGTTGCAGAAGTCCTACTTTCTGCGCTGCTGCTGCATTGTTGCTCCCCCAGTGGGAATGTTCGAATAATCCTGCAGGATGGACGCAGGGTGGAGGCCTTTCTACTGTACAACTTCATGTGCACTGTATACGTAGTGCAGAACAGTTAATTCATATCTGCAATTCATTCCCCACATGTTTAACAACAATAGCTTACAGTAAGATCTGTTGCCAATTGCAATTTATTTATTAAATTCTTTACAAATCCCATCAGAATTTCAATTGGTTTTCCCTAAACCACTGCAGCTGAACTGCCTGAGGAATATTCAGCGAGCTATAGAATAAAATATTAGTGTTCCCGATTTCAAAGTTAAAGTCCCTGCTTGTGCATACAGATGAACCCCAATTTATATTGTTACACTTAAAGTTGTTCACTGACAAGGTCAGAGAATAAGAACAACTTAATTCATGTGCTAAATTTGAATTTTTATAACTGCTGTGCATGAATGAGTGTGCATATGCATACTTCTATGTGAGTATATGTGTTAGTGTCTGATTTTGTGTGTGTATGGGTCCCAGCCTATATTTTATAGTCAGACTGTGGAGGAAGACCCATTTGTTAGCCCTGAAACAACAGGAGGGTTCAGATTGACTAATGAGTTTCTCTGTGTCCTAATTAACCAGGCGTCACAGACACACACACACACACACACACACACACACACACACACACACACACACACACACACACACACACACACCTTCTATTGTATAGGATAGGTTGGTAAAACGCCTCTATAAATAGACCTCTTTCCTCCCAACCTACTTCCGAAGAAATTCATCTTTAGATTATAATTAAAACAACGACTCTGATAGCTAAAACTCATCTTCCTCAACAGATAAGGATTCATGCATGCAGTTGTGTGTGTGTGTGTGTGTGTGTGTGTGTGTGTGTGTTCATGTGCATGTGCAGGGGGGGTTAATGAGGGTGACAAAATAAGAAATGTATTGAGTACAGAGAGGTGACTGGTGAGAACTTTCTGCAGTCAACCAAAGTATGTTGAAGAAGAAAAGAGGAACAGAGAAGAGGAGAGAGGAAGAACTGTGATGAAGAATGAGGTGAGCTGATGAAAGACGTGATGCAGTCATTCTCACCTGCACATGATCTCATGTGTCAGCAGCACTCTGCACATCTCTGGGTTCTTGTCTTGGCCTTCATAAACAATCGGCTGAAAAGAGGGACATATGGAGAAGAAAAGATAAGAAAACACACCGTTAGCTGACAGAAGGCAAAAAGGAATGAATGCAGAGCACAAATCAAGCAATCAAACCAACACTATATCATCCCTGATATCTTAACAAAAATAAGTGCAGGTTACAGCAGCATGAAAGCATTTGTATGATTGACTCAAAAAAACTACTGTGCCCATGTTTATGGTAATAAAGAAAAATTGTAGCTTGTGCAACAGTGATGTGTTATAATCCATCTTGGACAACAATCAAGCTCTATGGTGGACAGGAATGAGATAAAGATGAGGCGTTGGCCACACAGGCAGCAGTAAGATCAATTCATTGTTGCTTTTGGCCATTTCATGGAATGTTTTCCCGATGAGGAAAATGTGTAATATTGCCAGACTTATCCATCAGTTACAGGAAAACTTCCAGAGATTAATTGTAATTTAATATCATATAATGTCTAACATCACCTCATCATATTCGACTGAATATAAGAAAAGACTGTTCATGATCTTCTTAAGGGCCACAGAGCTACACTGCCAGTCATTGTCTGTATCGGTGCATGGATGCATAACAAACTTATTTGCATGTTTTCAGGACACTGCACTCAGTGTCTATCAAAACACAACACACAAGAACAATATCAAACTGTGAGGAATTTGTGTTATTATACTGTTGCTGTGTTGCACATTTATTTTCTTCCAACCGGTTATGGCAGGAACAGTCACGACATTGTTGTTGGGGTAAGAGGTTCATTCCCACTTAACCTCTACGAACATGCAGTTCAGCAGCAACACCTCAACTTCACATGCTCACACTCACACCCACTGTCTCTGCCAAGGGTGTCTGGCACCCTCCACCCACACATCCACACACCCACACACCCACACACCCACACACCCACACACCCACACACCCAAACACACAACTTGTTCACCTTTTAGTTTGTTTTGGAAAATCAACAACACTTATGCACCTGATCAGCTGACATGCTGATCAGGTGGATCCTGAAGTCAAATGTTATAAAGAATAAAGTTTACAAAGCAGTGGTCACACTGTCTGCTCCTAAAAAAGTTGTTTCTGCTGAGGCTTTACCTGCTTCAGTTATACAATATTTCTGGATTGGGTAAGGAAGCTAAGAATAAAGCAAAAGCACAAGTCACCCATCACTAAGCTATCTATCAATCAATACACACGCCCCATCAGTCTTTGGTCTATTCCAGTCCATTTGATCTGCCGTTCCACACTGCAGCAAGTGTCACAGAGTGACAGGATCACTTTTTTCAGGGAACATAGAAGAAGTCTCACTGTCCTTTATAATACACCTCAGCTCAGGTTTAGACTACCTGCTGCCATTAGGGGGAATATTAGTTTGAGTTTGTAAATTAAGGTACTTTAGCTGAGTGAAATATTAACAGCTCAAGAAGAACATGCAACACTTGTGCTGATGCTGTATGTGAAAAAAGGAAAACAAAACATATTCAGATGTAATACTGATCATTCATATTTACATATTATGCCTACTCACAGGACCAGTAAGGGTCACGGGAATGTCAAACATTCTTTGTTTGTTCCAAAACTCAACTCGAAACTTTATTTATGAACGACTCATTTTCCATTTCCTCTCTCTTTTTTCCACATTTGCTGAATGTCAAGATGAAGATTTTATATATATGATGCCATTTATTCTATGGCGAGTCTCAATAAAGAATCAGCTCTGCATTGCACCATTTTTTGCAGAAAAGTTGATGGATAAGAAACACTGGGCTCCAATGATTGACAGATGATGAGTTTGAGCAAAGAAGCAGATAGTAGACAAAGGAGAAGCCTTGTGTGGATCTTGCCTGTGTTTGAGCGTGGACTGTCCCTCCAGGGGCCCCAGGGCGAGCGTGTTCCATACAGGACCCCAACATGAGCAAAGAATGTAGACTGAGCCCCTTATTTGTAGAAGCTATAGCTCTACATAGCTCTCAGATACTAGCTTGGAGCTCTATGGCATTAATGGAAAACAGCATTAGTGTCTGTCTATAGTTGTAGCCTAAAGCATATCATAATGATAGCTAGGACCCTGTTTCTGGAATTGGAGCCCCCATTTGTTTCTGAGCCTGGGGCCATTGTCAGTTATAATTCTCCATGCATGTGCATAAATTCCGGTTGAGAATCCTCTGCTGAAAATGTATCAATACATGAACCTGGAGCCTGAAGGGACGCCTGGTGGTTCAGGTCTCCGAGGTTGCGCACACCTGGTCAATGTAGACATGAGTATTCGTAATATGAAACAAAAATAATCTAAGCTCAAAGTAGAAAGTGCAACTACAGGTAGACAGAGCTATAGCTAAGCTCATATTTCCAACAGAACCACTTTTGGCACTGAAGCTGCACAAGGTGATGGCAGAGAAGAGGCTTAATTGGAATGTCAACCACATGTGAAGCAAATTCATGTATCCAGTAAAACAAAAATAAAAAGGTATCCAGACTCAAAACATTTTAAATGAACCCAGGCAAAGCAAAGAAGCTTCCGTTAACACACAACTTAGGTTGATCCAACAGCCAAGACATCTGAAACTTTCTCTAGTCCCTTTCTATCAACATTCCATCTTTATCATCATCCCTTGACTATGGGTTAATGAAGAGAAAATCTGAGTGTGGGAACAACAGGAAAAGATAGAACAGACAGAATTTGAAAAGGAAATGTACCTTATAAGCCATAGTTCTGTCTATGATTAGACCTGCTCAGTGTGCCATGGGAAAAGAGTGGGCTGGGCAACTTCCTCTGCAATTGCTTCCTACCCTGGACAAACATGCATCAAAGTCATCTCAACCTCTCTTTACTTGTCTCAATTTTGCACCTCTGCTCTTTTGTTTTCTCTCTCTCTCTCTCTCTCTCTCTCTCACACACACACACACACACACACACACACACACACACACACACACACACACACACACACACACACACACACACACACACACACACACACACACACACACACACACACACACACTGGGCCAGGTGAATGCATTTATCTCTACAAACAAAAGTAGGCTTTATGTAATTTTGCCTCCCTCCTAAATTACAGAAGGGGCCAATAAAGCCTTTTACAGTGTGCTATATGTTTTTTTTTAAGGTTTTCTAAAAGAATAGAGGTCATATGTGTGTAAGCAGTAAGATGAGTGAAAGTGAAATATATATCTAAATTCATACATTTGTTGTGTGTCAGTGCAGCAAAAATCTCTTAATAGTGCTGGAAATAATTGAAAAAATCCCTATTTTGTGCAAAATCTTGTCATTTCTACAAAAAAAAATGTGCTAACAGAAGGGCCTGTGTAGGACCAAAGTTGATTTGATATTTTTTTCCAAAAGGATAAGTGATGAACTGAGTAAACAAGTCACTTTTCCCTTATCCAGTTCTTTCCCAGCTGTGCCGAGCCAGGATTAACACCTAACAATCCTTGGGGTTTTTTTTAACTTCAAGTAGGTTGCACTTTACTGCATCATGATGCTTCAGATATTGTGGATCATTAAAGCAGTCACCCACAGAAAACAAAACAAAAAAAAAAAAAACTGCGCTAAACTGAGGTCTGGCAATCTGAGCCATGTGTAGCTCCAAGCAGGACAAATATGACACATGCAACACAGAATGCAAATAATATTTAATCCACCTTCTTTTCAGGGGCTCTTGTGTAAGTGTGTAACTTCCTCTACCGTCCCGGCCATCGTTTTGTCTCAGCTCCTATTTCACACTGTCACCCCGTCTGCTCTGCTCCTCTCTTTCATCTGCGTTTTCCTCCACTGTCTCCTCCCTCTCTCCGCCTCACCAAGCCTTTCATACAGCATCTCCACCGCTCTCTCCTCCGCCTTTGAAGTAGCGTGACATGCGCGGCGTGTAAACAAGGAGCCGTTAAGCAGGGGAACACACTTCCCCCTGCGTTAGTGTCAGGTCGACTAGCGAGCTAGTGATCCGACAGGGCCGCGGTGACAGACGCTTTATTCTCTGGAACGGAGTCCTGATCAACCGGCGCAGCGCTCTGCTTCTGAAGACTAGGAGGTGCTCTGCTCCTCCATTTAACACAATCATTGCCGGCCCAGCCAGCGCGCACACGCACATAACAGGAAGCCAGACAGAAATGCCAGAATAACAGAAAGCTTTAGGTGCCAAACATTGGAGAGAGCTCTCCTTTCCTGGCAGAAGAATAACTATCATAAGTACAAAGTAAACAGAATCAGTGATATGATCCCAGTAATACCTTGCAGCAAAGCTACAGTTAAGCAAAACTCAACCTGACTTTTAGTGATTTTCATGCTTGAAAAAACTGATCAACAACGAAAACTTGTACTTAATTTCAAAACCATCTTTAATTTCGACAATGACTGTGTTTGAAGTATATGTACAAAAATCAAGAATTTTGCAGGACTGAATGAATCGTAGTAGAAAATAGAGAAAGACAAAGTCCTGACATCACTTCCTGTCAAGCTGCTTTTTCTATTAGCTTCTACGACTCTATGTAATCTCTCATTAATGGTTAGTTTCATTGGTCTTCACCAAAAAAGACATGTCCCTGGGGTTAACTATCCATGTTGTGAAATTAATTAGTATTTTCAGTTTTCGCTATCAGTACCTGAACCCATCTTGGCCAATTTATTTTTTAGCATTCAAAAACCTTCAGCCCCCAAGGAGTTTTCATCTTTAAAATGAATTAGCCGTATTATAAACAAGATGAGTGACAAGTCCCTGCTTTTAGCTGCAGCCACTCAACTACCCTTAGTGTGTTAAGTTGGTGTTTAACTTTAACTTTGACCTTGGGCTTGTGGGAAACTGTGTTCATTAAAGGCTGCTAAAAACAAAATATTACATAAAATACATATATATATATGTGTATATATATATATATATATATATATATAGTACTGTGCATTTGTGGTGTTTAGTTTTACTGTTTCTTTTTTTTTTTTCTTCGCTGTCTAGACAAATGTAGTTTAGTGGTCCACACACCGTGGTGTGCAAGGTTATGTTGTAATGCTGGGTTTAAAGAAACTTGTGTTATTACAAATGTCAGTGTGGTTACCAATGAGGTTTTCTTACTTCTGGAGCAGACGTCGATGTTCCGGTTTCACTTTGGCTCACTATATGCCTGATGTAGTACAATGTTTACAAAAACCTCAGATGTAAAAGAATTTTTTTACAGGGTCCCTTAGCTTAGTTATTGGCTTTATATGAAAATACCTGTCAACCAATTTCTGAGCATTATCACTTTTTTACAGATATATAGTGTGTATTTAATGGTTGTGTAACATTATGTAGACTAGTTTCATTTTCTCTGTTTCATAAGACAACAATGACCGGGAACAATGAGTTGCAGACCAGCAGTGTGTGTGTGTGTGTGTGTGTGTGTGTGTGTGTGTGTGTGTGTGTGTGTGTGTGTGTGTGTGTGCGTGTGTTTTTGTGTGTTTGTGTGTGTGTGGCAGACAGTGGCAGTGATATCACTGACCAGCTAAGCCAACCACACGGCTGTTTTTTTTGTTTTTACCAACTGCTTGTATTTCATTGCTCGACTGCTGGGAATCACACACACACACAGACACACCCACAGACAGACAGACAGAAGACAGAAGACACACACACACACAGACACACACACACACACAGACACACACACACACACACACACACACACACACACACACAAACAACATGCTTTATTGCTCCATGCGCAGTTTTACCTAAGTGCCTATGCATATATATACATACGCCCTCTAGATCACAAACAAACTCCCCACTACCACATAAACTTCAACAAACACACACACACACACTCACACACACACACACACACACACACACACTCACACACACACAGACCGGCACTCACACAGGCCAATTTCCACAGGTGAAGCACACATATGCCTGCATCAGCATCTTGAGGAAAAATTACTTTAAAATCTTTTCATGTTGACTGAAAATAAAATCAGCGGTTTAATTTGTCAGACAAAGGTGAGCATGAAAATGTATTTGTGCGTGTGTGCTCGAGGGGGTCAAACTTGCTTTTAATTATCTGACTCTTTAAATGGTGGCAGGGCCCGACTGAATGTGTGTGTATGTAGCTGGGTGTCACCCCACCGAGCTCAAGCTAAACAGTGCTATTAGAGAACAGTGTGGTCCCTTTAGCCTGCCAGACACACACACACACACACACACACACACACACAGCATGTGGTGCAGCATGGCAGCAGCAATATGAGACTCTATCAGAGTATGGAGTCACACTCGTAGGTATTCAGCACCTAGTGTGGCCTCTCTGCTCCTTATGCCTCGCCACACAAAAAAGATACACACACACACACACACACACACACACACACACACACACACACTAAACACACATGCAGATGAATACACCAAGCAGAATATTCTGACTATGTGTTTCTTGTGCAAAAACGAAAAAATTAGTCTTCATCCTAACTCCTTACCTGAGGAAACATCCAGCACAAACACTGCCTATCTTCTGTTGTTCATCTTGTCTCTCTCTCTCTCTCTCTCTCTCTCTTCTAACTTTTCCTGCTCTCTCTCCCTCTGTCTCTCTCTCTCTCAAAAGTACAAATAAACAAAAACACAGACATTAGCAGAAAAATTGGATCTGATCAGAAAATGTTCGCTACTCGGCAGACCAAATCCCAGAGGTGCCGTTATATCTTTTCACTTCCTTCTGTGAGCAGCAGAATTGTGCTCCTGTTCCTCAACAGTCGCTCGCTGCCTCCTCACTCTAATCACAGCGAGAGAAGTACAGGCAAAAATGCCTGGAGCCATGCAGTGTATGTGTGTGTGTGTGTGTGTGTATGTGTGTGTGTGTGTGTGCGTTCGTGCGTGCGTGCCGCCACCCACACACGCACAGTGGAAACACCCACCCACAGAATTACACACACACATAAACACTCCTTTCTGTGTGTATGCAAGTGCATGCAGATAGAGGAGGGCGGCGGAGTACAAGCGGATCAGTGGAGCAGCTCATTGTCAAAGAGGTAACAGGAGAGGTGACAGAGGGAAAGAGAGAGAGAGAGAGTGAGATTGAGAGAGTGTGTGTGTGTGTGTGTTTACCTGTTTAGTCATGGAGTCTATGAGACGAACATAAAAGTCCTGCTCTGTTCTGATGCCTGTTGAGATGCAGATGAAGAGGGAAAATTATACACTTTACGTAGATTTTGGCAAGCAGAACATCATACAAAACTGGATTTAAAAACTGTCAAATTAAGTAATCATTAAATCATGATAAGATTTGGCAAAATAGATTATCTAAATTATCCCTGCTTTACATCACAGAAAGCTGGTGATTAAGAGGGTGGGGATGCAGAAAAAACATATTTCTGAAACACAAAATTAAACATAGGGTTTTTTTTAATAAAATGTTTAAGCTTTTTCTCTAATCTTTGCTTTTTTTGTTGTGTAATCTTGTTAATAATTTCACTTCTTTAGGCCTTAAAAATGAGTCAAGTAAAACAATCTGAGAAAGAATATGCTTATCAATCTTTGGTTGAATTGCTCACACATGTAACCAGACACACAATAGCTTCCCTTTAAGAGGTCACAGGCCAAGAAGGCTGGAAACAATTGAAGAAGCTTGTGTGTGTGTGAGAGTGTATGTGTGTGTATATTGAAAATAAGCCATTGGCAATTAAACTGTTCACACGGTGAAAATAAATGTTACTCAACTTCTATGCTGCTTTTTACCGTGATACCAAGATAAACCACAAATTTCCCTCAAAGGGTTTTGCAATTTTTACACTGATATCCTCAGTCCTTTGACTCAGGAGTGTCTCTTCCTGTCATGATTCTATGAAATCCATTGGTATCTCATTAATGCTTCATATGGATGTTAAACGTTTTCAGCTCATAAATTGTGCAACATACATGCAACATCTATTTCCACATGCAAAAGATATTAAAATCTATAATCATAGTTCACAGCCTGCTTTATGCACACATCTTAATCCCAGAGGAGGTTGGATGTTCCTGCCAGTTGATGCCGTTTGCCCTCTCAGCTGTAGACTGAGCTGATGGGCCTGAACACCACAATCCACAACTACCACAAGAACATGCAACCAGTAGACCTCAGCTCAAACTGTCAAACAGCCCACTTCAGACAGGATAAAACAATGTTGGGACAGTGGGAGTTGGGGAAGGGGGGGGCTACAAAGCTGCTATTAATTGCCTACAAGAAATTGCTCTGTAATAGTGAATTTTACCCTTAAAATCAGACAAATCAGACTTCTGTGAAAGATTACACTGCAGCTTATGTGACATAAACAAATCCTGGCCGCCTGTTGGCCCTCTGATAGACATTTCCCCCCCGTGTTAAGTCTTAAAAAATATCTCCTGTGCGCATACTATTCTGTTGCTGCAGCCAAATACGGATAATCAAGCTCATTTGGTGAAATTTATTGTAACAAGTGTAGGGGTGCGTGTTTGTGTGACTGGCTCCTGACTCACCGTTACTGTAAAGTAGCTGCAGCCGGTAATGAATCCCGTTATTGGTCTTCTCCCCGCTTGTCTCCTTAACACAGACAACAAACATTGAATTGTTTATTGAAATATTAGGATTTTTATAAACGCCTTATATCTATCTCTCTCTCTCTCTATATATAGAGAGGTATATATATATATATATATATATATATATATATATATATATATATATATATATACACACACATATATATGTGTGTGTGTGTGTGTGTGTGTGGGATGTTCTTCACGCCAGTCATACATTAAATAAACATGTGAATTATGTTCAACAGACATATTAAAGCGAGGCAGCCCTGTAATTTCTCCATGTATAATCGCGGTGTTATTGTGCCTTTTTTTAAATTCTTCTGTAATTACTGGTTATGTTTGGAGGGCAAATAAATCCAACGCTAAATTCTCCCACTGAATTTCATCTCATTTAAACGGTGTCATAATTGATGAGGAGAGCGGTCGCCCTGCCGCTGTTTATATAGAACAAGTGGTTGTGTTGAATGGAGCTGTAAATTAAAACAATATAAACGTCGAAAGGGGGTTTACTTATTTGTCAAATGCATGAATGAATCGAAGGCGGTTTTTGAGCTACAGTACGTGTTATATTTTGATTTACTTGGGTCTTTTCTACCTCGGTTAACTGTACAATAATAATAATAATAATAATAATAATGAAAACAATAATAATGATAATAATAATAATAATAATTTAGATTGATAAGTTAAATCCATTTAAATATGTTAAATGTGATATGCCAGGCCTTCATGAAATCTAAATAGTAAATCATCTTCCAGGGTATTAAAATCAATAAGTAATCGAACCACCGCGAGTTTCTGCACCGACCTTCTCTTTCTCGATGAAGTCCACGAAGTTGGTCCTCTCGATCTCCACCGGCTGACCCTGCCGGTCGTACAGAGCGAGGACGAAGTGGAAGAAGTTGGACTTCCGCAGGTTGGAGGGGGGCTGCTTCTCGAAGTGCGCCCGGGCCAGACCCACTCCACTGCGGACACACAGGGCGGGAACGAGTCGGCGTTAGAACAGCGGAGAGGCTACAAAGTTGTTGTTGTTGTTTTTTTTTCTTGTTTTTTTTTTTTTTTTTACCCGGGTAAAGGAAGCACAAGCGACGAGAGTAAAATCCAGCCTGTGCATATTTTCGATTTGCCCTATTTGACTGACATTTTGGGGCCGGTTTTTAACATGATTATCAAGATATGATTTTCAAGAAAGGCCATTTTATCAAAGATATCCACAAACCTGCGATTTTTTTTTCTGAAAATATATACAAATTTGTTTATACTGGAATTCATTCTTCATAATAATCTGACAGGTCACACAGATTACCAGATTTATCCACCTTTACATCACTGGCTGTGGGACAAGAGGAGAGTTTTATTCCCAATGAATACAAAAGTTAGTTTTTCTTTTCTTTTAAATTTAAACCCCAAGCATATGCCTTTATTCATTTATTCGTTCTTTTGGTTTCATGCTCATTAAACTCAGCCAACTGTGAACAGTAGCCGCACGTTGCGTGTGCATAAAAATCTGTGACACGAGCACATGTTGCTATCAACTGCCTAGTATGTTGTCTTAATATTACACGGGATAAAAGACGTGTTGTGGATTTTTATTCTGCGTGAGAATCTTAAATTTCCCCGCAAATTATCCTAGCAGCAATTAAAATCCGAAATGTCTTCCTCCTGACAGCAGCTTCGTCCGTTTCTCCCCATCAACGCAGCCTCGTGTCGTGCCCAGGCAGCCGCGACGTCCTCGCAGAATTATCCATGTGTCGGGGGGTGAAACAAAAAAGGAAAGGAGGGTGTCGGCGTCTCCCTCAGCCGCGCAGAGCTCACCTTTGGGCGGCCGTGTTGGCGTCCAGCACGCCGCCCCCCTGCATCCAGCCCCGGACAGCGTTCATGCCTCCCAGCGGCTCCTCCTTCAGGCTGCTGCCGCTTCTCTGGATGCTCTCCTGGATGCCGAACATGAACGAAACCTCCGAAGCTTGGTGCCGGTACCTCTTTTTCTTTTCTTCTTTTTTCCTCAGGTTCTCCCCCGCCCCGCCGTGCACTTGTTCCTCCTGATCTTTCACTCTGATTTGCGCGGAGTAACGTGGGTGCGCTCTTCGCTGCTGCTGCTGCTGCTGCTGCCGCCGCTGCCGCCGAGTGCGCTTTGCTGGAAAGCAAGCAAGCGACTTTATTCCCTTAATTCTAGTCCCGAGGAGCAAGAGGGTGCTAAAACGTATGGGGCACCATATTTGAATAGTAGGATCCAAATATCAGTCACTTAAAACGCGAATTTAAATCGCCGGGAGGACTTTGGGACACGGACCGTCCCAGTGTGGAAAGGTGCGGAAAAAGTCACTCCCGGTGCGCCTGGAGAATCCACAGTTCGAGCTGTCACAGAGCAAAGAGAGATCAACTAGCGCCTGGATCAGATGTCATCATCATCTGACACGTCCTTCTTCCTCTTTTCTCTCTTTTCCTCTCTCTTCTAGTTGTCTCGGCCCAGTGGTCCGGGACGTGCGTCGAGGTCCGGAGCAGCGCTGCTTCCTGCGGATGACTCCCGAGCTCTCGCCACTCCGCTCCCTCTCGCTCTCTCTCTCCCTCTCTCTCTCTCTCTGACGAAAACGCTTTGTGACTCTTCCCAAAGGACCCTCTCTGAGAACCAAACACGGGCTTCTCCCGCCCCGGGGGGAGAGAGAGAGAGGGGGGGGGGCTAGGATGGGAAGGAAAAGAGGGGAGGGGACAGGACGGGAGGAGAGGGAGAGGAGACGCCCCCAAACAAAGAAGACGAGAGCGGAGTCAGATCCGCCCCAAGCAGCGGCCGCGGAGCCACATCTCCTCTCCTCTGCCCCCCCCCGCCCCGTCCTCCTCTGCCCCGTCCGGGTACCCACTGCCTTTGTTCCAGGGATATTGACCACCCCCCCCACAAAAAAGGGTAAAACGCTTTTCGGTAAACTTGGAGATAAATGCTTGTGCGCACAACAAGGCTGTAAATCGACCGGGAAAGTTTCTCTCTGGCTGCAAACTGGCGCCCTTTATCCTGGATTAAGTAGAAACTCAATGGCCCTTCAGGAAGGTGGAGGACCACGACTTAAATACCTCAAACATCCTACCTTTACTTACAACAAAGGCTGGGGGGGGGCGTACACTGGGAATTCTGAATCGTGTAGACTTTGACTTTAAGGTTAATAATGCTTGGAAAAAAAAATATATGTATTTTCTTATTTCTAATTTCTTATCCATAAAACAAAACTGTCTCCCAGGAAGCAATTTCTATCTTGTTAGCCAAATTAATTCTTTTACACTGTGCCATACAATGAAGATCTTACAGTCTCAAAAACTGCACTTTTGTTAAGTGGGAAAACAGTGGCTATCTCTGTCTGTAGGCCCAGTATTAGACTGTTCTAGGTGCAGATATTTGGAGAATTTGATATGAAACCTCAAGCCTGCACGTTTTAGATCTAAGTTTTATATTTGGACCAACTGGTTATGCTCAATTATAAAAGCCATATTTCATCGTCACAACACGTCCCCGTTCCCCCCCCCAATTGTGTTCCGTAGGTTTTCTCATTGCAGGCCAGCGCCGCAAGACACACAAACTAAAGTGACAATAACAATAATTAGCTCAAAATAACAATGAACATAATTGAGGATAATTGCTACCAGATTTCCCTGCTTTGTCTCTCCCTCTGGCACCATCTGTTATGTGAAACCATTTATCACACCGCCGAGAGGGGATCCGAAACAAAAATACAAATATTAATTGACAGTGGTTTTTTTTGTTGTTTTTTTTGTTTTTTTACGGAAAGTCTTCCAAAATAAAGCGACGGCATTATCGATCCGTCGAGGGGCGAAAAGGTCAGCAACTTCTGTATTATTCAGCCGGGCTGTGAAAATGATTGGCAGGGGCGGACTGGCGCCGTTCCAGGCTTTAATTCCCAAAGGTTATTGAAAAACGCTCTTGACCTTGATTAGTGGGAGTAAGAGTCTTATATGCTCCAGTTTCCTGCTCGGAGAAAGAGGGGGAGACAGTGGCGGATCAGCCTGCCCGGGATTTAAGCGAGTTCGCAGCTGAGGGAAGAAACGAAGGCGAGCGGAGGTGAGACGACGGAGCGCTGGAAGTGGCCCGCGCGTCGCCTCGCTCAGAAATAATGGGCCACCTGAAGGGAGGACTCGCCTCCGCGCGCCAGCTCATATAGAGCTAAATTATTTACTCAAACTCGAGGCTTAAAAAATGTAATAGCAGGAAATGGAAACACGCCTTATCGGTTAATTATCTTGCAAAAATAAAAGCTTGAATTTTTTGGGGTTTTTTTGTTGGAATTATTCAAAATTTCCAGTCTGTCCTCTAAAACTGTTCACATGTCGATAACATCCTTTATGTTATTGATATGTGAACATCCTGGAGTGTGTTTTAAGTTAAATCTCATAAAAGGTCAAACTCGGTATTCAACACTAGAAATATAGCTGAAATAATTCTCAAGTCCAATAGTTATTATTATTATAATGTAAAGCTGTGGTAATGCAAGAGAGGACAGATGCACCAAGTAAGAAAAGGCCACTTAGAGTTGAATAGAGCATCTCATAGGCATAATTTAAACTACAAGAATATTTAAGTGTTATACTTGGACATTCAAAATATCCTGAGAAATAATAAGAAGTGAAATATAATTAAGGAACCTAATAATACAGAGGCATGCATGAGCCAAACGGGAGCCCTTTGAAGAACAGGAACAACATGGCAGATTAAAGCAAAACACAACATCCTGTCCGAGATAAACCCACCACAACTCATTGTTGCGCGCGGTGACTCCCTGCAGCACTGAGACAGAAATAGTCGTCGGTGAGCGTCTCTCTCTCTCTCTCTCTCTCTCTCTCTCTCTCCAGCGGTGGTCTGTCTGCCGGAGCAGGTCCCGCTCGGTCTAAACGCAACGCAACAGCGCCACCATGTGTCCGACCCGTGCAACTACACGGACGCTCATGCACCTGACCCGACCTGACAGAGGTAAGAGGAGGGAAGTGAAAAAGGGAAAGTAAAACACTGGTCTTAATGTATTCGAAATAATACGAAGGCGTATTGCATGGTGCTATTCGTAGGGTATTCTTATCTCCTCAGTCTCTGTAATGACATCAAACTCTCCATCCTAATAGTCACAATTTTCTTGTTCTGAATTATTTCAATTATTAATAGTAGCATCAATACACCAAATATGTAATTTCCAAGTCTAAATTTATATACTAGGCTTACTACTACTAATTCAAATAACAATATTAATAAGATAGATTTCTACTTCACTTATGCCTTCTGTACTATTAAATGTATATGTAATTACATAATACACTGTAAATTCAAGCGTTTTAATTAAATAAGTGCAGGATCCAGAGTGGATGGTTCATTTTATTTCTGACATTCAAATTTTTGGAAAATAACCAAGGCAATGCCAGGCATAAAATCCAAAACCTACCGTGGAGCAGTTTAACAGAATACAACTGGCATTAAGAGTCCGGTTTTATAGAGCAGGTCCTAAATCTGTGTGAAAAACATCAGCCAAAAAAAAAAAAAAAAAAAAAAAAAAAAAAAAAAAGCATAACAAAATCCTGTAGGGCTTCTCAGTCTGAGCAACCCTGAGCATGATCAGGTTTTTTTGTTTGTTAGTTTGTTTTTGAGGTAAATCTCAACAAATCTGTCATTTAGAGGCAACGGCATTGGACAGCAATGCTAACTCTTAAATAAGTATGTCATTAGAGTGTTCACGGCAGCTATAGATTCCATTTCCATATTTGCCTACATGTTCAACATAATTGGGTAATAAGTTTGCAAAGCATTGTGGTAAACTGAGTCTCAGAAACATCTGGATTTCAGATGCAAGATTGATTTCAGGGACTTTAGTTAAAGCTTACCATACGTATTAATCTGTGTCCTGCTTACTCAAATTTAACAGAGAAAATTTCAAATTAAACTGTCTCTACTTGTATTAATATTTCAGTATAAGAAAATGCCCATATATTGGTATACTGAGAACACACTGCCTTCTAATGTTTTTGTCATTCAACTAACAATTAGGAGAAATAAGAAAAAAATATTATAACTTGCATACACAACACAAGGAATAAAGGGAAATGTATCGTTTTACAATCTTAACCTACATTAAAGCTCCTGACAGGGTGAGGAATGTAAAAATGATGTTGCTCAGGGGGGGGAACAGCAGTGAAGGCCTGATGTATTTGTTTGGCACTTAGCTTAGCCCACAAAAAACTAACCTTAACACTTGCTGATGCATTTTACATGAAGTCAATCCCACAGCTGAAATCGCAAAGATGCACTGAAACAAAAAGAACGTATTTAAAGATTCAAAATTAGATAATGAATTTCTATAAGCCTTCTCAAGTTACCAGATGGGTAGGTTATATAATTATATATTAAATAATGAGTTTAGATTACCATAAAACATTTGACGTTACACTGTTCCAGGCAGTATATTAAAAATGTCACAGTCCATAGCCTGGAGAGAGATGACGACAACTGCAAGTTCTCCAACATGGAGTATAAACTCAGCAAATATATCTGGAATCAACAGTTATAGATTTCTCTGCCAGTTATTTATCGCCTACTACTGCAACGCAAAGTCACATACAGTTGCCAATGACAGTCATAATAAACTTGTGAAGCATCTGACATTATATCCTGCAGGTGATGTCTCTGCATGACACAACTCAAATGTTCCACAATAAAAACCAAATGTGTATGAAGCTGTTCAAATCTGTAACAATTTTAAGTGCTTTGTTTTAAATCAAAGTCTAAGGAATGGAGCTATTAATAAATCTGGATGTCGTTCAAGAATTCAGAAAGTCCTTATGTTCACCTTTCAGAGGAACATGTGCAAAATACATCAAACTCTACATTTCATCTCTTAAAAAAAAACAAAACAAAAAAACAAAAAAAAACAAAACACAAAAAAGAAAACACAAACAGGAAAACAGCGTTGGCCAGGTTTGATCATACACAGATCATGTATTCATTCTCAGCCCTGAAGCAAACGCTTTCCAATGTCAAAAATAAAGTCATTCATAGTAATAAGACCTTTAGTAATAGTGGTAGTAAGTAATACTGTTGAGATAACTAGTGCAACTCCTGTCAATCTGCGCCATGCTGATCCCACTCCTAACAGTAGAGGGCACCGGAGTGATCACACCCGCATGAGAACACGTCATACAGACTGGAGAAGCAGCAACACTGGCTGGTCTCATTGATCAGAGGGCTTGGTTTCCAAAAAGCTTCTTAGCCAGAAGGTTGTCTTTGTTCATAGGCAAGTAAAGAAACAAAGAACACTGAACTGCTGGGAAGCTTTAGAGAACTCAAGCCCCGATCTTTGTTTATATATCAACACCCCTGTGGTTTTAATATAGATGCCATACAGAGCAACATTTATATACATTACACACAAACAGATTGGGCTGTTTCCTCATACACAAACACATCAGAGGGTATTTGGTTGCTGACAGCCACAGAACAGCTTTGGAGCATTGCTAGTACGAATGACATTAGTGCAAATGAAATGCAAAAAAAAAAAAATGGCAGACAAAAATTGGTAGCAAGGTTAGAGCAAACGGGGGACAAAAAAAATGCTATGTAACGGTGGCAGCGCACAAGCTCTACATATAATGGTGCATCAGGACAGCGCTCTCAAGTTTTACTCTTTCGATTAAACACTCAAGACTTTTCAACAGACACACACACATTCTCTCCATCCTGCCCTATCTGCTAAGCACAGAAGGTGACAGAGTGTGTGTATGCGCGTGCTAGCATACGTGGTAAAAAAACAAAAAACAAAAAAAAAACCAAATACTATCAAACGGCTCAATTTGCTGGTAGTAACGTTTCATGGAGTGAAGTGACTGACAGCAGGAGGATAATGATGGTCGTAGAAAACACAGGGTGCTAAGATGTAATTGGATGGAGCGAGGTGATTGGCTCCTGCCATGAGGGAGTCTCAACAATTGCTGGACTGATGGCAGACGTGGGATGGACTGGTTCAATGGGAGGATGAGCGTGGATGAGTACCATGAATGAAGTATAGCCACTGACAACGAAGCTTGGGCTCCTTGCTGGCTCTGTGGGCGTAGTTACACTCCACATGTTCACAATGCCGACGGTTCAAATGCAAACTGTGTCACCGGTTATAATTTTATCTACCTCCTCAGTCTTTCCTTCCCTTGTTTTCAGTCCATCTGCACTGCATGCTGTCCAATAAAGCAGTAATGTAAAGATTACCTTAAAAATAACTTCTCTTTAACAATAATACAAAAGTTTGGCGATGAGAACGGTTTTTGCTGGGACCAGCCAAACAAGTCTGATTCATATATTGAAGCAGTATAATAGAGAAAGCTTGACACATGAAATGAATGTTATTCCATGTGAACCCATTGATTTGTTCACACTGCAACACTTGACTAGACCACACCATGTATCCTCTGCTTAGCACCAGGCTTCAGGTCATGTGATGGCCTCAAGAAACAACATTCAGTCTGTTAATGCTTAGTACTCACTAACACATATAACCAATTTCATCCAACAGAGAAAACCAAACATCTTTATGAAAATTGATGGAGATGAAATGTTAAGACTTTGTTACTGTTTGTTGATAACTGATGGTTAATTTTAGTCTATCCAGGTTCTCCAAACCTTTACCCATTCCTCGTGAGATCATGGCACATACAGCAAAAACCCAAAAATGATGACACATAGGGTATTGAGGGCAATGCTGCACAAACAAAGGCAGGATGGGAGCAACCATCGCATGAGATGTCTGGGATTGAAATGAGAGGGGCAAAAGCAGTATTTTAGAAATGTCGATGTGTGTCTCATCAACGTAAAAATTGTAGAAACAGCAAAAATGACTGATGTAATACATCAGTTTCATTCAGGATTTCACATTTCGAGGACATGATGTAGACCTCCCAGTTATTTTTGAGACGAGATTACTGCTTTCTCCTTTTTGCATTGAGTTTGAGTTTCCTGAAAAAAAAAAAAAAAGAAAAAAAAAACCCCAAAAAAGTTATGCCCACCCCTGATGAAATCATTGCTGGCATGAGTTAAACTCAGACACATTTAGATGAACAGTTCCAAGACAATTGCCTAAAAATGGCAACATATTGCGAAGTTGGAAACATCTGTAATTTTTCTAATGCTCAGTGATGAATATCTGCTTAGAGACTGTTCTTGACTTTTTTTCCACTCAAAATGAACATGAAGCGATTTGGAGAAGAATTTCTGACATGATGGGATAGCCAACTGCTGGACAAGTAGAATATAGGCAGATGGAGTATTTAGGCTGAGTGTTTATATGGGCATGCATGTATGCTGTGTGTGTTACAATGGGGTTCAGAGGCGGCGTGGAGGAGAAGACTGTTCATCAGATAGGTAAGGAGACTGGTCAGGTTGTGATGATGGACCAGAAGATATCTCCTGGCTGTTGAGTGGGGAGGCCGGGGCAGGTTCAGGTTCACCAGGGATCACTTCTGCCTGGACCTGAATCCGTGAGGACAAGTGGTTGGAGATGCAAGGGATGGAGGTGTGAGAGCAAGATGGAGAAGAGGGGGATATGTCCAATGTGTTAGCAGAAGAGGAGGAAGACATTGACAGATGATCTGTGGGTGACTGGTTCCTCAGAGAATCAGTCACGAGTGGGGAAGAAGAAGTAGAAGAAGATGATGGAGTCTCAACGAGGTGCTGGGGAGCTAGGGGCACACCAGAGGAAGAACTTTCTCCAGCTGATATGCCAGGTCCATTTTGTCGCTCCTGCTCTCCTGCTGACTCCTCCTTCCTGTCATCTGGAGGAGAACCTTCTTTCTGTTTCATACTGGCTGTGGCTTCTTCCTGCCCCGCAGGGCTCTGATTGGCTGCAGGGGTGTCTTGGTTGGGAACACTAGCAGCTGGTGATTGGCTCTTGAGTTGTGAATGGCAAAGAGGACATGTCTCCTGAACATAAAGCCATTTCTTCAGACAGCCAGCGTGGAAGAAATGACTGCACGGAGTGATCACAGCTGTGTTCATGTCCTGGAAGAAATTAGTACAAAAATACAAACATATGAAGGCTGTCTATTTACATTTCCTTGTACACTTCATTTATCTGAAAACCACTTTGTTCAATATCATGTATTAAATGAAAATCTACAAAGCGTAGCTTTAACATAAATCCTGAAATTGATTCTAAAGCTCGTACCTGGTAGCAGATGGCACAGATGTCGTTGTACTGTTCCAGCTGTGTGTTGCTTGCTGTGGGTAGGCTTTTGATCTTGTTTACAGCATCTCTCCTGAGCAGGAAGCTCTGCCAGCCCAGCTGGGCTCTGAGCCAGACATTATAGTAGGAGTGGACAAGGATGATGGTACTTCCCATCACACTCCACTCCCCAAACACCGTCTCTGACACGCCATAGCATACCACACACACCGCAACCTGGCAGGAGGAGGAAACCAGTGACAATGAGGTACAGATACTGATGCTATACTGTGTGACACTGCCTGTGTCACATGCTGCCTTCTCACTTGTACTCTGGAGATACTGTATACTGTGTTTGTGTGTGTGGAACACTTACCAGGAATTCCAGTAATCGATAGGTTCCATTGACACAGTAGATAACTTCATCCATGTTCTCTACTGGAGCCTTACGAAACTCCTCCACCATAAAGAGAACGTAGATAAGCAGCGTACCGAGAACCTGGGGGATGACGTTAGGAAAGTGTTTTGATGTTATTAGTTTTGTGACGTATAAAGGTTAAAGGATCCCTGGGCTTAATATTTTGACACAGTGGATAAATCAAACAAGTTTTAAGAACAAGATTTCTCTTATGTCTCTACAAAGTGAGCAAAATCAGTATAATTACATTCATTGTGATTTAATGTTCTAAAGCATTCCAGGAATTGTATTGTGTATATATGCTCTGTATGTGTGCACAAGCTGTTCTTTGCTTATGTATTACCTGCAGTGAGGTGAGGATGGATGAAGAGATGATGATGAGAAGCCAGAAGTCCATGTGGAAGAACTGACAGATCATATAGGCCATGTAGGCTGGAAAGATCAGCAGGAACAGGCACAGAGACACTGCTCGGAAGTGCTTCCACAAACTCCTGAAGGACAAATAGGGAAGAGGGCAGTAGTTAAGATGATCAGCTTATCTGTGCCAACATAGGCATTTCTTTTAAACACATTCAGTCATTAAACAAATATAACAGGTTTTTTCTGCCACAATGCTGAACCACACCGACAATAAAATTTTTTCAAGTTTTTTCTTAATCAGTTGTGTCTGAGATATTATGTGATAGAAGAATCAATGAGGTGATATGTAGGTAACAGTTTAATTTTATACCTCATTCATTTCCCATAGGACATATTCAGCTTTGGACACTTGCCACTTTTTCCTTTTGTTTACTGGCAATACGTAGTTTCATCAGCATACATTTATTTTTGATTGACATACAGCACTTTAAGATTCTAAAATATAAAAAGGTAAAAAAAAAAAAAATGAAACAACTAAAAACTAGACGATTGGTACATTTATCTTACTTGTCTCTGGATGCTCCCAGTGCCAGGACTATAGGGTCTGCTATCTCCAGCATGGACTGCAGGATAGAGGCAACAACGATGAAGAGGATGATAGAGAGGAGGAAGGCTCGGTGGATGACCTGCAGCTCGATGAGTCCAGTCTGGACAGCAAGAATCAGCAGGGTGATGCCTTCTGTCATGCCCCTGCATAGACAGACAAAATGAAAACTCCAGAAGTGATTAAAAGCAGTAATGCATACCAACAGACACAAATGCATGTACAGACATACATACTGACTGACCTGTGCATGGTGTTATCGTTCATAAAGGCTCTGTAGCCTTGCAGGTAGAATTTGCAGAGTGTGAGAACCCCCAGAGCGATGAAGGAAACAGTAAAAACCAGACCAAGCAGGGAGTATGGTGTACTACAACACTCTGCAATACTGAAGACAGGGGAGAGAGGACAGAGTATGTGAGGAGAAGAAAGGTGAAGCTGAAGCTTGTAGTCACCCTTGTTGCATAGAAAACAGGGATTCTTTCCTTATGCCAATTATACCAAAACTGCAGTTTTGTGTCACAATTTTGTATTTAGTAGTGAAGTACATCATATTTATACTTATACATTAAACAGGGCCCATCACACAAAAAAAATATACGGTGATATTTAACTTATATACAAAACACAATCTAAAGAGTTTGTGATGTGCAATCTATTATGTCCCTGAAAGATTAACCAGTGGTGCTAAGGTCTTACCTGGTAAGAAAGAGGAAAAGGAGCCTCTCCCTTGAGGTAGGCTGATCTCTGGTGCTGAAGTAGGAGTAGATCTGCAGCGCGAACAGTAGCAGCCAGAAACACATGAAGAGAACTGGAAGGACCAGTTGGTTCCATAGAGACATACCCAAAGCTAGCAGCCCATACACCTCCACCACCTGGGGGGTAGAGAGCGCGATAAATAACGAGATAAAAAAAGAGGACACATTGAGGTAATTTGGACAAAGTCAGAGCATCATTAATATTACACATATGGAAATCCTTTAGGACTGATATAGCTGAAGTCCTGTAATGAAAACTGAAAAAACCTGCAACATTAGACCACATTAATAGTTTATTACCTGAGCCAGCTCCCTGTAGGCAGTTTTAGCCAGGTTATATGGTACCAGTAAGTTAGAAGCGAGGAAGTAAATGACCTCCAGGCCTGTGAAGATCATGGAGAACTTATTGATGAAGACAATTGTCTCCAGTGGAACCAGACACAGTCTGGCCACCAAAGGGAGAAGGTGAGCAGAGAAAAGCCAAATCCTCTTTGTCTGCATCACACAGGAACAGAGCGTACACACCACGAGCTGACCTGAAAGAAGATGCATATACAACATACACAAGCACAGATGTGCACATGTGAATATGCATGAATACAGACAAGGTTAGCAATGTGATTTTGTAATTGCTCTTGCTGATGTATTGTTTGTAATCTTTATGTAGTTAAGATCTCACATGAAAGGTCCTCCTGTGGGAATATTTATATATTTCCCAAAGAGGTGACAATGTGGGGCCACTTTTCTATGTAGTAGCTTTAACCCCCCCTCTTTCTAAAGCATATATCTTTTTCACTGTAACCATGTTATTTTTGCTTTCTCAGGCTTTCACTGTGCAGTGGAATCAGCACTCCATAAAGTCTATTTATAGCACAGGAGACTCCATCACTACTGTCAAGCAAGATGAAACCAGGTTCTCTAGACCCAGAGACATAGCAACATTTTCCATTTCAAAATGGAACAGCTTTCACAGTACTAGGAATTGTAGTAGGTCTTCAGTAAGATGTGACCTTAAAGGTACTTTATTTTGTATAGCCATGCAATTTTGAGTAGTAAATTTTCGACTACCTCCTCACCAGGAAGAGTGAGGTGCAGAAAAGTTACACGAAGGTAAGTGTTTAGTGTTTTCCTAGGGGAGGATGGATTCTCGCGGTCACAGAAAATAGAGCTGACATTTAGTCCCTCTGCTTACTATGGGATAACACTGCAAGTGAAAAAGATCCAGGTAATTTTTTTTTTCCAATCCATGAAGGAGAGAGAAAAGAGAGCTCAATATTGAAACAGAGGAAGAGTAAGGGTTCATAAAAGAACTACTGAAGTGCATCTTCCTGAGTATGTTTGGGTTTTTGCACAATAAATTCATGCCTTGTCATCTATACTTTGCTAGTGTGTCTTTGTGCATTCATGTGTAATGTTATACCTATGAGTGCAGTGGTGAATCTGTTCATGGAGAGAGGTTCCAGGTAGACAGGTCCTTCATAGCCAGAGTCCAGTTCACTGCGGACATAATCCCTGACAAAGAGAGGCCAAAATGCTCATTTAACAGAGAAAATCTTTTGTGACTTTGTTACATACAACTGACCTACAGTGTAGCTCAACCCTTAAATGTCTACTCCTTCAAATGAACTAACAAGTAAAACTCACACTAGCTATAGCCATATGTTGTGGGTAAACTCCTTGAAAAAAAGATATAGTGCATTATATTCTAAAGTGACTGACAACTAAAGGGTATGGTGCCCTTGCAAATGCAGCAATAATAACAAACCATTATAACTGACAGCAGGGTATAAATATATTTTTGTTTCTGACAGTATGTAACCACCTATACTTGAAATGTCACCATAATGGTGGTAGCAGGTTCCATGAAAAATGTTCTCTGTTACTGAAGGCATTTAGCAGAGTAACAGACAGTGGGTTAGCTGCATCTTATGTCTACTGGTTAATATAACTCCTTGTTAGAGATGCAAAAATACTCAGTTTCAGAAACAATAACTGTGTTGTAGCCAAAATGCAAATATATAAAGAGGACAATAAATATGTATTTTTAGATTACTTTAGATGACACTCCTCTTTGCTACTCTATAAAAGCAGTGGTGACAGTTTGCCACAGGATTATTAGAGCTGAATGAGACACCACGTAAAAGGATTCAACGGCGCTCTGTGCACACAATCCACTGTGATGATAATCCCACTTTATTTTATAGATGGAAAACATTTCCAAATAGCCTGCAGTCAAATACAGATGCAGATATCCTTCTCCATGACCTCTCTCCTCTGAAGTTACACTGCTGTCCGCTGTGTGAGTGTGAGGAGCTCAACCCCGCCCTGGTGCAAACATGCACTGACACAGAGCAGAGGAGAGGAGAGAGAGGGGAAAGGCATAGAGCCAAAAATCCCCACTCAAAACTGGGTTTTATGTGCCATCCCCTGTCTGTAGCTTGCTATGCATTATTGGATCTATCATAAGCAGAAATTCCATTATTGGAAAAATATCAACAATTAATTTTTCCTACTTATCTACTGTATGTGTTTATACCTTGAAACTTGGTGACCAGCAAACAGCAGCAGGGCTGTAAGAACGTACAGGTAGAGTTTAACCAGGTGCTGACGAGGCAGAGTCAGAAGCACCAGGCTGAGGATGTAACCTGCAAGTAGACACAAACAGAACCAATATAAATAAAGACTGAAAATATGTGCCTTATAAAATACTCCCTTTTCAATCTCAAAAATGTTATATTGAATGTGTATGTGCGTAACAGATGTTTCTTATGTAATTCCGGGGAGCTATTCAGTCACTGCTGCCAATAGGCTTATCGCACAACAGTCCACTACCTAAAACCGTGTATTAAAAAAAAAACAAAAAACAAAAAACTCCTCAGTGCATTGCAACAGTTACTTTGGTTTTACTGTGCCTCTCTCCCCCTTCTCTCTGTCTGTCCACCCACAGCACACATCAGCACATACCAAGCCTATTGGCTCATTAACCAACTGCAGCCAAAGTCTGACAGCACACATGCACAAACACAGACGTATAAAAAAAACAAACAGAAACCCAACATTATCTTTGTCCACTTTCTTTTAGCCAAATCAAATCATAGACACTTAAGTATGTCAACTTAAGTCTCACAAAAATATTGTCTTTCTGTGCTTTTGTGATCAGAAAATACACCTGACTAGCTCCCTGTGCTACACAGACCTTGTTTTAAGTTTCCATGATTGGCTTTGTGGCAATGTGACTCAAGGATCTTTTCCTAGTAGCGTTGTGGGATGGTAATCTGTCTTTAAAAGAGGTTTTTGTCCATTAGTTAATGTGCAACACCTGACAAAGTTGTATACCGATACTTGGATCACATGGTTAACAACATCTATTCGGCATTTAAATGGAATGGACTTACCACAAAACTGGCAACCACCCAGTCATAGTTCAATTGAGGGACACAGTTAGGAGGAGTGTTTATAAAGCCACATTTCACCGCATAGGGGGAATTTTGTTGACTTCATCACTTCCCTACCTTCACCACTGAGGTTTTTGCCAATTTCTTTGTCTCACTGTCAGCAGGATATATTAACCAGTTATCTATTTCTGTGAAATATGGTGGATGATTGCACTTTTGACACAAGGAAGAATTGTGGAGGTGCATGCAACCCCACTTACACGGTTCTCCTTTTGAAGCTTCTTTCAGGCAGGTGAAAATAGGCTGGAGTGCAAGGGAAACGGGCCAACCAAAAAGTTGAGGCTGCATCCAGGCATCCATTATTTATTTTACAATTATTTCCCAATTACTGTCTTGCCAAACCATTTCTCCTGACCTTCCTGAAATCACTAAAATGCAGAGCCTCCTCAGCCTCATGGCATACAGCGTACCCTCAGTGTAAACATTTTTAAACTGACCGTGTCAAGTACAGAGGGCTGACGTTGCTAAATTGAAAAAATAAATCAACCAAATCTAATCAAGAGAGGTAAAACCATGACTGTTTGCTTAATGATAAAGCCGGTACAACGGGAGCCACTGCAGCTGATAAGTCAGTCAAACAGTCAAACCAAAATACCTACAGCAGGTCATGATAACTTGAGAGATAACACTGACATATCAACAGTTACAGCTCATTACACACATTGTTATCAATTGTATACATTGCTATGTAGTAAAGACTGGTAAAGCATTTGTATAGTGTATTTGGTTTTGCATTAATCCTCTTAAGAAGTGGTAATACAGAGGGAATGTATTTATAGTGGAGCAGCATGTGTGTGAGACAGCAACACTAACCTACATAGTGCAGGTAAAGTGCCAGGTATTTGTACTGGAATAAGGGATTGTTTGAGAGGCTAGAACGCTGGATCTTCTGGAAGAAGGAGCTGACATCCCAGCGGTAGAGGACATCCAGCAGCATGATGCTGGGAACTCGCAGACCCACATTGAGCACCGCCTCAACACGGTCCTTCACTGCCATGGCCTCAGCTTAATCTCTGATGGGTGGGCAGAACTGGCCACTAAGACGGGATGTTAACAGTGGGTGTGCTGTGGAGAAAGAAGAGAAGGCAAAGAAAAAGATTTAACATAATGGAAGGAAGATGGGATGCAGTTCTAGAGGATGAGGAACCAAAACATTTTTTTTGCCAGTACGATTCACTACCTACCAAAAGCAAATTTTTTCTTGTATTCGACAGGTGTCATTAAATCCTCAACCTGTGTAATGAACAGATATTTTAAGATAAAGCTAAACAAACATGTGCTGTAGCATAATCTTACGTAGCGTAATATGAGAGATTCAAACTATACAGACCATTTCACCTGGTTCATGAGCTATAAAAATAAAATCCCACCAATTATTTTTTTTATTGACAAAACAACAGAAAATACTTGTTGAAACACTTTTAGAAAGCTCTTAGTAAAGAATGAACAGGTGTCCATAAAAGTACTGCAGGATGTATGAACATTTATTAAAAGGATTGATGTTAATTGTGACCGTTAAACCCTATTGTTAATGTGTACTAAAGCTGCATATGACAGAAGAAAACCCTGCAATTCTCGCCTCATCCACAGAAACCAAGTCAGCTCATCTTCGAAGTGAGATTCTAAAAACACTAGTCATTTTGGACTTAGTGCTACAAGTTGATGCCGAATCTCCAGTTATGATTTTAAGCATGCTGTTGAAATAATTACCTGCATCAAATTCAGACAGTGGTGCCTTTCTGCTTCCCCAATGTTTGTGTGTGTATTTGTGCAGGGTGGACCAGTAAGGTGGTCTAGTTAACAAAACTAAACACTATTACCAAATACAACTCATTTTGTTTGCTGAACGTGTCCCTTCCTTCACTCATGTCTGTCATCTACCCTTCTGCTGCTAAGACAGGAATGCAGGAAACCCGATCCTGGGAAAAGAGTTAGTCTGGAAAATGATGTACTGCTGAGACTGCACAGGAATAGTGCACTATAGACACCTCATTATATAAGGCCCAGTACATTACACAAAGGCTTGTTAGTATGAGAGGTGAAAACGTGAAGAACTGCTTTGCCCTCAACTTTGTTTTACATGGTAAAATCTATCAGTAAATAATCAATCTACACTTAATTACATACACATGAATCCAGGCCTTTTTTAAAGGCCTTTTTTAAAACACTGGCTAGGAGTAGGCAATGTGGAATGAAATCATAGTATGTGAGACTTTAATATCAAAATATCAAGATATAAACTTGTATAAAGTAAAATTTCTTAAATCAGCTAAGTAACATTTTATTTGCAAAACAACCAGATAAGAAGGTCCATAAATTAAATATCTTTTAGAGTCTGGGACACTTCATCTCACTGATGTAAAAATCTTAAAACCCATATTGCCATAAAGCTATCCAGCTAATTTATTTGCATTATTGCCCAGCTATAATGGTCTATCACAATCAAAGATATTAAAAGGGATAGAGTATTTGGTATGTAAATAGTATCCCTGATGGCTAAAATTTCTGCTGTCTCAGTCTCACCATACACACTACCCCCAAAACACAAAACACTTTATGTAGTCAAAGAGCAAATGTTTATGTTGATCCATGTTTACCTATCTACTTATGACTATGCATTAGGTAAGTAACATGCTCCTTATTTATCAGCAACCATGTAAGATATAAATGTTATGTCCAACTTTTACGATCAAGCTATTGTGCTGGAGTCATCTGTAATATCATAACTATATAATAGTTTAAAAATTCTTTTCCTTATTCTTTATACCAAAGATTATAGTTATGTTCTATTTCCTTTCCCCTACTGAACCCAATAACAACATCTGCTTCAACACAAAATTCCTCACCAAATTAAACTTTCAAAAACAGTGTCATCATAAATCACCAATTTAATAAAATGGATTAATTCTAACTATGTAAAGCACACACTTAATATAAATCATTGTGATGCTATCTATTTTGACCCTTAAAATCATGAAAAACCTTCCATGGAGGACAACAGTTAATCAAGAAGGAGATTATATTGTTTCTGTCAGGTTAAATGATTCTGCTGCAGCTTCCGTGCCAAAACGGTGCATTACAAACCTATTTGGTCCTCTTATTTTAAGACTTAATGACCTGATATGAATCATTGCCAGCCAGCTCTCATGCTGCAGCACTGGAGCTTCAGTATCACAAAGTGAAATTTCAGGAAGTAATATGTTGCCTTTTCTTTTCTTAATTCAAACAGTGGTGAAACCTACTTAAAACGACACAGCTCTTGCAGTCTTTTGGGGAATTCCTTTTCTCCAACCCTGCAATTTAGGTGCTGCAAACGACCAATTAACATGTAAATCCAGCTTGAGACACTTTTTTTAAAGGAAATCTCACTCTGGGATGCCATTTTCCAAACAAAAACGGTTTTATCATTCCCCCTCAAGCTCCCAATGTCGCACGTCCGAGACAAGTTTCCAATATGCTTATAACGGCCAAGACTTCTTTAAAAGTTGCCAACAGCAGAGTTTTCATCCATTAATATCCCTGCAGTCGGGGACGGGGTCCTGATAACTTACATAACTGTGAATTCATCACGACTATCACTGGCCAGAGTGAGATCACTTCGCACAATCCGACCTTATATAACGCGAGCGTTCCTACCGCTGTATTTTTATCGGTCTTAATCCATTAACAGCTACATGGGTATGGTGTTGTGGGTCTTAGCCTAAAAAGGATGAATGTATACCATTACCTGCTTAACTGATACGCCGGCATTACAAACGCTGCATCGATTGTGGTACGCCATGAACTACAGTAACCCCTCTGTCCCCACCGAGGAAAAACGATAGCTTAGCTTAGTCGCATAACGCTCAAACGCGCTGCTAACCAGACCGGTTTTTATGCAGAAAAATATCGGACGTGCAAAGCAAACGAGCGGCCTCGGTCTCTCCGAGCGAGTAGGAAACACGAGTGTTATATCGTACGTGATGTGCGGAGACGATGAGCCGAAACTAGCAGGCGGCGGGGGGAACAGCGCCAGCAATTCAAGCTAACGCAAGTCGGGCTAGCATCGCCGTCCGTTAGCTACTGTCAACAACCGGGCTCGCTTCTGCTAAACGGGGTTTTAAAAACACACCCCCCAAAAAAAGTTAGCTCGGCCCCGACGCCGTTATGTTGGACACGTCCACGCAGATTCGCATAACGCAAAAAACCGCAGATATCATAAATAAAGCTTAGGACATTAGCACGAACTGCCCCCCTCCTCCTCCTCCTCCTCCACCTCCACCTCCTCCTTCCTAGCCATCGAGTCCCAACTGGCTAACGAGCAGGCTATGGCGCCGGGCCAACATCAACAAGATACAAAAAAAAACAGAGGACTTACATTCGGAGGACGATGTTCGGAATATGTACAACGGTTTCGAGGTGCTTTTCGGGTCGGATATCGACCATTTTAACTCGGCACCGCACGAGTTAACGGTCCTTTCGATGGAAGCGCCTCACACTCGAAGAATGTGGCCCATCCGCTCATCTCACCTAGCAGCCATTATCCCCGAGTACCCGAGAGGATGTACTGCGCATGCGTAATGTAGTCTGTCCCGTTAGGTCTCTCGGCCCCGCTCGTGATGCGCCGGTGCTGGAAAGGCGAAAATACTCGGATCCGCCGCCACAGGGTTTGGACGAAGTGGGCTCATTATACGTTAAAGTACCGTTAAAACAGTCGTAGTATGTTGGATTAATAAAAACGTTGAACAGTGCATGGCCAGCTCATAGCACAACTGTGGGTCTATCTCTAGTCTCTTCTTATTCTGTTACTTATATGTATGCTTTTTTTAAGTCTATTTAATTTATTATTATTATTATTAATATTATTATCATTACCATTATTATTATTATTTAGCCTTTATTTTTTGTGCCCGCCTCATATCTATATAGCTGACATACAGAATTATTAGGAATATGTACTTAAATTATGAATAGTTCTGCAGTAAAAAAAAAATTCCCCTTGTGGAAAAAAAAGAAGGAAAAAAAAACTCATGCCACAGAAATTTCTATTACTTTTTCAGATTTTCTTCTAATCTTTGTTTTTTCTTATTTTTTTTTTTGTAACATATTATACTGTTTTCCCCTCTTTGTCCATCTTCAGAAAATGATTTAAATGAACAATCTGATAAGTTTGGAGGGGAAATCTCTTTTTACTGGACCTGCTAACAACACATAAATATCTGATAATTGATAAGCAACCTCATAAGGGGTCACAAGCTAAAAAGGTTGGAAACAACTGATTAATCCATTAAGCCTCATGCCTTGGTATGTAAAACACTATGTTATAGAGTAACAACTATAGGTGTCAGATAAATTTGGAGTAAAAATAAAACATTTTCCTCATGAATGTTGTGGCTTATAAAGTAGCATAAAATAGAAATTCTCAAGTAAAGCACATGTACTGCAAAATTTTAAAAGTACAGTACTGGAGTAAGTTTACTTAGTTAATTTCCATGACTGTTTGTTGACGCATTTTTACCTTTATGTGCAATTATTGTCCTTGGTTGTAAGTATAGTCAATAAGGATTGGTGTAATTGTTTGTAAACTATCTTTTCTAGATTTTTACTGAGAACTGGGAGGCTATTACAGGGTTAATGTGTTCCTTCTTTTACCCTATCTTGGAAAAAGTGCACAATGTAAAACAGCACAGGGAATGATTTGATTATTTGCTAACTGTCTTTCAGATTACCATCAACATCCTGGAGGCCCAGGGACATGAACGGTACTAAGCAGAGGTCACCATCGTCAGAAGGAGATATTTTAATCCTCCTCATATGTTATTGCGTTTTTTGTTTGTTTACATTGTCCTTTATTGTTTCTGTCTTTAAATGTACATGTGCAATCACCAAGTGGATGTACATATATACAGTACTTGGCCAAAAAAAAGTATTCTGATTCTGAACTATTTGTTCCTTGCTTATGCTCCTAAGTGTATACAGTCATATTTCGAGGGTTTAAATGCTCAATTTAATCTCCAACATTAAAGTTATCTGTTTATATTAACATAATAATTCCGTTAATTTTGATTTTGAGAACAGAGGTTGCAAGTGAAAGTAAAAGTGTTTGAGGTCACTGTCTTTTAGCAGTAGCTGGTCTTCCAGTTAGGCATAGCCTATTTCTCATTATGTAATGAAACGTCCATAAGAATTTTTTTAAATAAATAAATTTGATTTGAAAGTTGCATAAAGCATAGAATAGTTGAGTTTTTTTTAATTCATTACTTATTGAATCGACTATATATCAACCCTTTAAAATAAAAAAAACTGTACTAATTGCACACCTAGTTTAAAATATTGCATAAAGCCTTTAAGAGAGTCGGTCTATTAAAAAAATATATATTTCTGATGAACTTACTGAGTATATTCTCTTAAATTTGTGCGCTACTTCAAGGGAGACAACGATAACCAGACCAACTTCCACTGCTGAGGTCATGTTATCTGCCGCCAGTAATTAAAAATGTCATATTATCTGAATTAACGGATTTCGGCTGCAGGATCGATGGGTTGAAGGGAGAAAACACAGAAACTCTCTAGTGTTACACATTTGTGATTAATAACAGACAATGTTTTGCGTTGTAAACTTTTTTCTTTTTTCTTTTCTTTTCTTTTCTTTTCTTTTCTTTTCTTTTCTTTTCTTTTCTTTTCTTTTCTTTTCTATATAACATTAAGGAATGAATTATTTGCAAACTGACCTGAGACGATTTTATTGTTATCGATGGAGCTGTGGTCACTATGGCAACCAAGCTTCCGCTCCTACGTCACTACCGGCAGGATCCCGGACGCCAGGAAACACGAAGCGTGCGGCTCTCGATGAATGAAACTGGTCGGAAAACTTGATTTATTCATTCGGCTTTGCGACGAAAATTTGACAGTGTTCGCCGAGCATTGCGCGCCACGCTGCCCTAGCAGGTAAGGACGCCCGAAAAAAGGTGTAGCTTAGTCGGCCGATGTTAGGCACCGGGACCCGGCTACCGCTCGTGTTTACGCCGCCGCTAGTCAGCGTTAGCCATCTCATGCTAAAAATATCAACAGCGGGGACCGTCAAAGTGTCTGCGCCGATTAGGTGGCGTTTGGCCGTCGTGTCTGGAATTAGCCAGACAAAACAACGCCTGCTTAGCAACAGCGATGTCACGTTTTGCTCTCTGTGTTTCATTATTAGCTACTTCATGTGTTTCCTGACACCTCTCCTGATACTTTGCCTACCCCCCCCCCCCTCTCTTTGCTAGGTGTACGTGCGCATGTTTGTTACTGTAGCTGGAAATATTTGCCCGAAAGTGTGTGCACTTGTCTGTGCGTGTGCATACCCAACGCCAGCTGCAGCCGAGTGTGTGTGTGTGTGAGCGTGAGTGTGTGTGTGTGTGTGTGTGAGTGTGTCTGTGTGTGAGTGTGTGTGTGTGTGCGTGTATATGTGTGAAGAGCCCGTGTGAGTCATGTCAGTGTCAGTGATCATAAAGTGGGGAGGTCAGGAGTACTCCATCAGTTCTCTGTCTGAGGAGGACACAGTGATGGACCTGAAACAGTCCATTAAGACCTTGACTGGGGTGCTGCCAGAAAGACAGAAACTACTGGGACTCAAGGTCAAAGGTGAGAGGGCATCAGCGATCACGAGTGATTTACACCTGGGGGAGCTAATAATGCCATACGATATCCAAACCAGGTGGACGAGAAGTCAGGACTTTTTTTTTCCCTTTGCATCTTTGCATTACTGTTAACTACATGTAAGAAACTTTTTCTCCTGAAAGTAAAAACTTCTGATCAAATAAGTTCATCCCTACATTTCCCCAGGCTTTGGCTATGTTAATCCACACTCATAATCAGCGGATGTTTTATATGTACAATCATGTCCATTTCTCAGGCTGCTTGAATGTCAGTTTTCTCTACCTGTCTGTAATGTATAATTGGTTTATATTCTTAGATTATGTGGGGTTTTCAGCTGAATGAATATTTTTCTTCTCCTTCTGTTCTTTCTCTCGATTTCATTCTTGCCCCCAGGTAAACCTGCAGAGGATGAGGTGAAGCTTGGCTCTCTGAAGCTGAAGCCTAACACCAAGATCATGATGATGGGTACCAGAGAGGAGAGCCTGGTAGGTGGCAGGACTACGGAGATAAACGGACACCAAAAAAAAAACCCCAAAACTGATCGGGACTATAACTGAAGAGCTAGTTACTTGGTTGACTGACTATATGCCTGAGTGACTAGTTACTTTGCAGTTTTACCAAACATGATAGCTATATAAAGAGTAACCTGGGAAGCATGTTTTCTCATTGACTGCTAAAAAGTTTGGGTCACTAACTAGCTTTAATCAAATGGTCAATAAGACGATTATCCTGCTAGTTGTTGATTACAGTGTTTTCATTTATATGGGCTCTTGTGATGCCTTACAAACCATTTTGATGTTTACTCTTTGACACCTGAAGTCGTAATATTTCATTATGAACTGGATTGTGTTGAATGTTCCCTTGGCTGACTGGTACAATTTAAGTGTGCATTCGGTTTGTTTTGTGAAGGAAGACGTTTTGGCCCCTCCCCCGGAGAATGATGATGTGGTTAACGATTTTGACATCGAGGAGGAGGTCATTGAAGTGGAGAACAGGTCAGATATTTTTTTTTAAGTGTCTGCGTATGTATGGAGGCAAGACAAAATTTGTGAAAGGGTGTATGGGAATATATCTGTGTGCACCTGAAAAACAATGTTGATCAATGTCTTTAGAGAGGAGAACCTGGCTAAAATTGCCCGCAGAGTGAAAGACTATAAGGTGGAGGAGCTGAACTCTCCCAGAGAGGGCAAAAGGCTTCTGGTACTGGATGTGGACTACACACTATTTGGTGAGTTGTTGTTGTGCCAACATTTGTCTCTTTAAGAAGCAGATTGGGACACAACTGACTGCAAGGCTTATGGTATCACAGTAACCTAATACTAAGCACTATAGTTTCACTTAAAAAGTATGCGATATAACCTTTTACTTTAATACTGTGTCACCACTGCTACTTCTCTTCATTTCTACGGCTTGATATTTTGACAAATTGATACAACATTTAGAAAGATTGATATATTATCTGTATTTTGCTGATTCCTGCTATAGTGGTTGTTGGAATCACAGGATATTTAAAAAAAAAAAAAACTGCCACATTTCATCAGGTTATGGGTTGTTTCTTTAAACGTGGACCCCTGCCACTGATGTCTGCAATCTGTGTGTGTTTAGACCACAAGTCATGTGCAGAGACGGGTCAGGAGCTGATGAGACCATACCTTCACGAGTTTCTGACATCAGCCTATGAGGACTATGACATCGTCATCTGGTGTATGTCTCTTCTCTTCTCGTCTCGTCTCGTCTCGTCTCGTCTCTTCTCTTCTCTTCTCTTCTCTTCTCTTCTCTTCTCTTCTCTTCTCTTCTCTTCTCTTCTCTTCTCTTCCCTTCTCTTCTCTTCTCTTCTCTTCTCTTCTCTTCTCTTCTCTTCTCTTCTCTTCTCTTCTCCTCTCCTCTCCTCTCCTCTCCTCTCCTCTCCTCTCCTCTCCTCACCTTACAATGGATTAAATGGAACACAATTGCATACATTGCAGTCGATGAGTATGATAATGTAGTTGTTGAAATATTAGTGGCTACAGTTCTTTGAAAGTGCAACATTTACTTAAAAATTTTTTTTCTGCTTATAAAACATCTCAACAAATTGCTAATAAGATATTTCATGGCAATTAGATTTTCTAATTTCCTTGTGCACTGATACCAAGCACTTTTTCTACTTGTGCAATGTACATTTTACACATGTGCATTCTCTCTTTAGCTGCTACAAGTATGAAGTGGATCGATGCCAAAATGAAAGTTAGTATTCCACTTGTTCATTTTTTTGGTTGTTATCACCTGGTGTCACAGGACTGGTTCTGTTACTGCACTGTACCATTTTTTTGCCAGAAGGTGGCAGTGTTAACCCATTCAACCTGCAGTGTTAAAGTTTAGAGGGGAAGATAACACTACTGTGTGTGTGTTTGTGTGTGTGTTTGTGTGTGTGTGTGTGTGTGTGTGTGTGTGTGTAGGAGCTGGGAGTGACTGACAACCCAAACTACAAGATTACTTTCATGTTGGACAGTGCAGCCATGATCACAGTACACACCCCTAAGAGAGGGGTTGTAGAGGTTGGTACAAACACAGCTGTTCATAAGTAAAAATAAAATACTGTTTCAATGCTGCATTTTCAATCATTACTGATATTAACAAATGTTTCGCAGTAAAAGAAATCGTTTATTTCTAGATTTAGTTGTTGTCCAGTGTGGTGTTATTTTTTTACTCTTTGGTAAAGTGTCAATGGGGATGGATCAGTTTAAGAAAGGGACACACACACACAAACACACACACACACACACACAGGAATGAAATGACCAATCACAGTTTTAGGCCGAGGTTTGTGAGAAGGTGATGGCACTGATTAGTGTGTTTGATGGTATGAACTCCTCCAGGTAAAGCCCCTGGGAGTGATATGGGGGAAATATGGAGATTTTTACAACAGGAAGAACACCATTATGTTTGATGACATTGGACGAAACTTCCTCATGAACCCACAGAATGGATTGAAGGTAGGCAATCAACATTATCGTTACCATTTTGAATCTCTCCTCGTCCTCATAATCATCCTCAGTGTTATGTACATATTAAGCTGAAATTTATTCTGTTTTTTATATAAGATTCGACCCTTCATGAAGGCTCATCTCAACAGGGAGAAGGACAAGGAGCTGTATAAACTAGCTCAATACCTCAAAGAAATTGCAAAGCTTGATGACTTCACTGGACTCAACCATAAACACTGGGAGAGGTTGGCAACTATTTTTTACAGCAATAAGGGCAACTGTATAGTAGTAGTGACATAACCCATGTTTGTAGCAGCCATTTAAACCTTCATATATAAAAAAATAATAAGGAAAACAATAAATATGCCAGCGTAATACCTTAAAATGCCTACATACTGTATGTACTAACAAAATGCACATTGTCTCAAGTCAGCAACTGAAATATATACTGTGTGTGTTTGTGTGTTTAGGTACCTGTCCAAGAGGCAGCACCACTGAGGAGGCACTACATCCTCGATGCCACCATCCCTTCATCCAGTTCTCACACACATAGACTTGGCTGTTACAAGTCCTTAATTTCAAACCTTACTCAAAATCCTACACTAATCCTGCAGCTACCAACACTCAAATGCTCAGGACAGAGATTGGCTTCCCAATTATATATTTGCATGTTGTCTGCCTCTCTCGGATGATGGTTTGTTTTTTTGTTGTTTTTTTCTTTCCAAATATTGTTTGCATTTACTACAGTGACAATGACAGTTACTGCATGGTAACTTTAGACTATACTTGTGTTGGTAAAAAAAAAAACAAAAAAAAACTAGGTCATAGGTTTGAGGCCACAGGCCACAAGCCACCATGATCTAAAAATTGATACTACAGTCAGATGTTTAAAAAAAAAAAATCTTGAAGTCCGCAGTTATGTGAGCTCTTTTAAAGATAGGCATTCTCTGCTGTGCCCGTCTAGGGAGCTGAGGTGTTACTCATATGTATGTTGAGGTGACCAAGATTCTCCACTGAAAAACAAATATGCCAGTAAGAACTGAATGAGAAATTTACTAGGAAGAAATGCACATCCCCACAATATAAGCAATGACAAATATGATTTTAACTACAACAGATCTGGCAATTCAATTTTTGAACATTGTGGTGAAGAATTGGAATGAAAAATTGGTATGGCAGGATATCTTCAGAACAATGGTCAGTACTTGGTCAACAATGGTCAAATTCTTTGATGAATTGAATTCCTTGAGCATCAAATAGAGGCCTGAAACCTAGACAACTTGACATGTAATTATACACAATAATCCTCAGAGCTACCATGTGATTAAAAGCTGTTGAGATCAAGACTGGTTGTAGGTGAAATTTCATCAAAACAATTGTGCATCTATCGTTTGTTGTTACTTGTATAGAGGGGTCACCTGACACAAGTCTGTGGGTTGGGTGTGATACATGACCATAAGGTAGTAATGTAAAAATATACACATAGATGTCAAGTTTACATGAATAGGTTTGTTTAAATATTTGCCCAAGCTGCATTGCTGGACGCACACACTCAGCTACATGCAAAGGATGAGTTCTGTTTTGTTTTGTTTTTTTAAATGCAATATTTACTAGTCTGTTTTGTTTAGAGTTTTTATTGATAACGTTTGATAAAAACACGTCACTTTTTCATTTAAAAAAACATTTAGTTTTTTCTGTTATTTCTGAAATTAATGTGTCAGCACTTATTGTCAGCATTTATTGTAAGCTATGGATGTAGAAGTGGAGGTGTCAGCGGTAGGGGGACAAAACAAGATCCCCTGTGAACAAGTGGCTCTTGGAAACATTAGGAGTGTGATTTTTTTTTTCACATTTCCTCTGGTTTACAGCTCTCTTGGACATACAACTCCTTTCCATGTCTTGACATCTGCCTTTTTGTGTTTTCCTCATAACATCCTTAACACCCTGGCTGTAAATATGACAATAAACCTTTTTTTTTTTGTACCTAAATAGCCTGTAGTGTTCATTTTTCCATAAGTCATTTAAAATCACTTATCAGAGAATATTGATTTGTTTTTCAAATGACACATGTCATTGCAATAAATAACCACTGTATTCGAAATAAAGTTGAGATGTATACATAAAATGCCAAAAAGTGCAGTAAATTATCATGTTCATCAATTTATTAGAAGAGTTAAAATGGGCATAAAGTAATCATATTATAAATAATTGTTTAAGAAATATACCAATGTTCCATAGAGATACCTAGTATAAATAATCAATAAATACTGTACAGGTATAAATTCATTCATAAAGCAGAGCACCTGTTTTATTGGTTCGCTCTAGAAAATTTGCAAAAAACAAAAAACAAATGGGAGTTAGAAAAACATTTTTCTTCCATCCTTATTTTCCTCCTTTTTTATGGCTGCAGTCCAGTGAAAGAACTAGCACTCCACATGCTGTTTGTTCACTCTGGAGACAGGACAGGGTGGAACGAAACGAGAGATCAGATGAGAATTACTGCGATAAAATATAAATTCTCACACAAATTACTTCTTCGGTAACAAGCCCAGCCAAACATTTGGAACACTGAACAAAGTAATATACAGTACTTACGTGCATTGGCTCCAGTGGCTCCAGAGCCCATGGGTGTGCTTGTCCTGGGCTCGCACACAGAAAACGTATCTCTTGGTCTTGATAGGGATTTCGTACTTAGGTTCCTCAATGATGCTTTGCTTTAGAGGAGAGGAGGCGACGCATCAAAGACAAAGAAACGAGGTCAGACTGGAAGTCAGCAAAGGAATTTTTACAGTAGCTAAGAGTAACTTGAATCTGGTCTATGTCACGTGTGTTTTGATTACCACTAAGTGCTCTTTGCTGTTACAGGAATGTTCCTTGCTGACCACTTTGACCTGGAAATGCAGGCCAAAGTAGGAGCAGGGGTTCTGCCAGGACTCGGGGTAGTTCCAGCTGAACACCTTCCCTTCAGTGACGCTCAGGCTAGAGAGTTTTGCTGGCCTCACTAAATAGGGTGAGGTGGGAGAGGAGTGAGGGCGAAAAATGAAGGAAACAGAACAGTGAGGAAGGGTTGACAGGATTACAAGCACGGGCAAGAAAAGACAGAAAGCAATAAGGGTGGATGGATTAAAATGCTGCCATATAATCTAGCATCTATAAGTATTTGAATCAGAGATGGGTCACATTTTAGCGGCAGCATATTTCGCAAGCCTAACTGTGTTTGACAGAGACATTAAAATAATGTACAATGACTCACCGATCTCTCTCAGGTAGAAAACCTTAGTATAGGCCTCCAGGCGGGAGTAGCTGTGTATGTAAATGGTGAGGCCGATGTGGTGTTGTTCCTCGCTGTACGGGCAGTTGACATCCTGACAGTGAACCCCTGATCCATCAGCATCCAGCTCACATTGTATATTTTCCAGATGACTGGATTAAAGACAAATTGGTTGGTACAATACTCTCTGAGACAGGATGCAGTATAGTGTTTACCTTTCGATGAGATGACCCTATATATTCTCAGCTTGGGGGCTCCATTGGGAATTAGATACCAAATATCCTGGCGGTTTTTAGATGATGCTGCCAATCTACTCCTGATCAAAATGAGGTGGATGAGTGCGAGAAATTGTTTTGTTTTTGTTTTTTTTTTTCCTCACCGTTGTGCCTTCACCAGGAGCACTGCAGCATTGGATCTGGATCGGGTTCTTGTCCAGCTGCAGTGGAAAGCACCGTTGTAGTTAGGTGCAGAACAGCTGATGTGACCTGGAGGAACAGAAACACTGTTAGAACTCCCCCCCTCCTTTGTCTTCAATGCTCTTGTTAACAATTTACGTCTCTCTTTTGTGTTTCAGAGCACTTTCTTTTGAAGGTCTCATCATTTAAACATCAATACATCATTGTGAGGACATCAATATAATGGCTGTGCACAGGCCTGACAACTGAGTAGGACATTGATGGTTTCATATTAGCTTCTTCACTGTATGAAAGTTTTTGTCCCTTAAAAATAGACAAAATCGGAGAGCAGATATACAAAGAGTGTGAAAGCTTTTAGAGCTTTCACAGGTTGTTGCAATTTGTGAAAGGTGACAAAGGGCACATGGGAGAAAAAAGAAGAAAAAAAACAACTTAAAAAAAAATGTTTCTTCAGCAGAAGAGAAAAGGCTCTGACATGAAAAAAAAATTACTTAAGTTGGCTAAAAGCAATATGTTTGGAATCTTTTGGTTGAGAAACACTAGCACCATAAATATGATGACGGGTGTAACACAAAGCCTGTCCAGTGTTTCAGCCGTAGTACAGCTTACTTATGCTACAGCAAATATATCAATATATCACCATAAATTTAAGAAACTTACTGTGCTGTCGTACTCTCCTTGTCATCTCTCCAGTTTTAGTGTTCTAATTTTCATTCCCTTTAGTGCTTATCTTGTAATCTTGGCACTGACTTATTCTATTTTCATTTTTCGTATTCAGTTCTCCTTACAACATCTCTCTACTTCTCATCTTCCTTTAATCCAGTTTCTCTTTACATGTGCCAAGCCATCATCTTGTCCTTTGAGTGCTGTGTATTCTTCTTATGTCAACCATTCAGTTAAATCTATCCTGTTTTTTTCCAGTGAAAAAACTTTTGCCAGGTCCAGCAACACAACAAATCTTTAGCTCTCTCTGTCTTTTTTCCTTCATCATATACACTCTATGCATTTTCCCTCCTGCCTCACTCTCTCCAAGTGTCTTATATTACCTTCTGCGGGGGATTTTTCTTCCAGTATGACAGGCCTGTTGTCTGGGTCTAGTTGGACCAGGATCAGAGTGTGGTTGAGGTATTCTCCGTTACTTCCAAGGTGACAAGTGTAGTTTCCTCCATTCATCTCTTCCACCAGAACCTTTACCTGGTTCCCCTGCAGAGCTGGGTTAACCTCCATGCCTAAGACAAGGATATGATTCGAAATGTCATAAAAACATAGAGGATCTGCCTGGAGAAAGGTTTAGATTTTTGAATAAATGTTTTTTTGTTTTATTATAGAGATATACTAGTATCGTATTGTATTGTACTGGCACAGATACAATTAGAAGTACTAGTGAGGTAGAAGTAGTATCTGCAGTAGCAGTAACACTATTACCGTTTTTCTTCCAAAACACAGCCTGATTTTGATAAGTTTCTCCACAGGTCAGGGGAACATACTCCCTGCTGTCCAGATCAGAAGGCACCCGCAGGACCAGAACTAGTTAAATCATGGACAAAAAAAACATACAACTATGCACACAGTTGGGCTCAAATCAAATTTTACCACATGTGAGGTGAGGAGAATAGCTCAGTAGAAAAAAGAAGAGTTACTCACCATTATCCATTAGAGTCTCTATGTTCTTTTGTTGGCTATCAGAGTAGGCACAGCTCAGTGCCGCACAAAGGACCATGACGAGCAAAGTCATCTGGAAGAAAAAGACTACAAGTTAGTTTGGTTAAGGCGCTGGGACAAAACTTGTATAAATAATTATACAATCACCTTTATTTGGGGAAAATCTAAAGATACAAGTCTTATTTTGAAAGAAGTAACTAGAAACTAAAGTCACTAGGTAGATGTAGTGGGGTAGAAAGAATATTATTCTTTTGAAATGTAATGGAGGGAAAATATAGTCTCCAAACAATGTCAATATTCATATAAAGCAGTGCTCCCCTATCACTCTGACGGATGCCTACTTGAATTGATAAATCTCTCGACATTGTCACCAGTTCAAATAAAAACTGTTTAATATTGAATGAGAAAATCATCCCCTAATTCAGTTCCGTTGAAATTACTTCTTATAGATATTATCTGAGCTATTCAAAATGTTTTTTCTTTATACAAACAATGTGGCAGTTTCTTTCAGTGAATGTCTGATTTAATTAGAGTCTGAGGCTAATGTTACCCTCACAACACTAGAACGAATGTAGATTTAAAAACTTCCTATACAACAATAAAACAGGAGATACAGTGTAACATAAAATGAGCGTGCGCATAGTAGATCTTACCTTGACGTCTGGACTTTAATGAAAATTCTCACTGCTGTTAAAAGTCGAACTAATAAGTATGACAGAACAAGAGAGGAGAAATGGCTGAGCGGATGAAGTTTTCAGTTTGTCTGCTCGAACTCATGCATGTGGCTGTATTTATATGCGGCAGTTGAAAAATCCCAACATGAAGTGGAACTGCATTTTGTTTGTGTGTTTGTGTGTGTGTGTGCGTGTGTGTAAATAATTACCTGACAACACAAGGGCTGATGACATAAGATCATGACCTAGTCCCACAGGTGGAAACACCAAAGGAAAATTTGTATCAATCACAACGCTGTCAATCAACATTATTTCCGTTCCTCCGTCAAAATGGATGATGCAAGAAAACAGATAAAGCTGAGGACCAAATCTCAAGTCACATTTTTTCTAGATTCTATTGAGAAATAATGGATGTGACCAGGCGGCTGCATATGCGTGGGAGGGCAGGACAACAAAAGAGACCGTTACCACTGGGAAAGGGAACTGGAAGAGTCTTTGCACGTGATACTGTGATAGTCTGGTGTATCACTGGAAACGCACCAGGTACCCTGGAAAATGGTCATGAGAGTTCTGGGGAACAAGAGTAAGAAAGCAAAAGTATCAATAATGGCATGTGTCACCAAGATGAAGTAAAAGAGAGAAAAGAAAATCTGTCATATAACTGAAAAAAATGTAAAAAAAAAAAAAAAATTTCAGAGGGCCTCTCATGTTAGCTTTGGGGACACAAATTTCTTTGACCATGTAGAAAAAAATTTTGTAAAAAAACACATTTAGGAAGTTACCTGTTTAGTAATATGATTTATGGAGGAGTTTCCATTTTTTTTTAATTGTGTTCTCACATTAACACTAACATGTAACTATGCCAGTGTAGGTCCGTCGTGATAGCCAGTTGGCAATTTACACCTCTAACCTCCCAGTACACCTCTAACTTAATTACGGTTATAGAGGTTTCTTTTGATTCAACATTACTATGTGCTTATGGAACAGAGTAATAGATGACTTGCGCTTATTGCTGGTGTGCTTCATGGTCTCAAACATACTCACCTTTGTATCGAAGCATATTATCACTATTATGTTGCTCAGAAGGGAAACGGTATTTCATAGGGTCTTTGCACCGACTTTTCCACAACACGCACCAAAACTTGAAAATTTACAGAGAGGGAACCTGACCACCCACCACCACCACCACCACCACGACCACCACGTCCAACATTCACACGATGCAATCATACTAAAAAGTAAGACGTTTTCTCGTTTTTGTGAAGGTGCGAGTGTCTCAAAATAGGGAAAATGATATTTTGTGCCTGTAACTGTGAGCAGGTGCCATATTCAGATTGTAGGGGCTACTAAGGACTGGAGTTTTAATTCCTTAATTGCCTCTATTCCACTTCCACTTCTCCTCCGCCTGTTACTAAAGAATGATCTGTCATATTTATTACCATCACAGTGTGGTCAATAACTCTCCTTATTCCTCTACATTAATGGTCGGGGCTAACTTCACGCACGTTTACATAAATGATGGACAGAGCGCTTGTTAGCAGCCAGACAGGCTTACGTTCCTTCCTCATTCCATCACTGGCTGAATGACGTTTGTTCATTTGTTCTCTAATCCGGGAATGTCAGTTGGCAGAACTTCTTTTAAACACGATGCTCACAGCAGTTTCCTCTCTCCAAAGGCCTCTTTGCATCACTGCGTTTTTTTCAAGAAATTTTCCATGTTCTGTCTGGCTGGAAGAAATAGAATTAAAAGAGGGAAGTTGAAATAAGGAAAGGAGGAAATAAAAGGAGAAGGGAAGCTGTTCCATTATGCAGTATTTTTCCTGTTAGATATTGAGCTAAGGCTCTAAGTCAGCTATGCTATTTTTAATGACAAACATTAGCTTATCATGGATATATCGGTATTGGCCAATATATCAAGGCCGGGAGTTTGACACTGTGGGAAATACATTTATTCACTTTCTTGCAAAGATTGAGAAGAGAATATTGATCCCACTCGTGTTGGGCAGTAACACATTACTTAGTAACATGTTAAAGTAATGTGATTATTTTTTCAGTAAAGAGTAGTGTAAGGGATTATGATTTGAATTTCAGCAAGTACGTTATAGGTACTTTAAAATTGGAGGTTTTGCTTTTTCACGGTCTCACTGGGAGTTTGATAAGTTTGGTCCCTCTGTCTTAAAGAAACTGCGTAGTTTAGCCTTTTCAATAATGAACACTAGACATCCGGCCAACTGGTGGTGAACAGCTCCATTCCAAAACCTGAAAATATTCAAAGCAAACAAGCAGACAGAGGAATAGAAACAATGATCAATTTTAATTAAAAACATTCTATTTTTAATCAAAATATGTAACTGTGTTTTTGATGTCCATCCTTTTGCCACATGAATAAGCATGGTTGTGTCTTGATCATACATGAACATCCACGCGTGCACACTCGCTTATTCACATCCACTCACACACACTGGCTGACTACATAAGATTTATTACATGATTACTCTGATTGTTCTGTAAGCAGAGTGAAATAAAGTATATAATCCAGCGGCATCTTGGTAAATCATCCACATCACACCCCCCTCTCTGCAACCTCATGTTAAGAGGGAGGAAACATCTGTTTTTAACTGGAAATACCAATAGAATACCTTTCTTTACAGCTGTTGGCATAATGACTTAATTACCGGATGATGAAGTTTTCTTAATTTGAGTCACATATAATTAAGAGTAATTGCCTAAATAACTGTCGAGATTGTTAAACTATCTTTATTCATTTCTTTGTGAACTGTGTGAATTAAAAATGTCTTTAACGAAAATGTATGTATAACCCTGTAGCCTCAACAGATTCTGCTGATCCGGTTTAGCCAGAACTATAATGGAAACTGAAACGCAGAAACATTCACACATCAGTGTTGCTAAGAAAACCCTTTAAGCCATCTGACAAAGTTCTCTTTTTGTTGTTTGGTTTCCATAGGAACAGTTAAAAAGACTTCAAAAAGGTCAAAATTTCAATGTGTAAAACCAAAACGAAGAGTCTTTTCTCAATTCAAGAGTCCTTTTTCTCCAGCAGACAGCAAACCTCTGCCCACACAGAGCCCTTCTCAGCAAAAACAACTGACTGAGGAGAGGAGAGAGGAGTGGAGGGAAGGGGAGGGTAAAGGAGAAGAGAGAGTGAAAACCAAAAGAGAAAAGTCATTCTTTTTTTCTCCCTTGTTATCCTCCTTCTTTTATACTGCCAGCCCACTGGTATGCCAACCACCAGGCTGCCAATGGTTGGGGGAGTTAATTCTCCACTGGTGTGGGCTCGTGGGGCAGTGCTGCCACTCCTTCCACTGCCACTGGCCCAGAGGCCTCCTGTATATGTCCTGCTGTAGTTACTGGCTCAGGTGGTGGCGGCTGGCTGAGGATGACCTGCACTACATAGTCCCTGGAGATGTTGAGTTGGTCCAAGCGCAGTCTGTCTGTCAGTGGCCGACCTGAGAAAAACCAACGTTGGGTTGTGGCAGGAACGCCCTCCTGACTTTGTAGACGACGCTTCATCATGCCCACTGTGTCGGTGGAGCGGACCGCCAGCCGGAGGTCGCGACCCGTGGAGAGCCGCAGCCGAAGCTGGCACTCCCCTCCTGAGCCAGGGTCACCGGCGCAGCCCGTTGATGGGTCTGCTGCCCCGGAGTCCGGATCTGAACCTTCAGGCTCATCGGAGCGCTCTTCAATCATGTTGACGGGAGGAGAGAGGCAGTAGACTGGCAGCTGGTATCGATTCCCCAGTTCATCGTAACATTCAGTCAGAGCTCCTGAGAGCAAGGATAAAAAGTGTCACTTTTTTTATAACTCACATTGACCCACATATCAATATAAACAAACTTGTGTGAATGCATAGTTTTGTTGAATTCACTGAGATGTTCCCATAAAAAGGCATTAACAACAACATGAACTATGCCTCACTAAATTTTTGGCACTATTATGTTGCATTTTAATTAGGGGGAAAAAAAAAACATTTCATTTTTGATATACTAAAATAAAATGGAGAAATGAGAGTTGGACTCAGTAAACAGAAAAAATGAGGAAATACTATATAGTGAAATAAGGAGTGAGGGGAATGTCATCTTTCTGCTGGAGTAGTACGTTAAAGGCATTAGGTCACTTCTGAACAACTGTGATTCACACTCTCAGAGGAAAGAGTTTGTGGAGAAAGGGGGAATTAAGCTCTTGTGAAGAGGTCACCTTATTCCACAAACTGAAACTTAAAACGGTGGTATTTGTGGTGGTGGGGGGGAGGGTCCTCAAGGGGGTTTTCAGACAGGTCCCCCCTGTGAAATAGTTCGCCTCTACTTTTTCATAGCTGAAAACATTGAATAATTTTATCGTGGTAAAGGGTGTTTTTATTGCAAGATTTAATTGTATTAGTTTTTAACCCTTAAAATTAATTCAACAAGACTAGGTCAAAACCTAGAATGTGGCTGGAACACCCTTTATTTGTGTACTTCTCTCCTGCAATTTGTGCTCACATATACTATCTTTCGATGCAGTGGAATTCCCAGTAAAGCTGTTCTCATTTATAAGTTTTTCTGTTTCTTTTCTCAGACAATAGAACAAGTATGAAAAAATGACTGAAATGTGGCTGATTAGGACCACAAGTTAACAAGCAGTCATTTCCAAGACATTTCCAAGACATTTCCAAGCTGCCCTGCACTACTAAAATCTGGTTTTTATAACCACAAGGTTGTCTGAAAAAAAAGAAAAGTATCACCAAATACACAAGTTAAAAGAAATGGCTGTACTTTGATTTAAGCTATATTTACCTGTTAAACTATCGCTCAGAGAAAAAGTTAAAGGCTCAATCTCATATGTGCCAGCTTCCTCGCAGTCAGGTGAATGAGAGGCTCAGAAAGATGTGCCAGCAGTGGGAGAGTCTAACCTCAAGCTTGCAAGGCAACTCTGGGGACTCTTTTCAATGGAAAGTAGCAAAGGTTTGTCCAGAAAGTCACTAGATTTGTTTCTAGGTGCTTTTGTGAAGAAAGTCACTAAAAGGGGCCAGGCGCATAGCTTTTTAAATCTTAAGCAATACCAGCAAAAACTAATGCCATTCCCATGAGCCTCAGCTGTACTTTGTATTTAGTGCTAATTAACCTGTGTTTAAATGCTAAAACAGTAAATTAAGATGTTGAACATTGCAAACATTATGCCTGCTTAACCTCAGCATATCAGCATTGTCACTTTGAGTATGTTAGTATGGTGACATGAACTTTAGCTCAAAAACACTGCTGCGCCAAGGTACAGCCTCACAAAGCCACTAGCATGGCTGTAGACTCCTGATAAACGGAGCAAGTTGAACAGTGTCTTGTGCTGCAGACCTAGATTGGAGGCATGACTTTATAGATAAACTCTGTCCAGTAGACTCACAATGTTTCTTTTGACTTATTATACACACCTGACAATCAACCCCACAAAACACAATAAGTCTTTAAAACAGAATGGAATCCAAACCTCTGTAACAGCCCTAGTACACTGTATTAAACTTTTTAATATAACTGGTTTGTAATGAATGAAATGTTTCAATGTTGAGAATATAATCAAATTTGGCACAGCTGGCAGCCGATCACCAGTTACTTTTTTCTGCTCACATCTTTTACATTGGCTATGGTGGTGGAGCAAGGTCATGTATGTATAATCTATGTAGGGTAATCAGTCAAATGTGAAATGTGAAAGGCAAAAAATGGGGCGATGGAAAAATCAAAAGAGCGTCGTCGGCCCAACCCTGACCTTAGCTCTAGTCTTAAATGCAAAAGGCGAGACATAATGTTTTGACTGGTGAAAAATGTTAGTTATTTGACTGCTCTTTGTACTAGAGTGCCGGATGACTGCAATGGTGACATCAGGTTTGGGGAATCTACAGCTGCATCTCTGCAGGGTCTGATCCGACCTGACCAACATACTGAAAGGAATGGAGCACAACAAGATGCCGACTACATTAATATGCGCACACACACACACACACACACACACACACACACACACACACACACAAAACAAACAACTTATTTGTTGGTAACTGCAAATCCAAAAACTGATTCAGGTGAAGCCATTCTGAATCTTGGAGACCTTTTGGATTTAGTGTCCCTCTTGGCCAACTAACAGAATAATTCTGTCCACCTACTAAAAAGTATGAAAGAGTGCAGGTTACTGCTTATCACAATGACATTTACTGACTTCAAATATACAAAACCATCAATGGTGTGCCAGTCTGGTATGGGACAACGGGTACAGTATCCTTGCATAACAATGAACATTTTTATTTTTATCAGAGCAAGACAGTCACTTAAACCTTTTTTCATCATGAGACTTACTATTCAAATCATCTTATGATGTTTACTTTCATGGAACAGATGAAAAGAAAATAAAAAACCCAAACAGCCCAAAAAACCCCCTTAGACTTTAACATTTAAGTATGGAGAAACGGAGAATCCGAGAGAACCACGACCTGAACCAAACATGACAACACGATTCAACGCAACAAGAGGTAACCTTTTCTTTTCTCACTCAAAGTAATACGAGTCTGAGCTGACATGAATAAGGAATAAAGAAAAATGATGCACAACCACAAATAAAAAACCTGCAAGTGCAACTGATAATTACTGAATGGAGTTGTTGGGCTTGCTGAATCTGAGTCATGTCAGGTTTTTGATTAGTTCAATGTGAATGCTCTAGAGTTTATCTTTGAAAACACTTATCTGTAGTATACTTATGTAAGTGACTACCTCCTTAAATTGTACTTTTAGAGGCTTGAGGACACACCCTTTTCATTAGTAATTTTTTGGATCCTTCTCCAGTATGTAACTTCTAATGGCTCAAATATAAACTAAAATGTGGTAATTGAGATACACACAAAGGTTCTTTAAATCATTTCAACTGCAGGCTGAATCCCGTAGATTATTGTGTAAGATAGAAAAAGTACTGCATGCCCCTTGTGCTGTACTTTTTTTTTCCTGACAAAGCATGTTAATTAAACTGCAACTTTGGAATGTCACTGCCAGTTAAACTAATGTATAGTAGAACAAAAATGTTTTTCCAAGGATTTAATTGCCTTTTTTTTATACAAAGAGATAACTCTCTTGAAAACTAGTCTAAATAACATGATCTGCTCCAGCTGAGCTCCTTAGTTTGTTTTCTCTAGAGATCTGAGAGATCTTGGGAAGAGGGGTTGAAATTCTTGAGTTTGGTAATCATCAACTGCAATGTCCTCCACCAAGTCCACCGAAATGGTATTTCATGGAGAGTAAAACAAACTAGTAAAAGCAAACAAATCTGCTGCCTAAACCCCTGTGGAAATGTGTGTTACCATGCGGCAGTGTGATGCTGGCCCCATCGAGGATGGCCTGAGCCAGCAGGTGGTCATTGCTCTCAAAGGCGCTCGCCGCAGCCCGCAGCGCATCCCAGATCTCCTTCCGGCCCTCGAATGCTGGCGCCGTATCCCAGAACTCATCTCTCTTGCTGCGCAGCTGGCCTTCAGTCATTGGGTAGTCACTTTTCCATTTAGGCCGCTCTCTCTTCAGGGGCTGGTTACGCCCTAGTGCCACTGGGAGGGAGGAAAGGATAGATGGAAGGGGAAAAAAAGCCAGAGGATGACAGCAGGGTGGGAAGGTAGACCAAGAAGAAAAAAGCAGAAGGGAAAGACAGACAAAAGAGACACACAGAAAATGAGAGTGAAAGTATGGTAAATGGAACGAGATGCAGAAAGAAAAAAAATTACGGGAGGATAAAGATATGAAAATAACGAAAAACAGAAACAAATGAAAAACAGTAAGTAGTGAGATGTGGAATTGAAGATGAAAGTCATAAGGAAGGAGTGGGTTGGGAGGATTACACAGAGGACAGAAATGACAAGTACGGATTGAGAGTGAAGGAAAAAGAGGGAGTAGGAAGGGTTAGGATTTATCAGTTTTTAAGACACACGTGCATGCACACAGAGAGGAACTGAAGCTGGGAGTGTTATGTTACTAAACCCAGTTGAAAGGTTAGGGTTGTAGCATCTAATACCTGCAGCAGAATGGATGATGAATAACACCATCTGGATCACCACCGACACGAACAACAGGTAAAGGACAGTGTGTACTTGTGTTGTGTGTGTTTGTGTGTGTGTGTGTGCAAAGCAGAGACAGAGGCGAGCAGGGAGGAGGAGGAGGAGGAGGAGGAGGAGGACGGATCAAGGTGCTGGGTTACGTCTGCTGCTGGGACACATGTACTCTGATGATCACACGACAGTCTTAAAAAAAACAGAATTCAACCAACTGTTTGTAGTACATAAGACCTCTAAAAGATGGTTTACAATCACTTTTATTTTTTCCCCATTCGGGTTGTGAAAAGCGCCATAATTCACCTGTATACAAGAGTCACACGCTATTAAAAAGAGTATTCTTTTCCAAAGACGTCTTGAAAACACCAAATTATTGCTCTTAATTGAGGGAAAGTGGGTGAATGAGGTCCCTTGGTCGACAAAATAAGAAAGGTTTAGACTCAGGTGACATCTGATGGGATATTCGGGTGTTACAGAGCAGCAGTAACCTCAAATTTATAACATATATAAAAATAAATCGATTGATTTATGTGCTTAAAATATAAAAACTCAAAACAAAAAAAAGCAAAACAGCAGCAGCTCTTACTCACTGAAATGAAAACGGATTATGTAATTTAAAAATATTCTGAAAAATTTTATGATTCAGAAACTGGATGCAGCTTAGTCATGGTGATCGGTTAGCAATACCTACCTGAATTGCTGTATACTGGCTTGTGTGCATCAGCTTACTTTCCAGCTCATGTGTCTGCCCATTATCTCATTTACCTTTAAACATCAGCCTACTTGGCTGTCTTTCAGTGGTTCCTAGAGATCCTAAGGGATATATCTGGGCTAGTGTATGTAACAATTTTATAAAAAGATATCATGCTTGAACTAGGTGAACGTGGCTGTGGCACACTTTGGTGAAGGCAGACAAAAATTAAATGTGTTCAAGTCTAATTGTATGGTCTTTGTAAGCATCAAGCAAAAGTGTCAAGTACCAGGTGGTTGGTTGCATCTGTTTTAACGCTGCATAGCCATGGATGACGGCCCATTTCACAGATATAGGGATCTCTGAAACCTGTTTAAGTGCTAGTCTAAACAGGTAGAAATCTTGGGAAATAAGTGAACCAATTTCATAAAACAGATTCCGAGGCAAAAAGAAGGACATTATAGAAACTATAAAACTCAGCCTCTTGGAGGGATCAATCCCAAGCCCCCATCCCGACTGTATCTCCCCATCTGTGATGAAAAATAACTCGCTTGCCAGTAGCAGAACCCTTCATCCGACCAGACAAACAGGGAAACCACCAAACAAAAAAATCTCTGCCAAAAAAAAAAGGAGGTGGGGGGGCTGTGCAGTTGAGGTGCGTATGATTTAAAACACAATCCCACAGTTCAATTCTGTCCTGGGACCTTCTATGCAAATCATAGCATCTCTCTTTGCGACACTCTCACTCACCTATGTAAACTACGTGATGAAGGCGATACTGAACCATCCCACGGCCGGCAGATTTAATGCAACTGTTTCTGGTCTTTTCAACCAGTCGGCCTTTTCCTACGCTGGAGAAGAACTGATGTGTGAATAAAATGAGTGAACAAACAAACATCCGATCACATCTTAATCTACAAACCCAGGCTGAAAAGTGTCACTGCTGGAGTCACTGTGCCCCAAAGCATTAGTTGTTGCATGCAATGCTGTTTTTTTTGGGTGGGGTGGGGTGTTTGCTTTTTGCTCAAAAAACGTGCAGGCTTTCTGTTATGTTTCTGCTCTGCTCTGCTCACATAGGCCGGTGGGGGATCACGGTGCCCACTGCTCCCGGGCCTTGCTCACAAAACATAACCACGGTCTAAGTTAGTGTTTAACAACCACTTCCTCCAACACGGAGCTGCAGCAGCCTCCTTTGCATTCTGCCTCCCCCTCCTCCTCCCCCATCTCCTCCCCCATCTCCTCCCCTCCTCACACTTTACAGCACCGACATCTCGCTTATACAAAAACACTCAATGAAAACAAAAGCCCCGCAACAGTCACAAGTGCAGCTAGTATCAAGCTAGCGATCGCTTGTGAGCGGAGGAGTCGGGACCTGACACAAATCTGACCGTCCCTCTCCAGTGCCCCCCACCCCCCAAACCCCCAACCCACCCCCTGCCTACCTCCGCCGTCTCTGACCCATATTTATTACGCAGAAAAAGCCCAGCGAGCTAACCGGGGCTGAGTTGTAGCCGGCTAGCTCCGTCGCCACCGAAGAACAAAGAGGGGGCGGCAGCGGCGCGGCGGAAAACATCTCCCGGTTCGAGGAGCAGCGGGCGGACGCCTCGCCTCGTCCGCCCGCTGCTCCGAGGCCCGCCGCCGCCGCGGCGGCGGGGGTTCAACCGGGAGGGCTGCCCGCGTCCGTCTCCGGGTCCGGCCCGGGCCCGGCCTCGGGTTTTAAGGGAGAGGAAGGAAGGGGACCTCCGACCCGGGATGAAGCGCAGAAAAGCCCGGAGGAGGAAGCCCCCACCGACACACACACACACACACACACATAAATACCCCCACTCCCTCCCTCCCTCCCTCCCTCCACATCCAAAAAGCTGGTCGGCTCCGGACGGCGTCGCCGAGCCCCGCGAGTTACCTCCAGTTCCGTCCGAGTTCTCGTTTAAGCTGCCCGAAGAGTCGTGGTGGCTCCCGACACAGCCACCCATGGATGTTTCGGCGGAGCAGCCGCGCTAGGTAGCTCAGCCCCCGGCCCACAGCTAGAGCTACATCCACTAGCCCCCCTCTCTCTCTCTCTCTCTCTCTCTCTCCCCGTCTCTCTCTCTCTTCCCCCCTCCCCCTTTCCCTTCTCTCCTTCCTCCCTCCCTTCCTTCCTTCCTCCCTTCCCTCCCTCCCGGCTTCTCCTTTCCCCCCCCTCCCCTCGTTTCCTCCTTCCCTCCTTCCCTCCTACCCTCCCCTCTTCTTCTCAGGCATCATCGTCTTCTTCATCTGCGGAGGAAGAGGAAGAGGAAGGTGGTGGGGGGGAAGGGGGCCCACGTCGCGACAAGGTGACCGAGAGAGAGAGAGAACAAAGGCGAGGTGCAGGGTGCAGGGTGCAGGGTGCAGACGGGGAGGACGCCGTCTTCTCCGGGGCAGCGCTTGTTTTGCCTCGGAGTTAAGATGATAACGCGTTGTGACAGATGTGCCGGTACAGGCTTTGTGGTCAGGGAAGCTGTTTGCTGTCCTGTGGAAGACACGTCTAACTATCCCTGTGCTACTTAATGTCATGGAGGCCCTCCTGCTGTTAGTCTGCCCCTGTGGTCCAAATTATGTGGAGTGGGTCTTATAATATTCTATTCTATTCTATTCTATTCTATTCTATCCCTTATTGAATTGTAGGTTTTTCAGGTTTAGACTATCAGTCGGTTTTTTTTTATGCTTTTAACGTATCTAGTGCACATTTGACATGATACAGAGCAAACTTTACATCTCAGAGGACTCTATTATTATTATTATTATTTCACAATAGCAGAGTGCTATTCTATTCTATTCAATTGTGTTCTATTTTGTGTTGCATAGTAAGGTTTCTGTGGTTAGACTGTGTAGGTTTGTTGGTTCAAACAGACAAAACAATTGGGATTTAATACAGATTAGGAATATATTTTACAGCACAGAGTAAAATGTAGTTATTTTGCTATTCTATTCTATTCTATTCTATCTGTTCGAAAAAGCACAAAATTTAAATGTATTTATTTGTTCTGCAGATAAAAATCAGTGTGTTTACAACACAGAGTGAAACTTGGTTAATTTTCTTTCTATTCTGCTCTTTTCCATTCTATTCTATCTTGCATAGAGGGCTTTTATTGATTCTACTATTAATGCTCATGTATATATATATATACATTTTTATTAACTAATGCTAAAACTGCCAGCCAGCTGGCCAGGGCCCTTCTGTGTGGAATTTACATGTTCTCCCTGTTCCCTGCGTTTCCTGCAGATCAGGTTTAATCGGTGGCTTCAAATTGCCTGTAGGTGTGAATGCGAGCGCGACCGGTTGTTTGTCTCTGTGGTTCGGCCCTGTGATAGACTGATGACCTGTCCAGGATGTACCCCGCCTCTTGCTGAATGTCAGCCAGGAGACCCCCAACATAACGGTTATTAGCACATAGGTTCTGTTCTCTTTCTGTCTTACTGTAGCAGTTATACTCTTTTCATCATCCAAATGCTGAAACGTTACACCAGATGAGCACAATCCTGCCTGGTCACTATCTTTAGGACTGTCCTTAAGAGACTTGAGTGTAATTTGACACACTGTCACACACACATGCACACCCACACACCGTCGCTCACATGTCCATGTACACACACAATAGCAATGGAGTAGCAAGGGTACATTTACAACAAAGCTGTCTGGAATTACAATGATTTCCCACTATAGGACACGAAAGATGACATATTTATGCAGGAGAGAGCTTTACGTAGAAAACCTTTTTCTGATTGTCTGCATGATATAATGATGATGCAACAAGTTACTGAGAGTACACTTGACACGTTGCTGCATATTCTGTGATCAAGGTCGCAGCAAGAAGGAGATTCATTAAAATCTTCTCCACTGTCCACCATTTGTAAATTCATATTCAGGATGCAAATGATTGAATGTCGCCATCAAGGAGTGAGTTTATATGGAGATTACTTTGACGTTTCGCGCTTTGAAGATTCTCTAACCCACATTGCTATGGACATGTCCTAAAAAGGTTAACAGGCCCCTCCACTACATATGGTTGTACGCATCCAGTTAATATCCTAGACTCAGTGCTGTTGGTTCACTGTAGCATTTTAGAGGCCATAGTAAGCTGTGAAATATAACCCACACTGACTGATCAAGGCAAGAATAGGTTGTTGACTAAACACACGTGGAAGGTGTGACAAGTTCCTTTCTGGGAACTATAGTGACCCCTAGTGACTTTATCATACAGTTATCACAGCAAAATCGTTTGATATCAGTGACACACGAAATGTGTGATTAAATAATTTTATCAGCAAAAAGACTAAAGAAATGTGATGAAAGGTAAATGGCATTCTGCATGAAATGATTGAAACTCTGTTAAGAATACATCTGTTTTACTTTTATAGTTTTAGAGTTTTAATATGAATAAGGCAGAAATGTGTTGCAGAAATATGAGACATATACTGGTTGAAAATACCTGCTTCCTCTGTAAGTGTGCATGCAACCTGCCACAGCAAATACAGTCTCAAATTAAGCAGAAGTAATAAGTGTACACTCATGTAATCTTTACGTGGTACTCCCGCTGCTGGTTTCCTCATATGTTGTGAGGAAATTGTACCTGCTAGGAATCAGTTAAAATGTCCCTATGTGAGGCCATTTTAACTTTTTAGCACTACCAGTCGAACAAAATAATAAATTTACAGTCTTCTGCTTGTACATGGCTCAGTCAGTAGATGGTGCTGGAGGGTTTGAACTCCTGAGGTATCGGCTGAGACCCAAATACTGTGTGTGTGTGTGTGTGTGTGTGTGTGTGTGTGTCTGTGTGATTGAAAGAGAGAGAGAGAGAAAAGTGAAGTAATGGAGACTAAACAGTGGAGTGTGGCCACTCAGGCAATAGTTTGCTCTACTGACTGTCTCCTCTTCAGGCAAATAACCATACACAAGGACTCATTTTTAAGATTTAATTAAAAAAACAAAAAAACCTTTGAATCAAAAAACAAAAGAGCAAGTTTTTTTAGACACTAACCAGCAATTTTTTCTTTTCGCAGAGTTTTGAAGTTGTTTTTTTTATCAGACATTTCTCTCTAATCTCTATCTCTGCTGCTTCTTTCACTATCTGCCCCCTTTCGTCTCCTATTCATCTTATTCTTCTGCAAACTTTCTTCCTTCTACCTCTTTCATCTAGCCTACAGAGACGCTGACACAGGAGTTAATAGGCTTGTCATTGATTTACTCTTAACTGCCCGGTTCTTGCAGTGGCCCAAAGTCTGCAGCCCTTCATCTGCCCTATTATCTGTCTGATGCTTCGGCTCAAATTGTCTGGCCATTTGAAGATGCTTAACTGCCCCATCTGTGTTGAAGATAGCACTTCTAGTGGATCCATTGATTTACTGTTATCTGTCAAGCCCCCCCCCCCCCCCCCCCGAACCCCGACACTGCAGAATGTATTTGATGATGACTAGAGAGTGGGCTCCTAGGAGCTTTTAAATGCATTCACATCCAGCTGTACTTGAAGGAGGCTGACAGGCAGCGCACAGTCTATTGTCCTTTCATTGATTTACTATTACCTGCTTCTTCAGTACCAACAGCAACCCCGCCGCCCCGCTCCGCCCTGCCCCGCCCCCCAACCTCTCACTTTACCCCTTCCTTTCTATTCTAAATTTGAACCGAGATATCTGTAAGTCTGTTGACCTGGTACTGCCCATCAACCATAAGTAGTTTTGATTCTTGATCCACTTAAAACTCATCCTATACCCTTTGTGTTGCTCATGTGTGCATTTGTATATATTCATCTTTTATTTCATACATACAGTGAACCAAAATCAAATATATTTCCATCAGTTAAATACTAATGAATGTGTGAACAGTGTAGCACAGCACTGGGCCAAAAATAATGAATTTTAATCAGAAATGGGATTAGATAGTGGTAACATTGACGTAGAGGAACAGGAAAAACCAAAGGGAGTGATCCCAACTCACCCCCTGTGCATAGGCCCTACTCCAGCTGATTCCTAGCATCTGTGCACAGAATCATTTAGTCCTCTGTTTTGTTTGCTGGCAAATGCTGCTTTGTGGAATAGTACCAATATCTAAACTGTTGGGACTTAACAAGAACACATGGCTTCCTCATTATTAGATGATAAAAACAGTCAAGCTACCAAGATTTAAAGCTAATTTGGTCGAGTATGACCGGGGCCGGAAAGGGGAGTTTAATAGCCTAAGGGCTATTCTGCCGGGATTATAGTTAGATGGCTGCAATGGGAGATTTAGCCCTTTAGAAATCCGAAATTTATGTGCAGTAACAGAGGCCAGACCTTTGTGTTAGCAGCCATGCAGAAAGACATATAAAACACTGGAGGAAAAAATTCTGTGGTCTGTTCAACAATACAAAATTCTAGAGTATGTCAGGCAGACCTTATCATCCAACACCAATCTTTCTGTGAGGCATGGGAGCATCATTTTTTCAGGGTGAGTTTTGCAGCTGCAGCTAGAAAGTCCTGTATTTTAATCCAATTAAATGACATTTTTTTAAGAAAACCTGTTTATGAGAGCTTTAGATCAATTATGGAGCGACAATTTATGTTTTACCAGGATTGACTATTTACTGAGATGGTTGAGCCGTTCATGGACACTCCCCTTTAAATTTCAGATGAGACAAATCTGCGAGGAATAATGGGAGTATCCTAAAATCCAGATGTGCTAATCTGACACAGATGAGACGAAGATGTGTTCAGTGCTAAAACAAAAGTGGTTTGTATGCATGTACACAGCTGTGTTGTTATATGTACTGACCAAAATCTAAACTTTAATCTATTTGAATTAAGGCTGCAGTCTGATACAGAAGAACTCAAGGGTTTATTGCTCTCTTTCTATAGGTGCTCTAATGTAATGTAATGGATGCTTTATTTATAGACTCTTACTCAAAATGTTAGGACAATGGTTCTTCATGAGGCCATAACAGACATCCAGTTTGGAGAACCTCAGTACTAATAAATTAATACAACCATAATTAAACCTTAAATTACAATAGCTATTGTTTAAAGGATTGCTTTGACTCTCTTTAAGCGAGAGAGGGGAAGAACTGGCGGGAGATGGTAGAGCTAGAGTTGACTTCCTCTTACTAATTTTGGGCATTACTGCTACAGAACCGGTGGCCTCGTATATCTTATCATTCCTCAGTCTGTCTTGCTCTCTCCTATTGTCTGTGTGTGCGTCTTGCACACACGAAGCAAAGCCCACACACAGACCTGACTTGTTATGGTAAAGCTTGGTGATATGGAGATTTGTCTGTCCGCTGAATGTGTCTTCAGTTCGTCACACCACCTACTGTACATTCTCCATTTGCCCGGCAAAGACAGCTATAATCTCTCTTGAAGTAAACCTGTACAGTCAGTACATTACACTACTGTACATGTAAACTCACAGCCAGAGTATCTCTTATGTCCCAGGCAAATCTTATTACATAACTTCACTGCTCTGGCTTGTGATTTAGGATGGTGGGGTATTTCATGGAGGGAACTCAACAATGAAATACTAACCCGAAGTGTGATAAACTATTGCGAATGATTGATCATTGTTTTCATGCTTAACATTTGTGACCAAAAAAGGGGCCTAAACATCTAAGCCCTGATCTAGCCCCAATCTGTCCTTAAATATAGAAAAGGCCCAAAAAAGACCCTAAAAAAAGTTCAAAAGAGAAACAATATTCTCCCTAAGCCAAGTGAGCATTGATACATTTTTCAGAAATATGGCTAACAGAAACAAACATTTTCACCAATTTTACTGACTCGTGTTGTGTGGTTGTAAAACTGGCTAAGTCAGTTGTCTGGTCCATGACTTTGGTCCAAACTGAAATATCTGAACATCTATTGGATGGATTACCATGAAATTTTGTGCACAGTTTTATGATACCCAGAGGCTAATCTTACCAACCTTTTTTTTTGATCTTTTAACTTTTCATCTTGCACCACTGGCATGTTAAAGTTTTTTGTGCATTCATGACTCCCAGATAATAAATCTATCCAATCCCCTGACTTTTTCCGCATAACCATGAGGCTTACATTTGTAGTGTTGTGTGAAATCTCTCCCCCACTAATTGGATGGATTGCCATGAAATTTGGTACAGACATCCATGTCACATCCCGGGAGGATTTTAAAACCTCAACTTTGGTGATCTCTTAACTTTTAGTCTAGTGACTTTTTTTCCCCAGAAAAGTTTCATAACACATGACTAACATAATGACTTTGATTTTCTCTGCTGTTGACTGTTAGTGTTCTTTCAGTTTGTCAGATAAAATGTCCATTCATGATAAACCTCACAAGCTCTGGAATGAAATATGGATCCACTACCTATGTTAGAGAGGTAAATATGGTGTGGTAGTGAAATCGGGTTTTACAAAGACACAACTGTAATCATAGTCTAGCACTCACAGTCATAAATCAGCATTTACATTGGTCATTTTTTGTGTGATTGCTCAACTCAACAACAATTCCCACATGATCTGAAGAGATTTTCTCATGATCAGCGGAGCTTCAGGCACTACCAGCAGAGGACAAAGAGAGGGGTTGCATTTTATCAAATAGTATTGAACTGAACGTAAAAAGGGATATTGCATATCTTAATGATTTTCAAATGGCCTGAAATGCTTCATAAATTTTGTTCTGCAATAGCTTGCTCATCAAATGACTCATCCTGTATTTTTCCTTCCTTGAGTACAAAATTACAGTCTTTCTACTAACATGTTTATTCTCTGTTTCCACAAGTGTCCTCTGTGGTAAGTAACGCACTTTGGTTGTGGAAAAATCCAGCAGGCTTTGGCAGAGCTTAAAGGGCAATTAGCAGCATAATGAAATAAACCAGCAGAGTCTCCTGTTTGACAAGGGAAGGATTAAATAGACATCCTACCAACTGGTAGCTTGGTACAAAACTTAGGAAGATGAAAGCCTTGTCCATGCAATTTCGATATACTTTTTCTGAGATGTGATTCACATGGCGGTGTATTCAGACATGGCTCAGATCCATGCATGCCCTCCTTATTTATGTATCTGTATTATTTCTCTCCCTAAGTATGTTTACATTGCCATCTTGTGCGTCACACCTGGACTGCCTCCAGGCAACACAGAAATGTGATCACAAAGTGAGCCCGAGACACTTCCATGTCTTGGTTGGATTATTCGGTAGCAGTGTGAGTCAAATTAGATTTTTCTATCAGAGTTGCCCCCTAATGCATCCTGGCGTGATTGGATAATAAAAGTCACAATGAAACGACAGGAACAACGACAACCTCAGACAGCCAGCGTGAATTAAAGCGGCTCAGTCCCTCTTGTCTTTGTTGGCATGGCGCTCAGTCTGCCTGGCTATGAAGGTGTCTAAATGATGACCTAATCCTGAAATAATTAAATCTAATCAGGCCTGATGTAATGTAATCTAATACTGTTAATGTGCAGAGATTGTACAGTGACTTCTTAGAATAGTGACAGGCAACGTATGACTTGTAAACACCAGTGGCACTTTTGTAATGTTGATACCAGACAAGCATATTGTACAGTGGACGCAGCGGTTGGAGTGAATTTGGTCTTCATTTCCTCAGTATGAGAAAACAGTTATAAACGAGAACTAGAACATTGGCGGTTATGATTCAGGACCCATTATTTTCTCGTCAAATGAGTACCCCTTCAGCGCTGGTGGCAAAAATACATCCATCTCCCATTACATGAATGAATGTGTGCATTATTTAGTTGGTATTGCAAGAAATGAAGTGAATCTGGCATCTGAAATGAGTGGATGGCACTGACCTCATTCTCACAGCCTGATTCAGAATTTTCAAAACAAATTCTAATCGCTCTGTATGATGTTTTCCTATTGTTGCAGTTCAAATCCTGGTTAAATGGCGGATGACACGCACGGCCAACAGTGCTTTGCCAAATAGAAAACAGACTGACGGCAGGACAATCAGGACTATTTAACTTCCTGTGCTTCCCTGGAACTGTACCATGGACAAAACGCATACACGCACACACAGGGAATCAGGGTTGCTTAGACACATTCATTGTCACAGGCTACAAAAATACACACACGGAGAATGGTTTCACACACACACACACACACACACACACACACACATGAATATGCATATACACAAAGATATATATATATATACACACACACACACACACACACACACACATTACATGGACTCACACATACACACATGCAGCCTGTTGCTGCCCAGTCAGCTGGTAGGACGCCATACAAATGATTACACACACACACACACACACACACATACACACACACACACACACACACACACACACACGCATACTACCTTTATTTGACCCTGAATAGTGAGCAGAAGTGGCACCTACCTAGCATGTAACCGAGCCATCAAAACCCACAAACTTAGGCAATGTTTATACTGCCCTGTAAACAATGTACTGTATTCCCACAATGCACCTAGGGATAAACAATGAAAACATCCCAACACCCATGATAACTATTGAATAACTAAATATTCCAATCATATGATCTTTAATCTAACATCAGGAATATTTTCCTGAATGTCCAGATTGACTACCTTTATACACTCTCGTTAGTATTCTAGTATGTTCAACACATTTTGTTTGTAGAGTTACTCACTGTTGAATGGTCTTAACATTGCCAGTCTTGGTGATGGTGAATTAAAAAATTCAATTCATTTTTGAAAATTACTAAACTACCACGTGTATGAATTACTGACAGAAAAGGGTAAGTTAGCTCCTGGTTAAGCTGCCAGAAGGCACTGTTCCCTTAAACATGGTTCAAAAAAATACAAATGGCTCTGACACATTTTCTTTTACTCATAATAGCTCGTGCAAGCAAGTGCACAGAATAATCTATTAATCTTGTGCACACAAGATTTTAAAAAAAAAGATGACGTGCAGTGGCCTCTATAGTAGAATAAATGCACAGGACTGGTTAAATGTATAGCCAAAAGGTTTGTTTGAAATTCTTCTCTGAGCTGGAATCGCTTGCTCGCTTCAGTAAAATATGAATCTGTCATGTAAATCTATACAGAAAGTATAGAAGGCTCAACGCTCTGAGCTGCGGACTGTTACAACTCCCCGAAAACCACCCGGGGCCCCTAATACCATCCAAAGCCTAAGAGGGGCTGCTCTCAGTCTGAAAGTTGATGTTTGGATTTGTGTAGTACACAGCTTTCTACTTCTGTCATGAACATCTGTAAGGATCTACTGGTTCTTGCTGGGTTTGTATGACAGCTGGAGTGTTTGAAAGCTCGCCCTACCTGAAGAAGCACCAACATACACTCAGCGAGCACTTTATTAGGAACACCATACTAATACTGGGTAGGGCCTCCCTTCACTCTCAAAATAGCTTCAACTCTCAGTGGCGTGGATTCTACAAGATGTTGGAAACCTTTTATGAGATTGTGGTCCATGTTTACATGATTGAATCGCATAGTGCCAGTCTCCCATTCTACCACATCCCAAAGGTATTCTGATGGATCCAGTTTCAGTGACCTGGGAGGCTACTGAAGAACACTGAACACACTATCATTAAATGCCTTAGCAGAAATTGAGATTCATCATACGGGTCTATGCTTTTCCTGTCTCCAACTATCTGGTTTTGGCGAGCCTGTGGTCCACTGCCGCCTGGGATTTGTGTTCCTGGCTAACAGTAGGGGAACCCAACGTGGTCTTCTGCTGTTGTAGCCAATGCTGTAGCCCATTTTGCTTAAGGTTCCATGAGCTGTGCATTATGGGATGCTTTCTAGTCACCACAGTTGTAAAGAGTAGTTATCTGAATTGCTGCAGCCTTGCTGTCAAAACAAACCAGCCCGGTCATTCTCCCGACACCTTTTTCATCGACAAGGCATTTCCGTTCACAGAACTGCCGCTCACTGGATTTTTTTTTTTTTGTTACCTTCGTTACTGTTTTTTTTTTTTTTTTTTACTGTTGTCTGTGAAAATCCCAGGGGATCAGCAGTTTCAGAAATACACAAACCAGACAGGTTGGCACCAACAATCATGTTACAGTCAAAGTCACTGAGATTTCATGCATTTAGTTTCACTGTCAATATTCTCCATGTTTATCATCTACCCTGTCCAACTTAGAATGTTTATGCGTTTTAGTGTCCCTGCAAACCTGAGGGATTTCAGGAATAGCTTGGCAATTTGGGAAAAATGCTTATTTGCTTTCTTGCCAAGAGTTAGATAAGATACCACAGGATGTGAATGTTTGTGAGTTTGTTGGTGAGTGATCACACAGGCTATACAGTACGTGATTGTCCATTGTCAGCTCTATACTGACAGTTATCAAGTCACAACCTATTCATATACATTTTTTCATATACATCTTTACATACATATAGACAACAGACAGGTATATACCGCCTGGCTATGACTAAAGTTTAAAAAAAAAAAAAAAACACCTACCAGCATCTCTAAGTCTTACTAATTAACAGATTAGATCGTTTGTTTAATTTGTGCAAAAACAAAGTGTAAAACGAAAACTTTTGGACAGAACTGGGCTAGTTATTTTCTCTTCGCCGTTCATGTTATATAAAGGTAATGGTAGTCATGTGAGAATTTATGAGCTCCCCACTTTCACAAATACCACATCAGCAGCGATAAGGGCCACGATACGAAACCAGATCAAAGATGTCATTTACAGTTACTCGCTGGGTCAGTATGTGCGACCACAGGACTACATGTGAGCAAGATAGCGAGTCCTTATTTATAGACTAAAGCCACTGGATCTGAACAGTGTAGTGTTGAGTCATGTTGTGGCTGGACAGCGTTGTGCTTGTTCCCATAACTAACATGTGTGAATTTCATTGTGACCACTGGTTTTCATGAACTGAAGGGTAGTTTAAAGGAGAATATGCAAATTGTAATCTGTTGCTGGATGTGAAACCACGGTGCGTTCTCAGTGATAACACAACACGCACAACAGCGCTTCAAGTTTGTGTAATTTTCTTTTTTTCCCCACTTATTTCTCTCACTGACAAGGGACTGGTTTTCATATGTAGGCTGCTTCATGTCCGTGAACCAATGTGTCCTTAAGTCTCAAAGTCACAGGGCTCTTATAAAAGCTTTTTAATAGACCTGTTTTCATAGGTGGCAGGTGACTCACTGATAGAAAATTGTAACATTTGTTGTTGTTGATAAGGAAAACAACAGAGCTAGTACATTACCTCCACGGCCACAGCAGCATTGAAAGTGACTGCAAAAAAACTAAACACCACAATTGCCATTTTGCCTTATTCTGTGAAGCCATATGTTTTGAAATAGTCAGTTCAAAACCTCCACTCACAGAAATTACCTCCCTGTTGGTTTTTTTGTTTGTTTTTTTTTCTGAAAATGTCAAGATATCAATTTTGTTGGTTAATCCTCCACAAAGTTGCAACTCTATTACAAGAAAGCTCACACAAGCACCACATGCCACGTGCAATGGAAAATGCCGCCAGCTAAAGTGAATTTTAGCTTGACGGCCTGTTTGAATACAAGTGGAGTCGGCTATTCTATAACAGAGTGCGTTAAAATCTCACTAATTAAATATAATTTATACCATTTCTATCATTTTTATAAAATATAGGCTTGGGCTATATAACCAGTGTTGGACATTTCTGGGGAAGCATAGCATACCCCTCATTACCAACTGCTCATAGGTACAATTCAAAAGGTGACGGGCCTTCGTACATCTGTTTCAATGCTTTAGTCCTGCATTAGGTTTCTCAGCCAAAGTAGATATGCAAAACTTGACTCAACTAGCAACAAAAACAAAACCTTTGCTAAATATGGTGAATAAATTTGGATTGTAAGTGTGAGGGATGTCATAGATAGAACATATCTGTTGCAGGAACAACATGTGCTTGTTTGCATTTTTTTGATGCTTTGTGTGTTCTAAGTGCCTTCTTGTGTATCTTTTCTTTCACTCTTCTCCTCTTGCTGTATTTCAGTTTATTGCCTTAGTTCAGGGAGGACACTTGCATTGAATGACTCAGATGCCTTCACGCTAGTTCCCAAGGACAGACAAACATTACTTCATGTAATGTTTCTGTGCACAAACAACTGTGCACTGTAGAAGAGCCGTCACCCAGGCCACACGTACACATTCATGAACGCACGTAAACAGATGCATATATACACCCATGCATACATTCTTTAAAAAGGAGAGGAAAATGGGAGGAAAGCTGCCATAGAAATGTTCGTACCTTGCTATTTTTAGTGTCAATGAAACTCTGTGATTGATGGTTTCATGGGATCAAACTTCAGATACTCTTGAACCTAACTGTTCTTGTCTATCTGCAACTCCTCTCGTCCTCTGTGGCTAAAAAGTAAAAAACTGAATCCATTAGAGAAAAAAAATAATATTTGGACATCTCTGTGTTCTATCTATAGATAATATGAGAATTGTTGACATTTGAGAAAAAGGATTGCTGAGTTCAGATGATGCAAAGCCCCACGATTCTTCCAGAGAAATGTGTATTTTTGTATGTGTGTGACGGCGACAGAAAGACACACACTCAGATGGAAGATCTGTCTGTTCTCACTGTCCCTCTTGCTTTTTGGCAGAAGATATTGGGTCGGCTTCAGTTTAGGCAGCAACACAAGCTCACCATCTATAAACTGTCTGTGATCATAAGATGCACTTGGCACATCTCTCTCTGTAACACGCGCGCACACACATTCAGGACATTGTGTATTTGTGCATATATATTCTGCATTGCCAGATTATGCGTGTGTGTGTGTGTGTGTGCGTGTGTGTGTGTGTGTGTGTGTATGTGTGCGTGTGTGTGTGCACGCACGCATGCGCGCGTGTGTGTGTGTGTGTGTGTGTGTGTAGTGATGTGTGCTTGCCAGATTACATAAATTAGCATCCCTGGATGCATGAATGTAAGCATGCATCTGGATATACAAGATAAGTGCATGTCTGCCTGTACGTATTCGGGGGACAGTGTGTGTTTGTGTGTTTGTGAGTGTGAATGTGTGTGTGTGTCCATGTCTGTGTGTGTGTGTGTGGGTGTGTGTGTATCAAGAGGTCATACCTGTAGCCCTATGTAATATGTACAAAAGCCTGAAGCTTAGCCCACAGGGTCTCTCTTTTGATCTACAGGGATTAAACAGCACCTGCTTGTCAACAGGGGTGTGTGTGTGTTTGCATACTCGTTTGTATGCTTGTGTATGTGCGTGTCTGCAGTTGTGCATGTAAAGGTTTTATGTGTTTTTGGGTGAGTGATCACACAGGATATACAGTATGGGATTGCCCATTGTCAGCTCTATGATGTCAGTTATCACCTCACAACAATATAAAACAAAGACACATCCGGACAAATGAAAGAGAAGTGAGGACACATACTCACATGTGAAAGAAGAAAGTGACAGGATGTAAAACATTTCAAAAATGCCTCTTCCAACTCCTCCTTTTTGAGTTGGCTTCATAATGCAAAACTTTTATGAACTTAAAATTGGCAAAAGGTTAAGGGATAGCAGTAAGGAGATACCCAGGCACACAGAGTGAAAAGATGTGTGTAGACAAAAATAGTAGAAATGATAGTATCTGCTATTTATAGCCATGTGTGTAAATCTGTCATATCAATCTAAAGGTCCAATAAAACATTAGAACATTTCTGCTGAGATTCAATTAGAGTCTTCACTTTGGTGTGAATCTGTTTTCAGAGGGAATGATCCCTCAAATTAAATACTCAGCATGAAGAACTAACCATTTTATGTAATCACCGAGGGGAATGTCTTTTTCACATGATCCTCTCCAAAGCCAATGTCCGAGCCATGTGACGTGAACTGTTTTTTGCCTTTGCAAATACATGGAAGCACAAATTTAAAGAGCAACTTAACAGAAGAATGAAATTTTGATTTTGTTTTTTCAATTGAATTGTTTTCTTCTGGCTGCATCGAGGTAGAGTGTATTTGATGTATGATAAAAAAAAACTATTAGCTGTGGGTCCAGTTGCAACAGACTTGAAACTTTTGAAGAAGGCAAAGTACATTTCAATACTGAAAACACACACAAATGCACATAAACACAATACCCAGGTCACAATCCACAGACAACCGGACACACACACATAGAAACACTGTGTTTTCATTTCTTAGTGTCTTGCTTTGGGCATGTGTATGTGTATGAGTGTGTATTAAGGCAGTATAGGTGATTGTATTTCCTCTGCAGCAGCTGATACTGTAGCTGCTCTGACCGCCTGCACCTGTCACCCTAAATCATGCCTCACACACACACAAGCACACACGCTCGCGCGTGCACACACACACACAGGCATACACTTTAACTTGAATGCAAACAGGCAAGCCGAGTCCTCATGAGTAACTTGGTTGACTGAATAAGCACAAAAAGAGTCTGTCCCATGGGCTTAGTTAAAAAAAGGTTAAAGATGCAGTGCAATGAGAATCACATTTCCAAATCTCATTTTATTTGTTGAAAAAGCACCTTTTGAATCAGATTTTTTCCTAAATTGCCAGGATTAAGGAAATTTGTTATATGTGTTATTAGAAACAATGGCTGTCTTTGTAATTAGATTTTTTGAGGACGGCCCTGTTCGGTCAAAATCATGCAGCTCCTTCTGTGTCAGAATTTTTTTTTTTCTTTTTTTGCCAAGCTGGCTACTTGACAAATCACTATTTCCATTATAGATTGTCAGTGAGTGCCAATTCTAAGAAGCAAACGTTTTGCAGTAGCTGGCCCTGTTAAAAGAAGGATTAGATTAGAATTCACCCAAAACACAAAAAAACACATGTCTGAACTGCTCTTTTTTAATAAGAGGCCTCATAACACATTTGGATTTACTGTTAATTTGTAACTGCGGAAATTTTATTAGCAACAATCTTTGACATGAGCCTGCTTGTTTTGCCAGATAACTCCACAATATTCCTGGTCATTTGGCTGAGAGTTTGCCACGAATAGTATAATAGGATATTAAGAAAATTTAAAACCTTATTCGTATGGTGTTAGGCACATCTTCCTCCCTTTTCTTATCTTTCTCTCTCTGTCTGACAACCTGCCTCTTGTGATCACATGGACGGCCACCAACACACACACACACACACACACACACACACACACACACACACACACACACACACACACACACACACACACACACACACACACACACACACACGCACATACACATGCACACAAATACACACATTCACAAACACATAGCTAAGCAACACATTTGAGCAATTAAATTTTAGACTTCATCGTTTTACTCACAAACATGTACAACAGCTTATGGATAAATATTTACAGAGATGAGATGACATTCTTGTGACTCTGATGGAGGTAGAAAACAGAATCTTCTCCTTTGCTTAAAAGCTACACTTCTAAAACTAACTATCAGTTTCAAAAAAGCACATTCAGATTTATCTAAGTATCCCAAGACAGACACACACATATCTGTATGATACAAAACGACAAATCTTTTTTTAAATGTAGAAGTTTCAGTGCTGCTTAAAGTGTGTAATCAAATGTCGACATGTATTAACACAGAAACATGACACAAAAAGCACATTAAAAAAACCCTAGCTCTTTTTTTTCCTTCTTTTTTTTAGAGAACCAGATAAATTAGATTTATTTCTTGGGACAGTGCAATCACTGCCTATAATTTGGACAATCGTCAGAGAGCATTTAAAACTTAGTTATTCTATTTTTTTCCCTTCCAGATTCTATTGAATTTAAAAATTCAATTGAATTTGAAATAAAAAACAAAACTACAGTCTTTTCTGGCTGTTAGTTAGTCAGAATCTCATTCACGGTACAGTAACTTACAAATATTCAATGGCATGTTTCAAGTTTTAAAATGCACAAATAGTCAAAACTCACATTAATCACATGTGCACAAAACAGACATACAGGCAGACACGTGCAGAGATTATTTACAGCGCACAATCGCCAATTACTGACCCTCAATACCTTGTTCTGGTGGGGTTTTTTTGTTTTTTATCACAAATTAAATAATTATCTATACACGTAAAAGCAGATCTGGGGAGGTTATTTCCAAAATGTTATTTGTTTCGAAGTATAATGTAATCTGATGCTAGGTATTCTTTTACACTGTATTTTGGCTGAATTTAGAATCTAATGACATAGAAACTAATCCAAAAACTTTTCCTTCAACCAAGTGTCTATGTACTGTAAAAAGGAAGCACTTTAGATACAGTATGTGTCCTCTGATGGCTATGTTTTTACAGTGTGTAACAGATGATGTTATGGAAACAGATCCCGCTGCATGGAAATTATCTCCCCAGCTCTGTCTGACAGATTACAATGTCGTAACTATAAGAGAGCTTAAGCAGACAGGATAAAAATTAAGAGTTGGTAGATAGTGATGTTTAGAGAGAAAGATGGGGAGAGTAGACACAGCAAATGCATGATGAAAGAAACAGATGCAGGGAGAGAAAGAACAGTTATGATACTCACAAGTTTCTGTCTCAGGTGCTTATCTGATACACAAATATACACCAATAAATGATTTTGGACCAGCAATGAGGTTTATCAGGAAGGAATGAAAAAACAGGCAAACTGTTTTTAACAGTCTGAGTTTGGTTATTATAAGTGACCCTCAAATGTAACATTTTCTTTCAGATAAGACTTTTAGCCACAGGGCAAATAAAATGTGTTTTTTAAACTCTGCTTTGGTAAGGTTTTGTTTGGATGTGCGGCTTGTACTTTTGTTGTTGGCTGACAAAGTTATTAGAGCTGTAAACCTGGTGCTAACTTCCTGCTTGTGCTTCCTGCCCTGCTGGTTTATGTAGAAAATAATGACTGCATTTTGGACTGATATGGCGGCATTAGGTTTGGATTTCAAGAATAAGGCAGCGGGGTTATATGTAAATGTTCATTAAAATTCACCTTTAAGGTCCTGAACACTTTTTTTCTCCATCACGTTCTAACAATTAATGATTGGATCCTACAAAAACACACAATTTTCTACCAAACAATTCATGTGAAAGATTACTGTATTTGTGATAAACCGGACCAAATCACAAGTTTTCAGCGGCTTTTAGAAAATGCAGAAAAACATGTTTTCGTATAAATTTCCATGATCCAAACTGGTCAGTAAGGGCCTGTTATGAATTGCCCAAATGTTATGTTAGACATCAAATCAAAACATCTTCAACATCAAAGGAATACAAATAAAAATGAATAGTCACTTTCTGACTGAGTGTCTGAATATTTGACTGCTTCAAATAATGAGCATTTTGGAATGCACAAACATGCAAGATATTTTTATTACTGTTTTTTGATATTTCATTATCTAGCAGTCATAAAAGCCTCTTCACTTATTCACTGAGATACATGGAAGAGCACACTTATCCCTAAAAAATTAACTCTTATTTGTCCTTTATTTCAGTAGCAATTCATATGCAGTCCATTTTAACATTGCCTTTGTGTTATCAATTTTTTGTAAACAAGGGGTCGACAAAATAATAGAAACATCTTCCCATAATAGCTGTGTTTTAGGTACCAGTTTGATGATGGCTCCTAATGCTTGCTTTCACTTTTCAAAAGCAGTTTTTCTATTTGTTGTTTGATTATCATTAGTTTTGAGGCTGTACATGTTGTACACTTTTGCACTGTGTTATTGTGAGTGATGAACCTGCAGTTCAGCTGTATTGTGCTTCAATAGTTTGTATTGAGATGCCTTGAATATTCATTTAAAGCTGCTACATGTAAGTTTTTGCTATTGCTGCATAGCCAACATTAGCATTAACAGCTGTTTACTGACCAGTCTAGATGAAACGTTGTGAGTTCGGCATCAAAATTCAATCCTTTATTCAACAAGAGCGGTCTCCAGGGGTGAAAAGCCACGTAAATGTTAAGTCTTGATTTGCTTCTATTTCTATAACTTCTTTTCTCCTTTGCGAAAGTTAGCATGCTAACCTGCCAGCCCTGGTCCGTTCTGTCTTGTAATGCTACTTTCTGATGGAGATTCACTTTAGCATCCAATCTGCCCAAGTTCAGCATGAGAGGATGAAGACGTAGCGCTGCCCAAAAGACGTATTCTAAACTCCTGTCTTGTAAATGCAACAATGACTGCAGCTCTTGGTAAATAAACATCTGTTAATACTAATGCAAGCTACATAACAATAGCAAAAATTTACATATGGTACCTTTAGAGTTATAAGTCAGACCTGTTTCATAGCTGACATACTGCTGAACATGGTTAAGTTCTGTAGCTGCATTTGTAGTTTGGATCTACACTGGTATTAGGAAAAACTGGAGCAGCAACGAGGAACAGTGAGCACAAGTAAAACTGAATAACACTGGCGGGAACACAAGAGCTACAGCCTCAAAATGAGCAAAAAGTGGAGTCATTCCAACCCAAACACAAACATCATAAGCTTCATCAAGTTGGTGTTTACTGCACAATCCTGAATTCTAATATCCTATTTGGTCAAGCAATGGAAGCCATATTTTCCTTACAGCTCCCATTAATAGAACTGTTAGCCTGCCAGTTTGTCAGAGAACCTGGAGCTACTTCTAAAACATGCTCACTAGAAGAAGTGGGGGAAGCCAGAGGGAGTGGGCTGTCTCGGGTAGAGCTCTTCCGCCTGCCCTCCCATCCTGACCCCTGCTGAACATCCAACCCCCTTACACTATTCAGTTCTGAGTCCCCATTCGTCCTACGAGGGGGCATGGAGTAACAATCTCTCTCTCTACAGCAAACCCATCCTCGCCTCCCTCCCCAGCCTCCCCCTTTGCCCCTCAAATGGAGTAATTCCTGGAAGGCATGCCTGAAGTCGGGGCTGCGGCAGTAGATGAGCGGGTTGAAGGCTGAGTTGGAGTATCCTAGCCAGTTGAGGAGTCTGAAGAGCAGATTGATGTTACCCAAGTGGAGGAAGGTCATTAGGATGTTGAGGATGAAGAAGGGTAGCCAACACAGTGTGAAGGTTCCCATTATAATCCCCAGAGTTTTTAAAGCCTTGTGCTCCTTAAGAGAGAACTTTAGTCGCTTTGTGCTAGAATGTTTTCCTTCTCCTTTCTCTGTCCCTGCTTTGTTCTCGTCTCCCTTTTCTTCTTTACCAGTGTCAATACCTCCTGTTTTGTGCATGTTTAGACTGTCCTCTCTTGCTTGTTCTCCCTCCTTAGTTTCGGCCCCAAGTTTATTCATTGCAGGATTATCATTGGTACAAGACAGCTGTGGTTTGTAATGCAAGTTATAGAAATGCCTCTCCCTCCCTCTGATCTTCTCCAGCTGTTTCCGGGCCTCCTGGAACACCCGGGCGTACACAAAAATCATCACCACCAGCGGCACGTAGAACGACACAATTGAGGAAGACACGGCGTACGCCGCATTGGTGTTGAAGTCACAGCAGTACGTGTCATTCAAGCACTGCTGAGCTTTCTCCTCACCTGACACCCACAACTTCAGATGGATGGGCAGGAAGGAAATGAGGATGGCCACCGCCCACACCCCGATGATCACCGCCAAAGCCCGACCCCTGTCAGAAAGAGACAAGAGAGTGAAGATTATTGTAAAAAGGTGAGTGAAAGCACAGATTATTGAGAATTATTGCTTTGAATTAATATTAAGATAGCTGTTAATGGCCAAGTAAAGAAGCTAAGGGAACCAAGTTGTATGTTTAATAAAGGTCTTCTGCTGGACTAGGTTCGGTGCAAAATGCTTACACCTGCAGTAGGTGATTTTTTTGGGAGCAGTGAAAACAAGTTGTGAACACAACACTGATGTGTCATGCCCTTTTAATTTGTCGAGGCAAACTTTTGAGCAAAGTTGCTTATTTGCTTATCCAGCAGTTGTAGAGCAACATTGCTGTGCATTTGGAATCCTGTGTCTGGCTACCTGGTCAACTTGACCCCAATATCCACTCTCTTTTTGCTCCGTTTTTGACCTCCACTTGAGATGAAACATCTGAGTGTTTAGCTGCTAAATGCTTTACTGCGTTCACCGTCTCGCCGCTAAGTTTGTCTGCCTGGTCTTCGGTGCTGTACTGGTTTGTGTATTTTCCGGCTGGGAAGCCGAACAACGAGCCAGAACTGAAAAACTCCTTAAAGCTGAGAGGAACGGCAGATTTAGGTAGATATTTCACTGTAGGTTCATCACCACGGACGACCTCTTTTACATTTTTATTTGAAGCATTGTTATCATAGCTGCTTTAATAAACATTTTACAACCACTAATTTCTACTGGCTCAGCTGGAGGATGGATATAACCACTCTGAGTTATACAGGGCGGTTTGTTAACATTGCACTTCGTTATGGATTCACTCTTTCAACATGTTGCATCTCTGATCACACCCCAAAAAGGGATGTTACAGCAGGGTTGCCTTTGACAAGGGATAGAAAACACCTGCTCTGACATCGCTGGTTGGCGTTTGGCTGGGAGTGCAGCCTGCTGGAATGTTTGAACATCCTCCCCTTGTCATTCACTTTAGATTTACCTATTTAAGGTCATATTAAGTTTGAAACCCGGGACTGAATTCTTCTATTTAATCTAATAAATTAAGCTCTTTAATTACATTTTCAACAAGAATCACTTTTGATTCCACTCTTTGAACATTTCACTTCAACGCCCACACAACCGGACCAAAATGTTGGCGTCTTGGCCATACCTGGTGAGCAGCGTTGGGTATCGGAGTGGCGAGGTAATGGCGAGGTAGCGGTCCAGAGCAATCACACACAGTGTTTCAATACTGGCTGTCACGCACAGCACGTCAGCTGCTGTCCAGAACTCGCACATGAAGTTTCCAAACTGCCAGCGCTCTAGCAGGATGTAGCTGGAGCCAAAGGGCACCACAACCACTCCCATGATGAGGTCAGCAACAGCCAGGGAGGCAATGAAGAGGTTGGTGACTGTTTGGAGCCGCTGGAACCGCAGGATGGCTGTGATCACCAGGATGTTACCTTGACAGAAGAAAAGGTACATCAAGAGTAATGCAACTAAGAGAGACTTTTGAATGTTTTAAATCACTTGCAAAAATAATATTTTAAGTTTTGAACCTCCGAAAATACACTGACTAACTGAAATGATTGAATGTTTTTGTAACTTACCAAAAACTATGGCCAGAACCAGAAGGGCCATCGCAACACCCAGCAGCACCAGCTGAGGTTCTGTATACTCCGAAGAGTTCACTGAAAAATCAGAGGCCAGTGAGGAGTTGCTGTGCTGTGATTGGTTGGCCAGCGCTGACACAGTAGTCATAGGTTCCATGATCTACAGTCATAACAAAGCACAACATTGAGATAAATTAAAGAAAATAAAAAAACATACGCAGGTTTAAAGTGTTTGAAATTCAAAACAGTCGCACTTTTGAGTTTGATGTATCCTGTATGAGAACAGTTTAAAAAGGAGCCTACAAAGGAGAAGCACCTCCGTAAAAGATTAGTGGCGTTTTTTCTGGTAATACATTCAGCAGTTTGCCCTGTTTACGGATTTGCAGTGTTTTACACACATTCTGATGCGACAAGCCAAAGGGTTGGGTCCAGTCGAGGCTTCAAGTCTTTCTTTACGTCCTTAGTGTTGATCAAGATGGGCTACATCATTCAGATGTGAACAGACAGGACACTTCTCTTAGCGGAAGGTGTCTTCCTAGTTGATTTCTAATAAGTCCTTGCACTTATCGGCTTGGGGCCTGCAACAGAAGTTGAGAATACACTTGTAGCATCAGCAGCAATGGGCCTATACGAACGGCGGTTTCCGCAAGTGCATTAAATGCCCATCAAATGTCATTGTGCCTGTTTATTATAATGTGTGTGTGCCTCTGTATGTGCACAGAGAGATGAGTGTGTCTCTAACATGTAACTGAAGCTTTGTGGTGTGTTTCCATAAATTAAACCAAATGTGATATTGATCCAAATATAGTTATTATATTTGGACGGCACAAGAAAATCCTTTCTGCCAAAGTATATCAAATTGCTTCCGTAATTTTTTGTTTCAAGTTGCTGACAGAGCGTGGGTCAGCTGGTGAGAATCGTCCTGTCTGCTGCTATCTTACAGAAATGAACATGTGTGCCCTTTCACAGGGGAAGTTATAGGCAATTCCTCAGTGTTCAGCAGTCTACATGCATTTGAGTCTTTCCCTCCCAGTGTGAACATATGGTATATGTGCTGTATTCTGCTAAGATATTTGTGTGTAATAGCATATAAGACTTTTATGCCCACAATACTCTTGCCGACTACCTCCGGTTTACAGTCAGTTCACAGAAAACAAAGTAATGTGCTTTTTTTTTTTGTTTGTTTGTTTTAGGTATTTTTAGAGCATATTTGCCTTTTTATTTTTGGGGATAATGGATAGTAGATTGACACAAATCGAGTGGTGAGAGAGGAGAAATGTCGTGCAAAATGGTCCCTGGTGGGACTAGAAACGTTATCAGCTACGGCAGCATATGCAACAGTGTCTGCAAAAGAGCAGCCGCTGCAGCGGTAACATTGCCAGAACAAGACCAGGCAGCTTAAATCAACCGTCTTATTGCCATCGCTGTGAGTGGAATACATGAATGTATGTTATGTATGAGTGTAGCTGCACAAAACGCCTCGCCTGTCTGGGCTGGATCACAGGCATCGCCCCGTAAAATTGAGCTTTTTAATTCAGGTATTTACATTGTCATGCTACAAAGTATGCATTGAAAAAAATTAGCTTTCATTTATACAGGGAGGTTTGGCTGAGCATAAAAGGCTCTTTTACTGCAGTGGTCTCATCGACAGCAGACACCTGGTGATCCCTGTTTAACATTCTGACTGTCCATCTTGTCACAGTTGGGGGGGTGATACTGTAAAGTAAGCAATGCTTTAGCATGGCTTTGGAGCACAAGTGGTCCTGCAGTTTTACCGTTTGAGCTGCATTTTATCCAGTTGCTTCGTAAGTGGTAGTTTATTTATTTTCGTGATGTTTCTTATACACACAGTTAGTAGCAAACACCGTGTATGGATTATGTTTTTTAATGCGCCTCCAGAGGTTGTTTGGTTAACTGGATCTTCTGTTTGCATGCACACTTGAGTTTATATGTATGTTGACTTTATTCCAACGCAGTCCAAATACTCACAAACTCATGTTAATGCCAGCTGTAAAAAGGCACATTGATTCAAAAGTGTTTACCCAGTTCTCCAGTGGTCAATGAGCAAAGTGTTCAATTTTGGCATGAATTTAAAAACGCAAGGGAGAATTTATTTTTTTTTTATGACAATCATCTCACAAGTGGAGCCTTACAGTGTCATTACATTACTGTTGCCAGGCAGTGCATATTAATTAGTGTTAGCATGCTGTCAATCATTCTGTCTGCCGTCCACAGCTGCACATTTGTGTCAAAATTTGGCATCTTTCCCAAAGTGTCTCCAAGCCAACACATTACCATTTAGAAAATATAGAGGCGCAAGCATGTGGGGCAAATGAGGGATCTGCTTCAGTAATTTGAAATAATCAATTTTTCATCACTGATGCATTGAAGGTTGTTTCAATTGTAATGGAAGAGGCATAGCACAGTCTGCCCCTGACAGATAATAATGCACATAATCTAATGCTAGGCTATGAAAAACCAGTAAAACGATTTCATCTTTATTCATGTTTGTAAAATGGTCATTGCAATTGTTGCTTTCTTCTTGAAGCCTAAAGCTGACCCTCCCACCCTATAGACCAATGGCCCTTTTATGGTACCTTAGGACTATGCACTGCCCCCATTGATCAAATCAATAATCTGGGCGACTACCTCTACCAACACATCGTCAAAGCTGTAAAAAAAACGCTATGGCCCCCGCCACCCCCCGCCCCGCCCCCCCTGCCCGAGCAGTTTAAACAGTCACACACAGAAAGAAACCTGACCGTCTCTCCGAGGCCAAGAATTAAACACAAGAGATTTGCTGAGACATAAATACCCGAACATTTAAGCAAAGGAAGGTGGGTGGAGGCAGTTACACTGAGCACTTGGACACACAAAAATGCATACAATAGCACATTCACAAACACAAACACATAGGCGCAAGTGCATGTGCAAACACAACTGTACGCATGCACACATAACGCCCAGCTTTTGCGGTGCTTAGTTGAATAAATTGATGACAGTTGACCAAACTGTGGGAAGAGAGATGTCTTTGTCCTCTTTGTAAAAAGCACAAACGTTCTAGCAACAAGTCATAAAATATCCTGCTGTCCTGATAATATAAACCATACATGTAAAGATGAATGCTGGTTTGGATTTAGTAAATGTGAGAGACATACTCACACTGAAAAAATTTGACTCATTTACAGTGTGAAAAAGACCAGACCTCTTTTTCATTTGGCCGCTGTTAGAATAAAGAAAACAAAAGCAGAGTGATGCTTTTTGAATATTTGAAACTTTAGTTTTAACACGTGGTAAAATTGTTTGTAAAATTGTCTCATTAAGCATTAGAAAAGCTTAAGCTTTATCATTAGAACTCTGGTAATACCATTCATTACTGGCTTTTAAATATGTCATTACACTGTTAAATTTTTTGAAAATCTGACTCTTATATAGTCCAAAAATTGTATAAAAAGGTTAAGTAGTGACAGAAAAATTGCTTTTAATGTTACTGAACTTATCCATTACCCCGTAATTTAAGACTAAATTCCCTTAATGCTGTAATAATTCTGAAGTGTAGATATACATATACATATGCACTCATGACAACACGATGTATGCATGAAGCATTTGTCTGTAAACCAGACTTACAGTGAGTTTTCCTACCTCCAGGCTCCGTCTTGTGCTTTACTATCCAATGATTTGATAATCCAGAGGCCTTTAAATCCACAACACAAAGTATCATCATAATGTGTTTGTCAGCAGCTTTTAGCCTCTCTTCCTCTTTTGCTGAGTTATGAACGTCTAGTCGTGTGTGTGACACACGCACACACACACACACTCTGCGTTGCTCCCTCTTTCCTGTACACGCTCATGTGTAAACACACTCTTTCAGCTATCAACCACACTTGCCCTTTTGAAGCAGCTGAGCCTGTTGCCCCCTTTATAAGCAAGCCCTGATGACATCACAGTAGGACAGTAGCCTATGAGAGGACGAGGACTGGCCTTTAGTGTATATCGTATGTCTGCAGTGTACTGGCAGCCCAACAGCACCCTGTGCCCTCTGGGAAACCTTCGTTTTTTAACCTTTATTTATTCAAGGAGTGTTTTCGGAGGTCTTTTTCGGCACCACCCTACTTCACATTCACACCTTTGAGCTGCCAAATAAGAACCACAGACTTCTGTATTTGGCTGCCTTGTAGTTTTGCTGTGGCAGTTTAGCAGTTTAAACGTAACAACAGTCTTCAAGCTGAATACCATATTATTCTCTATTTCCATATCTTCTATCCCACTAACTTATTCTATAAAAATCTCATTTCACTTTGTTTGACACCATGTTTTACCGAGACACTCAGCTGAAGTTGCGCAGAGGTCATCATAATGGTTAGATAAAACAATAGGGAAACCACAATAAACAAACACTCAATGTACTGTAGGAGGTTGCTTGCATGGTTATAGGGCAAATGTTCAGTATGTAAGACACAGTAGTGCAGTAGTGTGAGTTATGCCTTGTGAATTATAAAGTACAGTAAGAATGACTTTGAATTAATCTTGTATTATTTTGCAATTAATATAAGAGAAGGCTCCGTCAGGTATTCACAGCTAAGCAGCTAGGTACTCGCCAAGCAATTTAGTTTTAATTTTAATTAGCTCAGACTGAGTTAAACTGATTATGCGGATCATGGTCCTACATTCAAATCGCAGCCCTGTTTTTTGTTCAATTAATAGTTGGCTTAGTGTGAATTAATTGTTAATGGTTTGACAAAAGCCTTGATTTTTCAAAGCTGGTTTACCATTTGTCTGAAGATGTTGTCAAAGGAATACGTCCTTACACCAAAAGGCTGATTAACATTTAGCTGGATCATGATTTTCCGAGGTATACACATAAAATAAAAACACTATTTTGGTTTGGGGTATAAGACAAAGACATTATGACATTATGAAGTGACTTTGTCTTTCTCTGAAACTGATTAAATGTGCTTGTATAATTTTACATGTACAAAGGAAAATGAATGTTGGCCATTAGAATGCAGGGTCACATTTGGGATCAAATCCTTACCAAAGTATTGTTGGTTGTTGAGAAGAGGATATAAAAAATGGGTTTCAATACAATGAAAATATCAAGAATGTTTTGCCACTGTGTGCAGATTTTGAAAATTTCCTATTTCGAGAATACTACACACACAGCTCTGCAGTGCTAGTCAGTGTGAGCTTCAGTGTTCGTCAAAATTAAAAATAACTTTTCCACAGTGCACCATGCTTTATCCTATCTTCAACAGGCTGATAACTGAAGCTGAAGCTGTGCCGATTTTCTTAAATATAATTAACTGATGCGTAAAGTGACCAACAAATCATCATAGATACCACATATACAAAATATGAGAATAAACCCTTTCTTTAAAACTACTGTGTAGAAAATGTCATCGCTCATAGCTGATACAAACTTGCAAGAAAAAACAAAAATGGCTATAGAAACAGAATACAAAATAACATTAGTTTTTGCAAAATGTTCTTCAGCATTCTTGAAAAAGAATATTGAAAATGGATGAAAGAAAACAGTTATTGAAGGGGAGTTGTGTGAAGTTTTTAAATTTTGATTAATTTTGAAAATGAACGACTCTGATGCCCCCCGTGGTTTGTTGGTAACAGAAACAACACTGAGGTAGACTCCTGCTTGGGCAGACTTGGATTGGCTGAAAGAAACTCAGGCTGCGGTTTATCCCATTCTTCTATGCATGAAAAGTTAGGCCAGCAGAATAATTTTGAAGACACAATAAAACAGAACAACCTCCTAGACAGCTCCAACAGTGTTGGTTTCTAAAGCACTAAAAATGCTTTTTCCTCTGTCCTCAACTCCTTTTGGCTGCAGTCAACACGATGAATCACCAGACCAACAGGTGTCCAACAGGGATCAGTTCTAGGCCTCCTGCTGACACTCATCCATTCTTACTCCTGGTGCTATGCTACAGGGCAGTGAGGAACTGCTATTCTCCGCCTCCAAGTCATCATTAAACCCTACAGTCTGGCCTGGACATCGGACTGTGCTGGCCCTGGCCTGTTGAGGACTCTGGTTGATTATCTCAGTCAAGGCCCTGGCCTGGCCCCAAAATGGTGGATAAACTTGAAAAATAATTCTTTTGCAGGCCTGTTGCACTCATGTGATAACATATGTTAGTCATTTTAACCAGAGAGGTCTACCAAACAAATGCAGCATAATAATCAATGCAGTGGCCCCTAAGGACAAATCACAAATATTATGGGAAACATGCTCCAAGTCAACAAATGCAACAAAAAATTAATATGGACAGGACACATGCAACAGGAACTACTACAGTGGAAGTGCTGCACGTGCTGCAACATTACATACCTCTGCTTATGTATCTTAACTAATCTTACTTAGCTTTATTAAAAATTGATATCTTTTAGTCACACAAAAATTCAAAATGTATTGACTTTAAAAATGTGAATCTACTGTTTCTTATGTTTTACTAGAGCCAGTCATCCAGTATTTTTAGCCCTTTAGTCTTAATCAGAGGCATTACAGCCTATATACACATACAAGACCCTATCAAAACTCTCCACATACCACAGAATGTGGTGTCATTGAACACTATGTTCTGTATCTAATATGCCGATGACAACATGCATGTGAACAACAAAAGTCTCCCGCAAGCACCACGTGTTGCTCTCTCTCAACATTCTCAGCCTAGATGGGAGCGTCAGGCCAGCAGTTCAGCTGCTGCAACTAAACAGCAATTCACAAACAAAGCATTCATTCATGCTGTCTAATCCACTTAGATTTCTTTTAATAATGTGAAATATGTTTTATAAGTTCACAAAACAGGACAGCTTAATGGAAGTAAATATAAAGAGGAGAGAAGCTAGATGAAACTGGATCAGTATAAATCATCATCAGTGAGAAAGATTTCACAATTAATGAATGATCCTTTTATCATGTTCTTAAGACAATAGGATTAGTTCAGTTTTTTTTGTTTGTCTGTTTGTTTGTTTTTTGTTCATGTCAATCCAGTTATACTTTGTTGTTTCTTTTGAGCCTGGGGAACAGTAGACACTATTACTGCAGAGAGAGCCTCGCACCATGTCTCTTTTCTCTTCCATTCAGTTTCATTCTGCATCCTTTGAACTTTCCTTTTCAAAACGTCTTATGGGGCATTATTATCAAGGGGCCAAGAGCCCCATCCCTGCAGCCAAAAACAACCAGATTTGTCATAAAAAGTGTGATCATTTAAACACAGGGATTCCTCTTCAGTGCCTGAGCCGATTATGTTTCGACCACCCTGCTGATCTGCAGTCATTGCTCTGGCTCTGGAACTTTCACTCTGTGCAAATGCAAGCTTCCGTCCTCCAAGTTCTTAGGTTTTGAAAACCACAGAGGAAACCATTGCAGGTACCATGGCGAGCAGATACAATGACTAGTGAGATAATGCATGCGAGAAGTCTTGTGCATTTTGATCCAGCCTCTCTTGATCTTTATCTGGTTTACACTTTTACGTGTTTTTCCTTGGGAAAAGAGGCACAGTGCAGTCAGTATGGCCATATCCTCCGTCTCCAACACATTCCTCTACACACCTCTTCCTCTCCCTGTCCTATTCCTTCCTCTTCCTCTTTCTCCCCATATTCTCCGCTCCCCACAACACCTTCTAACTCCTACATATCCATCCCATAATATCATAGCTCTGCCCCCTGGTTCTATGGTCTGATTCGGGGCATATAATTTTCTTTCCGCTGCTCTGCTATCTCCACTGTCAAGTCGTTCCCTCTGGGCTTTTGTGGGTTTTTTTTTCAACTGTCAACTGTCCTCACCAATCCCTCATCCTTGGTCAGCTTAGTACTGATGCCTTCAAGAGTCCATCTGAGTGATGTGTAAATGAGTGAATGCAGATGTTTTTAATAAATTTTTTCAACAAACCTGTCTCTGGGAAAATTGCATTTGTGCTGAACTTAATTGTTTTGCCAGTTTCGAATGTGGTTACAAATGTAATCATTTCCTTGACTTTGACCAGAAGCAATGTTTGTTTGTTTGTTTGGGTTTTTTTTTTTTTGAGTGAATGCAGTGTTTGTGTATTGCAAAACAGCTGCAGGAAGGTGGTCGGGGTGGATAGTGGGTGTACACAAAAATGATGGACTTTGACTCTAGAGAACCTGATTCGTGTCTAGACTCCTGTTTTTGATTAGATTTCAGTAACGAAAGCATGTTAAGGTTTGGGAAAGATTGTGATTTTCGGATAAATGTTGATAAACAGACTGTGTCTCAAGCCACTGCAGACTCTTCTGTGATTGCTGTTGCAACAGCAAATATTACAATAACGTAATTAATGTAAGATGTATTTTTCAGTTTCAGTGTTACAGCATAGGGTTTGTTTTTTTTTTGTTTGGTTTTGTATGATTCACAGAGGAGAGGCTTCCGCCACCGAAACACTTTATAGTACAGAATAAAACATTTGTTTTATCTTACACATTTGTCACCACCTCGGTCGAAAACATTTCACACATACTGTACATGCGTCTGAGGTAGAATAATACAACAGGGATTTTTACTGAGCACATAGTCACTAGGAAAAAACACATTCCCAGGCTTGGCTCTAGTAATTTCTTGTTAAATTGTTATATCTCTGAATTGCAATACTATATGTGCAAGACATCAACTGACATTGTCTTTTATTTTTTCCCACTACATTATCAGTTCATGGTAGATTATGGTTATATTTCAGCACTTGCAGCATTTGGTTAAGGATAGATTATGGGCTTGTTTTAATACTAGTATTAATCCCACTGAGCAAATATGTGTCTATCAAAATGTCACTGAAAGAATAGATTAGCAGTGTAAATGTAGCTTCAGGAGGGCAGGGTTTTACAGTGGCAGGGCCCGTGAGGATAACTTTAAAAAAATAGCTTTTTTTTCTCCTTTCTCAATTTTTTCTTTTTGGTCTTCTTGTCTTGCTATTACAAATGACTTTGAAATTTAAAAACACAAAGTCGACTGTTTTTGAAAACAGATGAAGGCAACGATATTTTTCTGTTATCAGTCATCAAACAACAGTGTAGAATATTGGGCTTAAACATGACTATAACAACTTCAAATACAACCTGACGAGTTCCATGTGAAGGGATCATACGGCAAAAAACACCAGCTATGGTATGTTTTCCTGCAAAATGTTTGATTTCCAGTCAAGTAAAATTACCTTAAGATGTCTGTAAAGAAAAATGAGAGGCGGCTTTGGTGGATTGGATGACTAATGGGAATGCACACCCTTAGCTTTGAATCATTCTCAAGGTTTATTTATTTTATTTTTTTTTTTTGGTACATTTTTCTCCTCTAATCTTCTCTGTTGTTTTCCACTGAATCCAATATACGGTAAAAGTGAAAAGCTATAAAATTCCTTCAGAAATGACAGATTGCCTGCCACCTTATCGAGTGGTTTTCCCCAAGTGGTGGGGACCAATCTATAATGCAGCTATGTCGCTGCAGACTGTGCTGAGAGTTTTGCACAAAAGTTCAGTAGATGTAATGTACTGATAAGCAGCATGATAAGATGTATTTTTTAAGTTTCATTGTTACAGCATAGGGTTTTTTTCTTTGTTTTTGTATGATTCACAGAAGAGAGGCTTCCGTCACCAAAACACTTTATAGTACAGAATAAACTGTCACATTTGTTTTATCTTACGCATCTGTCACCACCTCGGTCGAAAACATTTCACACATACTGTACATGCGTCTGAGGTAGAATAATACAACAGGGATTTTTACTGAGCACATAGCCACTAGGAAAAAACACATTCCCAGGCTTGGCTGGGGTTTTGGTGCAGTTTTTTTTTTCGGTTCTGTATCCTGAACATAATGTACATCTGGACCACTGAGACCATACTGTCCTTTTCCTGCTGCTTTATCCTACAACAAGGACTCTGGTTTTTTTTTAACACCTCATCCTTCCTGTTGCAAGATGTGACGATTACTATGGGCTGCACAGAAAAGCATTTTCTGGCTACCCTGAAGTATGGGTATTAATGTCAAGATATGTGCATGCTCCAAATTTAGTTGAATTGTTGACCTTATAATAAATGATGCCATGCTATAGATTATACTATTTAACAGCATTTACCATTAGAGCTGAGATGATTGGTTGATTTATCAGTTAATTGTTTAAGTTGTGTTTTTGCAATGTTTCATGGTTCCAGCTTCTCAAATTTGAGGATTTGCTGCCTTTTCCCTGTAGTTATTTTGATAAAGTCACTTGAAATTACTATATTGTAGTGGTGTATTTTTAAAGTGTGGAATTAGTTTTTTTACTTAAGGAAAGGATCTGAATACTTTCTCCATCACTGTGTAGAGGAGATGTCTTTTGTCTTTTATTGGCCAGTGCTTTGTAGTGGATAAAAGGGAATATGAGAACTGAAGTTGTAAAAGTAATCCATCAAAATACTGTAAACAGTGTCCCTCATGCAGTTGTTTTTACACAGTCCTCTACTCTGTTTTCCTCTTTCTCTTTTTATTTTCCCTTTCTCCTCCTGTACCATGTTTATGTATTTTTACAGCCACAGCGTCACCTCTGCCTGGCTGAGCAGCTGTTTTGAGCTGGCAGGAAAAATTCAGGGTCACAGCCACAGAATACAGAAAATGAACCTTATTTTAACATAAATATAAATACAATTTTCTGTATGTTTTTGCTTCTGTTCACATGTGTGTGTCTGACTGTGCGTGTGTGTGTGTGTGTGTGTGTTTGTGTGTGTGTGCCTGTGTATGTGTATGTGTATGTATATGTGTGTATGTACCTGTGTGTGTGTGTTGACAGGTAAAGAGAGGAAAAATGAAAGTTCTGCTACTCACAGATCCGGACTGAGGCACAGGAGCAGAAAGATAAACACTCTTTCTGCCGGTCAGCACCTTCCCTTCCCTCTCCGTTTTTTGTCTCTCTCATCATCGTCGCTGTCACTCTTCCTCTCGCTGTTTTTCCATCACTCACTCCCTCTTACATTTACTCTTCCCTCCCTGACACTCTTTCTGGTTTCCTTCATCCCTCTCTCCCCTTTCATCTCCTCTGCTTCCTCGTTCATAAATCCCCTCTACCTTGTCCCTCATCGCGCACCCTGTGTTTCCTTTCTTTCATTGCCCCCCCCCCCCCCCCCCCTTATGTGACTCTTGGACTCTGTTGCTCATCTGTCATCTGTCCTCATTTTCCTCTTTCAGCGTGTACTTTTGCTTGTGTCCTTTTTTTCCTACTTTGCAACCCATTTGCAGAACCATTCACAAACAATCCTCTGCAGTTTTTTGCCTCTGGATAGGCAGTTGCATCAAGTGTTTCTGAAAACTACCTTTTTAACAGCTTTGGAGTGTCTTATTTACCCCAAGATTAATTCAGTAGCCTGACACTTGGTGGATTTAAAAAAAATATCATCATTAAGTTATGGCCGAATTGGCCATATTCAATCTAGGAGGATTTCAGATGAGAGGACTCACATATTCAGACATTCATTATCACTCATAATGTTCCTGTGGAAAGAAATCACTAGTTACTCAAACCAGTATGTTATTTTAATATTAAAGTGGTAGTCCAATGAGATAGGTATGGCACTTACATAGTCGGAGGGCTAGCAGGAGACAAATGGCAGCAGGACATTGTTGATCCCAGAGACCACTTCAACCGCCTCCCTGGGCCAACTTTGTTTCTTCATGATACCATCACCTGACTTCCTCTATACTACCCATCATACTTATGACGGCCACCAGAGCCTATGTCACCTGAAAATAAACTGTCATTTTGGGGCATTTGCTGAGGGAACTGATGCTGATTTTTTTTGGTTGGACAGTCTCGCCATGAATAGGAATAGGAAATGGTGTTATGGTAAGTTATTGTTTAATCTTACTGTATCTTTAAACTCAAATGGCAGAATCTTTATACTCCTCATAGAGGAAAACATTTTCAAGGACCATTTGATCCAAGTCACTTTCTTGGTTTGTATCGCCTAACACTCTCTGTTGAGAGAGAGAGAGAGAGAGAGATAGAGAAAGAGAGAGAGAGAGAGAGAGAGAGAGAGAGAGAGAACAAACACAGCTGCTCCAGCTACTTTGGATGACAACCAAACACTGGGAAGAACTGGCTCCACACCCAGGTTTGGACGATGTGAGAGAGGGAAGCAGCCATCAGCCAAGAGGGATGTTGAGGCTTACGTGCCTAAACTCCCTCAGCAGCGAAATTTCAGTGCCACAGTGCTTCAACAAGGTATTATGAGTTGTAAGACATACAGCTCTCACGTATTTTGAGTAGAATTTTTTTTGTCTCCTCTGCCTTGAATGTTCTTCACATTGTTATCACTGTCAAAAATGTCTGGCTGTGAGCATTTTATCTCCCATGTGAAAAATGACACCATCAGTACGGTGAAATAACACAGAACAACATGTGTCCTGGCTTAGAGATGGTTTTGATAATCCCCATTTGATATGATGAAAAACACACACTAAGCGAAAGCCCTGAGGTGATTTTTACCATGACGCGTCATGGGAGAGATGAAACAACAAAACACTATTGTGGGAATGTCTTTGTCATTGTCTATCTGAAGATAGATAGACATGAGATGTGGTTTCTCCCTTTTATTTAAAAAAAGAATGTGAATATATTTTGATTTATCTGCCAACTTTCATCTCTTGCAGCTATAAATCGGAAATTTTGGGGGTGTGTAGTGTGACCTTTGACCTCTGTTTTGATAAAGAACCCATTCGTGACCCTTTAATTGTAGGATGTGGAGGGAGACTTTGCTGACACACACACACACACACACACACACACACACACACACACACACACGCACACACGCACACATTCACATGAGTGACCTTACCTTCACCTTGGCTCATTTCCTGGCCCGGCACGCCCACAAACACACACAACTTGTACAAGGAGCTTTGAAACCCAAATTGGACTGAATTTATGTTTTCAAATGGGAGGAAAATCCCCACAGAGTGAATGTATGCACACACTTTTGTCTCCACTATGTGATAAACATACACATACACACACATACACACACACACACACACACACACACACACACACACACATATGCACACACACACACATACGCACACACACACACACACAGGCACTGGCACCGGCAATATCCACTCTTTCTGTAGAGACAAACATGACAGTTGAATGTGGGAGTACTGCAGATCATCAATAACTCATGCTGTCCACTTATCATTAATTGTATTTTTGTTACACCTTGTTAAAACTACTATAAGCAAATAAAAACATTGTCAAGGGGACTGGCAGACTCACAACAGTGGTATTTATAGGCTGGTGTTATGCCCCATTTCCTAATAAGCCTGCACTTCCTTTCCAAGAGGATGTGGCTACTTGTTCCCATCTCAGGCCCCACATCATGTGTGATTGTTTCATCTTCTGTGATTTTTCTCTTCCTGGCTCCAAGCCTGGTAGCACAGTGCATGAACATTTAAAACTTAATTTACAAATGAGTGACTGGCCTTACTACAGTCTCAGAAAGTATTTGTCTTTATGTCTGCATCCAAACCCCATCAGAGGAGGAGGAGGAGGTTTATTGTGCGGTTGCTTGCATCCATTCTGTGTTCACATGTAGGCACATAAATTGCAGTCGGTCAGCAGTTTGCTGAAGTTCATACTATCTTTAGTAATATTTTACTATTTCAACTATTTCGACTTCCCCATCTGCTTTATCTGTACTGACAAGCACCAATGTCACTTGATCTTTCACAGACAACAGACATCCTCTATATTTCCTGTAAGACCATAATGCTTTAACACAAGGCTATTAAACTGTAGAGAATCAGTAACTCTTTTTACTTGATAATTGAAAAAAAAATATGTAAATGGTAAAAATTGTAGTTTCAGGGAAAATCCAACAATGTCCCATATGATATTCCATAGATCAACCTGTTTATACTCTAATCCTCTGCACTGCAAACTTCAGATCCTAATTCAAAACCTCCATTTAATATGCAGCTTAAACTAATGTTTTGAATCCTCCAAGAAAACAAAGCACAGCAGCATTTCATTAAAACACACAGTGCAGCTGCCAGACAATTTTCTTTCGAAGGAACTCTCCATTGTGTCCCAGATGCTTTTAAATAGGCAGCCAGACTTGACAATGGGTCATTAATCACACCTGAATGTCCCCACAGACACACTATGCCACTCTGGGTGACATAGTGTTCTTCTGACCTCGGTCCACATCCAAATGAAGGCATCATCCTAGACTCAAAGCTTTGACACATCAATTAGAAGAGACAGAAGGGCAACAGAAAAACAACTGGGATCAGAGGTAGAGACTTCCAGTGGAACTAATGTTCCAAAACCATTACACACGCCACAGAGCAGAATTTGATCGATTATGTTCCGAAATGTTTTGCGACTTAAGTTTCACTGTTCCATTTTGTTGTTTGTTCTTTTGTTTTTTTGTTTTTTAATTTTTGAGCAAAATTTTCCTAAAATGTTTCCTTTCTTGTGCAGAAATATCGACAGGAGGTATTAGGAAGCGTTGGTGGTTGGTTTGCCGGTCATTTGCAGGAAGTATCTTGTACATTGTTTTCAGTAATGGGGAAGCAAGCCAGGAAAGACTGAAAGGTAATTGCATAAACTTGTTTTTGTGTTGGAGGGCTGTTATATACAAGAGGGAACAAATCCTCTCTCAAACTGCACAACTTTTTAACAACAGAAACATAAATGTAAAAGCTTAAACAAAGAAATCTATATGACATCTGATATTCTAAAGCGTACTGTTAGGGCAAAAAAAAAAAAAAATCTACCTAACTTTAACTCTTCACATTTATCAGACTATACCAGTGCTGGATCTAAATATAGCAGATTATAGTAGTCGTGAATTTATATCTGATGCTAGTGACACCATTACATTACCCACAATACATCTCATACAGCCTGGATAGACAGCAATCAGGTATTTATTTCAGTAAGAATTCCCTTAGCTTGTCATCATTTTGACATTTAAGGGATATAGTTTATACTTCCACACCTTGCAGACTTCGCTGACAGCACACAGCTGCAATATTGTCCAAACATACACTGCCACCTTTTGGTGTTTCTTTGTAGCTACAGCTAATGAGTTCATTATAGCCACTGTGGCTGACTTTGCTCAACTTTATTATAATCCATTCAATCGCCTTATATCTAAATATCCACCTTTCCATCAGGCTACAACTCCAGGATAAATAATAATATACCTGCAAAACAAACTGAACCCAAAAAGATTAAAATCTACAGTGTTTAAACCAGCACTTGCAGCATCAATTAAAAGAAATAAGCTTCATTACATTTTTGTCACATATTAAAAACAGGCAAAAGGCAATACATTTTTTGAAAGATGTGATGAACAACACGACAATACGTTCTCTCTGCTTTGACTCATTTGGAGAAAATCAAAGATGTTTCAATTTCAGGGACCTGGTTTTGTTCATGCTGGCTCGCTGTCATGATGTGGTGGCTCACTGGGACAGAGGCATTGTTAATGATATCAGAAACACCTGTGCCCCTCTTCCTTTGAACAGTTAAACTGTCTGCTGTGACAGAGACCTATTACGAGAATTATTTGTCCTGCAGACCTTCATACAGAACATGAGTCAAACAAACAGTTGACCAGTTTTTCATGGCTTAGAGTATCCACTACACATCCGCCACCGCACATCTGCTAACCCTGTTTGTGTCATAACATTTCTGAACTAGAATGGGCCCCTGAGATTTTTTAATATGCTTTCAAAAAAAGAAAAACAGCTTTTCCTAAAGGAGTGTACAATGCACTGTTCTGCAGTCAACACTGGCCTCATCATTTTTTATGTTTTTTGAGATCGCAGCTCCAAATTCAATTGTTTTGATCATTTAATTTATTTGAACAACTTAAAAGGAAATAGGAAATGTCAGATTCATGTTTTGAATTTGTTTTATTCAAATACATATTCTGTTTTGATTGGTGTTTGTTGTGACTGATGAAAAAAATCATTTCTCAGAGTCTATCTTAGAATATAATACAAGTCACTGTGATTCTGTTTTAATGTGAAACTGATGCCATTACAAAAAGCACCCCCCCCCAAAAGAAATGAATGTCACATCGATATAATACTGATAGCCCACATAAAGGCCATGTAGTTAAAGCTCAGTCCATCCAAACATTATTCTCAAAATGTTGTGCAGCCCATTTGGAGTCTGTAAACTTTAAACTAGTCTCTAAGATCCAGATGCAGGCATCACTGACAAACCTCCAAAGCTGGATTATCAACAGAGCAAAAGTTGCAATTGCCCCCAGGGCCTTGGACCCCACCCCCCCAATTGTACATTTGTCAGGAAAAATGCCTTCATTATTGAAGCTGGATTTTGTGCTTATGGTTCATATTCCTTAGAATAGATGACCACACTCAATAACTGATTGGGAAAACCCCGTTGTCAGGTTCAATACTGGTTGGTTTTTGAGCCCTCTGCACATGATGAGACCCTGGAGGCAACAAGGTCTATCGGGAGCAGTGAGTGATGAAAACAACTTCTAAAGGACACTATGATGTCGCCGTGTATAGTGTTGTAAATGTGGGTGTGTTTTCTAAATCACTCTGATGCACAGCTGCAAGTCTTATGAAAAAATTAAAGTTACTTGGATGTGCTAAACAAAAAAACAAAAACAAAAAAACATGAAACCACTGACATGATCAGTTAAAGGCACCTGTTCGTGTTAGAATTATGTTTCATATCCAAATTATTAGATATATGGCATATATATAAATTTAGATTCATGGTGGATCTTTCTCTTGTCAACTCCCTGTAGGATTCCTATATGATTATTAAAGTGATGGAGATAAAAATACCAGACGGGATTTAGGTGGCCCACAATCAGGCCACCACCAACGGACCGCTCAGAGCCACTGACATACTTTTCCTGACTGGAATCTTACATCGGTACCACATAGGACCGACAAAATACCAAATTACAAACACGGATCTCATATGAGATCCCAATAGAGAGCTATAGGCGAGGCGCGGCACAGACGCACACCGAGGCTTGGCTCAGGTTCTTTCCCCGGTATTTTGGAGTTCGGACGCTGTTCGGCGCTCTCGCACCTTGATCGGAGTCCGTCCTGCCCGGCAATAGACGCTCTGACAGCTGCGACTCTGCGAAACACACTCTCTCTCACACACACACACACACACACACACCCTCCAGCGCTTCAGTCTGCACACCGGAGCGCACAGGCATGCAGGCGTCCACGGGAGCGCACTGACAGTGCAGCGAGGGAATGGAGTCCCCTGCGCCGAGGCGGAGGGCTGCTGGGGTGGGAGAGGCAGGAGCCGAGGAAGGAGGGTGGAGGAGGAGGAGGATCGTACCGTCAGTTTCGATTTAACTCCTCAGCCGGCTGCCTTTACGCAGGGCGGAGAGGTACGGCGGTCGGCCGCCCGGCAGTATAATCCGCTTGCCAGGGGCGGTGGAGGGAGGGAGGGAGGGAGGGAGGGGGGGGGGGCAGGGAAAGCCCTGTCCAGGCTGAGACGGAGAGAGGGAGGGAGAGTTTCAAGTCGGACTCGGGTAGAGGGAGAGTCGACGGGAGGGCTTGGTCTGGTTTCAAGCTTTTGTCCTCCTGAATTAAGAGACTGCCGGAGACTCTGAGGAGGACCAGTCGGGCTCCTGCACTTCACATCATGAGCGGACCGACGAATGGTGAGCAACGCGCACCGGGTGTCCATCTGCACGTGTCTGTGTGTGTTCAGAAGTGTGTATGTCATGTTAAAGCGTACACGTGTAGGCGAGTGTGCAAATGTGTGTGTGTGTGTGCGTGTGTGTTTCCGCCTGATCAATACCGTAGTGTCCTGGGAGGATTTAAGTTGAAGTAGACATAAACAGCCCTTCACTGAGGTTATTGATCACTTAGTCACTTATTGACACTATATTTCATCTTGTATGTCACCCCCCCCCCACCCATGAGGGATAAAAACAATGGTTGGTGTCCTGCATTGATGTATTGATAGCTGACAGCATTCATCCATGTTTCCATGATTGTCTGTTGGTGTGACCTATTCTGATCAGTGGGAGCTGCTTTTATGTATTGACAGAGGTTTTCTGTGGCAACCAGGGATTCCACCACTGAGGAAATTCCCACAGTCACATCACTGACCCATTCAGCTTCAATTCGTTTTTATATATATATGTAAAATTTCTCCTCCAACGTTTTGTGTGTGACATTAAATGTTTTTCGAAGTCAGTCATTCGCAATCGATAACAGTAGAGTAAGACAGTTATAAAAGCCTGTGGCAGCTTCTCAGATATTTCTGAGTGAAGAGAGGAAGCCTGCTGCTCTTTGATAGCCGGAAGACAAAACAGCGCATCTGTGGCTGACACTGGGCAGGGCACATATTGAAATGCCTCAACATCTAAACATCGAACTGCATGAAGCGGATTTTTATTAATATGAAACCACTGAATCCCAAAATTTATTTTCCAGAATACAGAAACAAAGTGGCTCTGCCTTCCAGCTTCAGCATCTGCCTACTCCTCCCACTAGCCGTTACGTTTTTATACCTCCCACCAAAACAAGATATTTACGTATATTTAAGTGTTGTTGAGGGGCTAATAACACCACACAATTACGACCATGTCAGCGTAGCAGAGGGGCCCTGGCTGAGCAAATGTCACCCCAAAAACCTCCCATAGAAAAGAGGGGGATTATCTTTTGGCTGACTGGCTTGGTTGACACCAAGAGAGAGCTTATTGGTTTTTATCCGGGCTGTTTATCCACGGGGTCAAAGGTCAGAGTAAATATGTGATGCTGTCAAACAGTGCACAATAAATGGCCTGTTTGACTTTGAGGCCGCTTCAGGGAGAACTATAGGGAAATAGAGGTGAGATTAAACCCTGAGATGTTTCGTCTTCCTTACTGTAGCACACGAGTGTAAGATAATTAGGGGTAAATGTCAGACAGCGACATCACGACTTAGTAGCGTTTCACAGAGTTTAGTCAAAATGGCACAAAACAGCATCTGTTTGACGACCGATGCGCAGTTGGGGTGAGGTTGAACGTCATATTTTCTTCACATCCGGTGTCGGAGATTAGTGGTTCCCAACCTGGTCACGAGTAAATAGGTATGGAAAGCAGGAGAAATAGGTTTCTGCTGCGCAGCATTATGTTTCAGGCTTCACCTCATCAGTGACTTACTGGATCATTTTACATCTCAGAGGCTCTAAAATTAAAAAAAAAATAATTAATTTAAAAAAAGAGAATTGATCTGGGAAGAAAAAGTAGACAGCGGTTAAAGCTTGTGTGCATACGCGACATTACCTGGCTCCCGGGCAAAAAAACACACACACACACACACACACACACACACACACACACACACACACACACACAACATGCACATACATGCACACGCACACAGTGCATACTGCATATGCTCGCGCCGCACATGTTTCTCCTTCATCAGTCCATAAACTAGAACATACAACATAGAAACTGACTATTAATAACACACATACGTAAAAATACCACAATTATCCCCCCTGCTCTCTCTCACTCTCTCTCTCCCCCTCTCTCTCTCACAGGTGGCTCAGAGCTTTCTCTGTCTATGGTTCCAGTCCTTGTGCTGCCATCTGGCTACAAAACCAATGCCAGCTTCTGTGGCACACACACACACACACACACACACACACACACACACACACACACACACTCATGATACAGTTTGTTAGGAAACAGGAAAAAAATTCTGTCCCAGTTTTACCTTTTTTTTTTTTTAGATCCACAATTCTCGCTGTCTCTCTCCTGCTGTCATCAGCTTAACCCGCCGGCATGTTTTGTTCGCTGCGATTGCATAATACTCTGCGATGCTGCAGTATTAAGTGTAATGTCATGGAGTACAATACAGTAGGATTTTTGCTCAGTTTTTTTATACAGTTTGCAGAGTGCAGCCAACTGTTGCGGCAAATCAAAATCAAATCAGTTACATCGGTCAGTCAGTGGAATCTATCCCCTCCACTGCTCCTTCGTCTCGTTGTTCCACCATAAGTCTGTGTGTGTGGATATTTGTGTTGGTGTTTGTTTCAGATAGCACGAAGAAAGGACTTGTTTCACTAAGAGGGATTTGACTAGTTTCATAAGTGAGGATGAAAGAGGTGTAATCCCCATATGGCCTTACTGTGCCCTTTTCCGTCCCAGTAGTTTGTCTTTGTCTGTCATGTTTGGTTTCAGGAATCAAAGCTTTATTGACATAAGCACAGAGGAAAAATTGCTGCAGGCTGCAAACTGAAGGGAGAAGCAATTGGTCAAGTGTAGAAGTAAATGTGCGTAAAAGTGTGCTACAGTAATGCACATGTGTAAAGCGTTGAGCTATAATAGAAAACCTCAACCATTTCAACAATATAATGACTACATTTGGATGTGTAATACAGCACATAAATAGCAGTATATTTCCTGAGCACCATGAGCAGTTTGAGTCAGACAGTATAGATGTCTGTCTTTTTCTACACCTGTCTGTCTCTCCCTTAAACCGCTCTCTTGTAATGAATGGTTGTAAGTCCTGCTGATCTCCCTGGCAGAGTGACATACTATCCAGGAGCCACTAGTGGTTACGAAGTCAGTCACTAAGCCATCTTCATCTCCTCTGAACCTTCAGTCGACTGTGAATGTGATTATATTTTTCTGTGTGTGTGTGCGCGCATGTACATGCGTATGCGTGTGTGCGTGTGTGCGTCCGCCTCCATTTTTTTGTATTGTGTATATATTCAATTGTGTGTTGTTTTGTATTGATCCACCAGGATTAGTTACCATTGTGTTTTCAGCGCCATTAAAGAAAATGTGTCGTCTGAGGGCTGAGTTCATTTTTTAAGGAGGAGAAGGAAACCTCTATACTGATGTATGAAAAAAAAAAAAAAGATATTTAGTTAACTTGTGGATCTGATTTGCTTCCACTTGATATACAAAACCAAACCCGAGCAACTTTTTCACATTTGTAGTACATTAAGTGTTTTTTGACCCTCTCTTATCGCCTTCTCCTCTCCTGCCTGCAGTTCAGTACCAGTCGGGTCTTTATGGAGGAAACAACAACAGCAGCTCTCCTCTCTCCAGCCATGGGAATTCGCCCATTGTGTGTGAGCGATGCGGGGAGGTGTGTCGGGGGGAGGTGGTGCGTGTCAAGAACACACACTTCCATGTTCATTGCTTCACCTGCCAAGGTAAAAAAAAAAAAAAAAAAAAAATGAAATAAAAAAGTTTGCCACACACCGACACACACAAATATGCCTCCATAAATCACATATGTGCACATACAATATGTACATACACTCACATCCATTTCTACTCTCCACCTCCACACACAATGTTTCACTGTCATTTATTTTTCTCTCTAGGACTAATGCTTAGGTTTCCATGTGTGGATTCCACCCACATCAATTTGCATAATTAAATATTAAATAATTACCGGTGCTCAGACGAGAAGGAGCCTGCACAATTAGATCAGTAATAAGCTTCTGTCTTTTACTAAAATAGAAACTGGACTGTGACTTTACCCAGAACAAAGACAATTACAAAGTGTGTTACAGACGAAAAAAAAAAAAACTCAGCGACACAGATGCGTCAGTAAGTAATGCGGCGCTGTCTCAAAAAAAAAAAAAAACACGCGCGATGTCCCACAGGAAACAGTGAACAGGTGGGAAGATCTTTGATCCTTTTAAGCATTAGAGGCATTGCAGTTTTGTCTAAAGATCCCAGCACGAGCTTTGTGTTTTGAACGGCCTCTATATATCCGTGTACCTCACAGTACCTGTGTTCTGATGACCAGGTTTCATTAGTTATTTTATAGTCAATTTGCGGGCATCTGATTGACAGGCCAGACTTACCTCAGTAGTCCTCTATCATCCTGTGTGGGTGAGTCCTGTGTCTCCGTGTAAAACCCAGATGGCAGATGGCTTTTCACAGCAGACTTTCAGACTTGTCCAAGCAGGAAGAGCGCAGGTGTCACTTCTGACATCAGCACGTCCCTGTTCCATTCAGGTTTCCCAGTGAGCCATGGCAGCATGCAAAGTGACAGGATCCTGAAACTAAAGCAGCTCAGTGGAATTCAGCCGTCATTCATTTTCATTGTTTACACCTGCGTGACCCGTGAAAATGTCTTCTGTGAAAAAGGCCTGTTCGGGAGCTTGTTAATGCAAAGCAAACGCATAAACAAGAAAGAACACACATTAACACAAAGGCTGGAGAGGTGACTGATGTAGTAAGTAAATTTTTTGATCTGGCAATAAAAAAAGAAAAAAGGAGGAAATAAAATCGCAGCCACCCAGCAGTGCTCAAATATGGAACTGAAGGAGTGAAAGAGGCTTTTTGAGAAGCACCGCAGTCACTGTGTTGCCCCTGTCATAGTTTTCATTTTTCATATTCACGCATGCCCGTCCGGTCACGTATATTAGTAGGTGCACGCGCACAGTATGAGTGTTTTCGGGACGGTGCGTCTTTTGCACGCCCGTGAGCAAGTGGGGCGGGAACGCTCAGACAGAGGACAGAGTCAGCAGCTAGCTTAGCAGTGCAGTCAGCGGGGTTTTTTTTTTTCAGTCCGCAGTCAGACTCCAACCTCCTCTCACAGGCCGAGACCCACACACAGTCCCAAAGCTCGCTGCAAGACGGCGAGGCTTTCTCCGTCTGATCTGCCCGTGGCGTCGCCTGAATGCACGCAGCCGCAGAGCACTAAAGAGGAGAGTTTTCTGTTTTATCTCATGCAACACTGCTCATTGAAGACCTTAAAAAAAATAATAACCTGAGCTGAAACAAATGCTCGGATTGTTTGTTTGGTTGAATAACTGATTGTCTAATTGACTGATTGTGTGCACTCATTCCTTCTGATGGGACACAAGCCAGGTTCATTGACTGAAGTGTTCTCCCTTTGATATTAAAGTATTTGTAATGAACAACAATGGATCTTGCAGAGTAAGCCTAATGACTTTTAGCTAATGGACCGTGGGCTGAGGAGACATCAGCTGATGAAGCGGACAGGAACCAAATCATCAGCCTTTAGTACACAGGCATCTCTGTTTTTTTTTTCTTTCTCTCCTCCTCCTCCTCCTCATTATCTTTTCCTCTCCGCTCCTCTCTCTCTCTCTCTCTGTCGCTCTCTTGTCTCACATTCTCTGTTTGTAGCTGCGAATGTCAGAGAGGTACAATGTGTCTTTGTTTGGTAAAACAGTGTAATCTCCTGTTAGTGTGGCTATTTGAGACTGAAGAGGGTTTTTGTTTTAGGACAGGAGAGAAGATTTGGGAAAAATAAGTGAGAGGAACAGATGAACAGAGTGGGATAGATGAGATGGCAGCCCTGTGTGTTTTTATGTTATCCAAGATTTGTTTTATTTTGCAGGATATTGTGTCTTATTTAGGCAGTAAACTTTGTCATTACTGCTATTACTTTTGGACCGAGCTATACTTAATACCTAAACTTCTTTCTCGTGATTTTATTGAATCACGAGATTTAAAGTTATTTGTGGATCTTGGACCTAATACTAATCAACGACAGTTAATTATAATATTATTTTCAACCACGCTAGCATCAGTCGGTTGGTCCACCACTTTGATCCAGATTGAAACATCTCAGCTATTAGGGAGATTTTAATGATGTTTGTACCGACATTTGTGGTCCCAAGAGGATGAATCCTACTGACTTTGTAGTTACATTGAGATTTCATCTAGCATCACCATTAGGGTGACAGTTGTGGTTGTGATTGAAATGTCTTGACAGCTTTGTTTTCAGTCTGAGCAGTAAGAACAAAGTACGGATATGCGCATACCAGTGAAAGTTTTTTAACAAGGCTGATCCCTCTGAAGACAAAGAAAAGATGCAACTCTGCAAATATTATTTTACTGCTCTCATCGAATCTCTTCGAAAATATGCAAATCTTTCAAAAGTTTGCCCTCATTTCAAAGCGTATGATGCCAGGTTTTGGATTATTATTCCCATGTCCTGCTGGTTATGTAAGTTTGCAGTCACAACTCGTCAGTTTGATGGACAAATGCTAATACTCAACTATTAGAAACCCATTTTCTGTCAGTGTTAACAATGTAGCCAAAATCCATAATATGTCACAAAATTGTGCAAGTTTAATCCCTCAGTTAGACTCCAGACTTGTTAGACTTCCCCTTTTCCCCTTCTCCCCCTCCTCCTCTTTCATCTTCATCAAACTCATGCAAATGCAGTGGAGGTACAGCACGGAAATCCGTCCCATGTTGACGATGCAAATAGATGAGGGAAGGCAGTGACAGGACGGCAGACATGTGCTGGCTGGACGGATCGATAACCTCACTGATACCTCCCCTGGGTCCCCCCTGTCTCTCCCTTTCTTCCTCCACATCCTCATCCCCTCACTCCGCTGTCTGCTTCCCTTTCTCCTCACATACGATGCTCTCTCGCTATTCAGCTTCCCCTAATCTCTCCCTTGACTCCCATCTTTCCTTTCTTCCCTCCATGTCCCCTCTCAGCCTCATCCTAAAATAATCCCCTCCTCTTCTCTCCCCTCTCCCTCTCTTTCACCAGAAGATTGAGCCATTTACACAATCTGTGACCTTACAGCGTCCCCTTGGTAAAGAACCACTTCAGTCACGATTGGAAAATAAGGACAAACACCCCAAACGTGTCCGACTCTCCTCATGCATCAAAGCCAGTTTGGGATTTAAGGCTCCCTGTCTATTAAACTGGTCGAATCCCATTTTTGAAGACTTTTTGAAATTTTCAGTTAAATAATCTCGAAGGTGATGTACAACAAGCGCCCAGTGCCGCACCTCAGTCTGCTCTATTGAGAAGGTGCATCACCCCCTCACCATTTAGTGGACTGTGAAAATAATTTAGAGTAGACAGTAATTATTCTCACATTGTAAATCTTACAGGAAAACCTGACCCCTTTCAAACAAGTTTGTGTTTTAGAAGAGAAAATGAGCCATTTATCATCACTTGTGTACGCTCAGCCGTACAGACAGTCACGGATGGCCTGGCTCTTTCTTCAGGAGGGAATTCAAGGACAAACTGTGAAACGCCAACTGCTATATAAGCTCAGCTGCGTAGTACTCTTTTGTGTGTCTTCTTTGCACAGTGGGTCAGCGAGCTGGTGCTCCTGTGTATTTCTGTGCATGCATGTATGGTCTTTCTGCGTATCCGGAAGCTAAATCAGAAAGATGAGACAGTCAACATGTGTATCAGGCCTCCGGGCGTTCTCGTTTCATGCATTTATCTTCATTTGTTTTGTTTTTTGGAAAAAAATTATCTGTTTCCTTTGCCTCCGTCTTTCGTTCCCTCGACCCTTTGCTTCAGCCACTGGCAGCACACAAAGAAATCATTATCTGCTGTCTTTCTGCCAATTGAGTGTGTTTATGCATATGTGTTCCCAGACCCCGAGCACTTCAGTCTAATAGGCTACAAATCACTGTTAACAGATGTAGAAGAAAAGTATTTAAATACTTCAATGCCTCCAATGAACTGCAGCTGAACTCGCCCCCGATGTGCAAAAGGACTAAAAAGTGGGAGGCTGGTGAAGAAAACAACTGATGGAGCAGAGATAGAAGAAGGGAGCAGAGACTGAGATAAAAAAAAAAGAGGAGAAAGACACTGTTTGTTTGTTTTTTTTAGAAATTTGTATTTAATTAATTTATTTGTGTCCTGAAATTACTTTTTCTATTTGCTATCTCTACATGCCTCCTCTTAATTTTCCATTCTCTCGGTCTGCAATTGATAGCTAGAAACATCTGTCTAAAAAGTCAAACATTGCCCAAACCGTCAAAGTATATTGTATATGAAAACCAAGCAGGAATGAGCAAGAAAGGCATCTACAAGTCTTAAATTTGACTGATGTTTTGCTTTTCTTTTCTTTCAAAAGCCTGTCCATCTCATACTTGTCATTTTGCTTTCTGAATAAATCTTTCCGACCCTCAGTCTTGACAGCATTGACAGCATCCCAGCATTCTTATTTCTTTATTGTTCATCAGATTCATAGATCTTTTTACTGCAGGAGAGGCACAGATGGGACTAATAGGATTAACAACTGCTGCCGTAGGCTCGATAAATTACTGCAGTGCAAAGCAGCAGTTATTGTTATTAGGTACACCTGTGTTTGAAAAGTAAAAAAAAAAAAAAAAAGTATTCAAAATCATGTTTAAATCATAGATGCTTCTAATTATAGAGGCATTGCCCTCCTGCGACTTTAATATCATCATTTATTTGGGGCTCCTTGCCATGTTATGGCTGAACTAATAAATATCACTCACCCCTTGTTGAGCTACTGTGACAGCTTCCGAATGAGCAATTTCCTCGTCCTTAAATTTCATCATATCATGCGGATGTGATGTGGTCGGAATTACCCCGGGATCTCTTCTGATTGTTGCTTTGCGGCTGCCGAGGGGAAGTCGGAGGTCCGTCGGAGAGCTGTCTCACTGGAGTCTGGCCGTACTACACAGTGAGACAGAGTGGAGCCTGAGAGACTCTCAAGATGGTCATAAAAACGCTGTTACTCTCTGAAAAAAAATCACCTGCGATGTACTTGAGGTTGAATTGACTTGAATACAAGATATTTAAACGCTGTTTTGATCGTCTTGGTGATGACTGATGGTCGTGTTGATGACCTACTGGACTCATAGTCAATTACTTATGACAATGTGGGACTAAATCACTGAGGACAGGTCTCTCTTTGTGTCTGAACTGCTGGGTTTTTCATTTAGCTGCCAGGATTCTGCTGGCTTCACGGGATCTGTCCGGTTTCTGCCAACTCAGCACACACGGCAGAGGCTAAACGTAGAAAGCCCCTCAGAGTTTGGGGCAACAGGTGGGGCTAGGGGAGGTCAGGGTGAGGCCGAGCGGGGTCACAAAGTCTTGCTTGACAGGTCTGGCACGGAGGCGGCTGAAAAGCCTCTGACCTATTTTACATTAAGCTTCCAACAGCAAGTTCAGGTGGCTGTGGGTAGATTTGTCCTGACTGGTGCGGTCAGACTAAAAAGCCATGTGTCAGAGAGGGAATAATGGATGCAGGAAGGCCCAAACTCATTTATATTCTGGGAGTTCTCTTCTGCGGTTTTTCTGCTTCTCTTGCAATTACACTGTAAATCTGTAACATGAAATCTTCATTTTATTAAAGTCGTTTAGGATTAGAGAGACAATCTTTTGCTCTTTACGTTTGTTGTATTTCTTGTCAGTTCAAAAGGTTTCAGAGGAGCTTCGATCTGATCTTATGAATTCTTAGTCACGCATATGTTAAACCTACAGCAATTTCTTCTCGACAGTTTGGGTCTGTCAACAAGCGGGCATTTCTGTGGTTGTGCATGTGGGAGTAACCCATGGTATTTTGGGATAAGTCACTCTTCGTTTATTTTCTGACCAAAAAAGCCTCCAAACAGTTCTTGTTGAACTTTGCTAACAATTTGTCATTATTAGGGTCAATTATTAGTCGACAGAGTCTATAGCCATGCTCTGTGAAGCATGTCAGCATATCAACATGTTCTCAATGACGCTGCTAACAAGCTGATGTAAAGCAGGACTCTCTTTTTTTAACCATATCAATCATCTTAATTTAGTGGGTTAGCATGCTTACATTTGCTAATTAGCACTTAATGCGAAATATAGCTGAGGCTAAATACCTTTTGCAGGTATTTAGTTGTGATAGTGCTACATAAAAATTCAGAGGATCACAGAAGGGATTACAATTAAACCTCAGAGTCATGAATGTCTGTCCCAGATTTCATGGGAATGCATTCAACAGCTGTTGAGACATTTCACTTAAGGCTGAAAATGGATATTTCAATCCGGATGAAAGTGCTGGACCAATGGACCAACTGATATTATAATCCCTGGAGCCGAGCATCTAGCATGGCCAATAAGACGAGACCAATCATAACACCAGTAAAAAGTATGAAAGCACACCAGGGAGTAGCAAAATACAGCAAAACTATATTCAAATTTTATTTTATGGCCATGCTTGCTGGAAAAAAAAGTGTTATCAATAAGTGCAGCTTGTGTAAATCCTCACGCATGGATCATGGCCTGCAAAGACAGTTTTGTAAATTTGGCCTAAGATCTGAAATCCGAATTTCCCAGAGATCCCTCCAGAGTGGGCGAGTCTGAACAGCTCCCTCTCTATTTTCCTCAATATCCTAATAGCTCTCCGCTCAGACAGTGATGAATGTGTGAAAGCCATCAGCAGGTTGAGAAAGGACGAGAAGGACACGGCTACCAGCCTTAAATGTGAGTGTCAGTTTGACACGGCGAGAGACGGAGACCACAGAAGCAAGTATATCTATATGCATATTAAGGTCATAGCTTGAAAACCTTTCGTTGAATCCGTATTTTCACATTGAGCCACATTTCTTTTTACCCAATAGCAAATATATGTCACATGCGTGTTTGTTGTGTGTTGAAACAGTGTGTAATACAGCACATACACAAGAGAGTCTGTGTGGAACTGTAGCTGTTACTCTTCCACTGTGGACAGCTTAAGTCTCAGGCAGCATGGTAAAGGTCAGGCTGGCATTTTAAAGTTGTGCGACAGCAGCTTTTCCATGACAAGAATCCCATATCAGAGACAGAGCTTACAGAAAAACAAAAATACTGTACAGTAGTTCTCATGGCTTAGACGACGTCCCAGCTTTCTTTCCGATATGAAAAAAGGACTTGAGCATTTTAAAAACACGATGAAGATCATTCAGTTAAAAGACGATAACTGGATTGAGCAACAAAAGCATCGTATCCATGTTTGAAAATCCCCTGGTTAGGGATAAATTTCAGCTTTTATAATGCCAGCAGTTTTCTTTTTTGTATTTTTCCTGGAGTAATTTGGGGGAAAAAATTGGGAGAAAGTTGAGAAAAGCATAGGACTGGTTGGAAATTTTAACAGCATTTTTTTTTTTTTTTTAAATCAGCAGAAACCTTTTTCATGCATTAATTTTAAGTGGGCTCAACTGTCTCTCCAAAAGGTCGATCGCAGCGCTGCTGCCAGAGTCCTCATAAAGACCAGGAGAGTGGATCACGTCCCTGCAGTTCTCTTATAACTCAACTGGCTTCCTGTGTAGAGACGTGCTCCAGCTCACAGCCTAAAATTCTTCTGTTGGCCACTGCTTTTTATTAAATTAAATTTAGGTCTTTAGCCTTGCAGTTGAAAAGTGCTTTACTACTAAACATGCCTTGATTTGGTCCCAAAATTTGCCTGTACTATTTAAGAATTACGGGGCTTTTGGTAATAAGAACAAATTTTTATATTCAGCATTCCAGTGATAAAATGTTCAGTGAACAAAGATACCATGTGCCCATTTTTATAATATTACAAGATATATTTGTTAAAGGCAATTTTGAAAAGGATTCACCTAAATGTTGCTTTAATGTCTTTATGGTTGGATCCAATAGACAAATAAATTAGGCGGCTCGACTGCTTGTCTCACTCTCCAGTATCTCTCTCCTCCTGTCTTTCTCTCTGCGTCTGAGCCACTTAACACTCTGGCTCGGATCAGATCAGATCCATTTACTCCGCTGAGTTTAGAGCCATTAGCTTAATTAGAGAGCAGACATCCAGTTGGCTGTCAGATATCTTGATCCGTTGGCTACCTTCCAGATGTCTAACTTACAGTACATGCGGGATGTCACATGGTGCCACTCTGTATATGTTGACACGCGTGGAGCGGAATGGCTCAAGCATGGCACCGACAGCGACGGCATCGGGGATTCGTTTCATTTTGTGGACTTGCATGATACAAATCTTTTCAGCGGTAGCATTATAAGAGGATTTCCCATGGTTGTGGTCACCAAATGGCACATGCCATCACAAATACTATGAAACACAACCGATCGGAGGCAAGTCAAAGCGGCCCGCTCCCCTGATAGCTGAAGCCAGTCGTCGCTCAGCGTTTTACCGACCAGCTCAGCAGATGTCTCCTCACCCTTCAGCACAGCTGGACCAGAAGCAATCATTTGGCTGAGAGACTTTGCATTTGCTAAATAAAAGCCATACATATTGCTGTCAGCGCAACACACCACGTGTACTCATGAACCTTTTTTCCCTGGACGTGCATCTGACGAACAACACTGCCGCCATAAATACACATAAAAGTGTTTGTTGTGTGTAAACATGGTCACAAAAAGTGATCCTCTGTAACTGGGCACATGCAGATGCAAATTCACAAAATCAAGTTTGCATGCAGACAGATATGCTCTATATTCTCACACATATTCTCACATATAGTTTCATATGAACAGACAACCATAGCATAATGTATAAATTAACAGATTAGTTGATTACTGGTTTAATCCCCAAAACCAGATTATAGTATTAACCCTTTAGAGGTCAGACAGGATAACAGATTGCACACCCGAAAACCCCACCCCAACAAACTAACATGCATGCGCACACACACGCACGCACGCACGCACACACACACACACACACACACACACACACACACACACACACACACAGATACACACACTAACCATGTTTTCTACCAGAGCGAAACCGAAAGATTAGTGGATTAATATTGGTGCTGGTGGCTGGTGGCTTTTTTTTAAATTACAACAGAACTTAGGAAATATCATACATACTGATTATACATTTTGGTTTAGTTATTTGCATTAAATAGCTAACAATCAGACAAAAATAACATATTGCCACCTCTTTACCACCACAAAGATTAAATGACATGCCTTTATTTTGTGCCTGCCACACAGCGGCTAAATAGAAATACTAAACTTTTTCTCTCAGTCCTCCCTGTATTTCTAAAGAATGAAGTGAACCCAATCGTTTTTTTTTTTTCTCTCCAACTGTTCAGTGTGTGGCTGTGACTTGGTGCGCTCGGGTTTCTTTCACCACTCTGGGGAGTACATCTGTACCGAGGACTACCAGCGGCTCTATGGGACCCAGTGCGACAGCTGCAACCAGTACATCACTGGAGAGGTGGTGTCTGCACTGGGGAGGACGTACCACCCACACTGCTTCGTCTGCAGCATCTGCAGGTGAGTGAGCGGCGTGTAGTTGCAACAGCATCCACAGAACAGACAAGTAGACAGGTAAAGTCTGGAGCTCTTCACAGACTTACAGAAGTATGAGTGAACAGTTGTTCCACCTGAACTTAATTTCATCTTGCCAATCTGCATTTTATTGAAATATATGTGATAAAAATATTAAAACATAGTAATACATAAAACTGTAGTAGTAGTAGTAATAGTAGGTATAGTGGGATTAAAGTATTTATTCCTGTGTATATACTACATTTAACCTCTAACACCATCATTCATTCATATATATATATATATATATATATATATATATAAAATTTAGTTTTTGTTACCGTGATGCTCAGTGTGAGGGGCATCTATACATGTAATTTGATTTTCCTGCAACTAAACAGATAGACAGATAGTATACAGATCTTACTGTAACAATAGAGCCTGCAGTCCAGCTGCACCAGCTGTTTGCTTTTAGCAAAGAGGTCTGTTATCAGATAACAAGTCACAAGTTCAATCTGCAGTCCAAATGTGAACGAGCGCATAGCTCCATCATCTAATTTACAAACACAGGACAGTAATCTGCTATTACTCCTAGATTCTTTTACTGTAATACACAGACTAACAGTAGAAAGGCCAGTTGTAAATTCAGTTAGATATGAGAAAACACTTATTTACCCAAATAATTTTCAAATACTCATTGAATAGGCTTCTAAAATACTGGATTCTTGTTAAAAATGTTAATTGTATTTTCGCTTTGGCTGTACTCTAGAGCTGTGGATTGTAGAAGAACAGCACGCACATGATCATTTATCTACCTGTTTGCTGCCGTTTTCTTATTTTAATTTTGGAGGAGTTTAGGTGAGATTCTACCCTCACACTGTTCAGCAACAACCGAGCCCTCACATCAAAAAGCATTTACTTTATGTCTAATTTATATTTTATAGCCTTTTAGTTTCAATATTTCAGCCCTGCTGCCTAAAACGTATTCTAATAAACTAATGTGGACTTTTACATTCAAGTAAAAATGAGAAACAAGACATTACAGTATCAGGTGATGGGGAAATTCTTGCACAGTGGTGGAACTGAGGGATCAGGGTTACATTTTGAAATATGAGCCCATATCTCATTGGATACTAAAGCTCCATTTATTTAAAGTATTATGCATTTTTCAGAGGGAAATGTGAGAAAAGAGATGTAATTATTTGAGTGATTTGCTGTGGGAGTAAGGCTCCTTATTAACTTTGAGTGCTCAATGAAGAATTAAAATTTCCAACTGGTGTCAAGCTACAGAAATAGTCCTCAGACCTCGCTATTAACTGTTATTTACTCTACGTCTTTTTTGTTGAATAGTCCCAATGTAAACACGTGGCTGTTGATTTGTATGACATTAGTTTTCACTGCTGTGACAACAACAAATGCCATTACATTCAGATCTATTATGGTTCAGTTGTGGTTAATGTATCAGTTGCATTTATCAAAACATCTGTGAATAAAACTGAAACTATCAGCACAGATAGATGCTGTATCCCGAAGGGGTGAGTGCTGAAATACATGTTTTTGTAATTTCGGTGAACTGACACTGCATGATGCAAAAATTAGAATATCCCCACTGTCGTGTCTGCATTACTTTACTAAAATGTTCTGTTTGCTTGTGTGTGTGTGTGTGTGTGTGTGTGCGTGTGTGTGTGTGTGTGTTCTCAGGGGCCCGTTCCCTATTGGCGACAGGGTGACCTTCTGTGGGAAGAAGTGTGTGTGTCAGCAGTGCTCACACTCTCTGAACAGCGACAAGCCTGTCAAGATCCATGGACCAAGCTGTAAGAAATAAAACACACACTCTCACATATACACGAGCACACTCTTGCTGTGTGCCACACAAACTGTAATGTGTCATGTCACTTTTAATCCTGGAGTTATCCAAGTACTTATTCAAAAATACTACATGAAGTACTTGGTGTTATTTTTGATCTTTTAACATTCATACCATTTATAGAAAAGAGAGAAATATTTGTTATATGTATAAGTAATGTTCTGCAGTATTTAATGGGTATTGAATTTTACACAGCAGAACTTCAATTAAATTCATGCCTTGATTCTTCTTTGTGTTCACATTAAGTGTTTAAGCTGCCGCCTTTTGAGCTCTGCAGTTAGCTAAAAATAATTCATGCTCTCTGGCCAATAAGAATCAAGAATTTTCTGTGGCCATGGATGTGTTGCAGCCCACTGTAATCTAATTGAATCCACTCACTTCTTTGCCGCTCACCCAGCATGTAAATCGCTGTTGTTCATAAAAGAGTTGTGGAGTCTGCCTGAAAGCTGCTGCTGCAGCTACACGTGCACACACACACACACACGCACACACACACAAACAGACACACACGCACCCACACACACACACACACAGACACACACACACAGAAGGTGGCCGGCTGCTCCAGGTAGTCTCCAGGTAGTCCTGTGGCCTGGTTCTGGTAGCTCCATCTGGCCAGGACAATGTGAAGAGAGGGATGAGGAAGAGAGGGGAGGTCAGCAGAGCAGGGAGGCAAGGACGCGGAGGAAGGATGATGAATGAGAAAATGTTGACGCTGCTCTTGTCTTTCTTGTGAGCTTTCTCATTACGTTTTGTGTCTTTACCTCTCCCCTCCCCTCCTCTCCTCTCCTCTCTTCTCCTCTCCTCTCCTACCTCCCCTCCCCTCTACCCTCCTCTCCCCTCCTCTCCTCTCCTCTCCCACCTCCTCTCCTCCTCTCCTCTCCTCTCCTCTCCCCCCTCCCCTGCCCTCCTCTCCTCTAGACTGTGCGGGCTGTGGCAAGGAGATCAAACAGGGTCAGTCTCTGTTGGCTCTGGAGAGACAGTGGCACGTCAGTTGTTTTAAATGCCGAACATGTGGCTGTGCACTCACTGGAGAGTACATCAGCAAGTAGGTGGCCCGACACCCCATCTGTGCAATTTATGTGTATATTTAAGCGAATATCAGAGGTTCCCTAAAGATATCCACATCCTCTGTTCTGAAAAGCCACTTTGCTGAAATTGCTGTTAGTTTGCAGGCTGTTAAATCTGAAGCTACATGATAATGTTGATAGTTTTTCTTGAAACAGGTGTCAGAATATGACCAATATCAATCGCTCTTTTAATCTAATAAAGGACAAAACTATTCATTTTTGGAAGTCACACTGAAGCATTTCGTAAATATTTGAGGTATCTGTTGATTTTGCTCTAATTAATCCATAGATCCAGACATTTAAGAAAGAAAAAAAAACATGTTGCAGCATAAATGAATAGTGGAATAGCTGCAGTGGACCAGGAGGTGAGTTTAAACTGAGAACTCTCTGTCCCTGGCAGGGATGGGATACCGTACTGTGAGACTGACTACCACACCCAGTTTGGGATCAGGTGTGAGAGCTGTAACAGGTACATCAGTGGCAGAGTACTTGAGGTGAGTGCATTTGTCCATATATACATATATATATATATATATATATATATATATATATATATATATATATATATATATATATGTATATTACCGTGCCTCTAACCATTCTTTCTTCATCATTGTTTTCCCCTTTTTCTTAACGCCACTCTATTCTCATTCCCTCCTTTGGCTACTCTGTGCCTTATTTATTTCTTCTTGCATCTTTCCTTTTCTTTCTTCTTCCTACCTTTTCCTTCCTTTCCTCTCCTTTTCCTTCTCTCTCTTCCCCCGTCCTCCTCCTCCAGGCTGGAGGGAAGCACTATCACCCCAGCTGTGCCAGGTGTGCCCGCTGTCACATGATGTTCCTGGAGGGAGAGGAAATGTACCTTACAGGTGAGGGAAAAGAAGACAGAGGAGCCAGAAAAATGACAAACTATATATGAAAACAATAGAATAGATTTTTAGTTTTGTCAATGGACGTCTGTGGCCATACAACGGTGCTTCTGCATTTGTACAGTTTACAGGCATAAAAATAGACTTGTAGCATCTATTGAATTAGCTGTTCCTTGCAATCCAGATGGCCTGAGTGTTTGTTCTGTATCTGTGAAAGTGTGTGTGTGTGTGTGTGTGTGTGTGTGTGTGTGTGTGTGTGTCTGTGTTTCTGTGTGACTAAGAGAGAAAGTGAGCCACAGAGAAGTAGGATATAGCCACCTGATAAATGGCTGCTTTTAACAAAGTACCATTATATAGGTTATTGATTGCACTTGTGACACTCGTTAACACTCAGTGGCAAAGGCACGAAAACACACGCACACACATACACAGACACACACAGACACACACAGACACACACACACACACACACACACACACACACACACACACACACACACACACACACACACACACACCTACCCCCCAGCTGATGTTTTCTTGATACACACAAAGGTTGGAGTCAATTACCTCTCAACCTTCGCCCCTGCTGCTGTGTCCATTATTCTGTGCCCCCACTGACAGAATCAATCTGAATGAAACCAGCCACCAGCCAGAGGTTTAAGGTGTTTTCTCTCTTGAAAATTAGTTTATAGTCATTTAAGTTAATAAGCTCAAATGTGGATTCAGGTACAAGTTGATGTGATGACAGTTGTAAAAACCTGCTTGAATATGTGAAACTTGCATTTTTATGCTTTTTGCTTCACATTGCTTGAATAACTCAATCAAATGATCCACAAATTAAGTTCATAATAATCTCATTAGAATTAGAAGTCATGTTTAGGAAGAAATGTACTGGGGTGTCAGCCAGAATGTTTATATAGAACTGGATGTGAAATGCAAAACTATGATTAGATGGCATTATTGAGTAGCAGTACAATAAAGTAGTGTGAAGTTCACATAGAGCTAAAAACAACGTTGGGATCAGGATGGTGGATGGTGCATAGACATTTGCCTTTAACTTTGAGTCCCATTTTTGCATCCTGTCTCATATCAATTTTAATCATTATTTAAATTATTATAATCTTAGTTTAGTTTAAATGCACAGGCTCTACATTGTAGGAATAATCAGTTGAAACTGTCTGTTAATGTTTTGCAGAATAAAAATATGATTTAAAAATGTCTGATATTTAGAAGAACAATAGGGCCCATTTCCTTGAAACCATGATAATGGTAATTAATGGGCTGGAGCTGAATTCGGATTAAATGTGGAGTTACTGTACCGTCACATATGAGTGACACACACACACACACAAACACACACTCATGCAGACAGTGTCCCAGAGTCGCCACACAGGTTGACACCTCCTGTTTCACCTCATTGACATTCTGCTGCTGCTCCCACAGCCACCAGTAAAACTAGGCATTTGCATATTGTACTTGAAATCTCTTTGTGTGCATGTGTATGCGTTTTAATCCGTGCCCATAAATATATGCTCAGTGTTTGTGCTTGCACATTTGTGTGTCTGCATATGAACGCAAGTGTGTGTGTGTGTGGGTGTATACGTGAGTGTGCTGAGCTCCAATGAGCTGCCCCAAGGTTACATCCCCTTCTTTTGATGACTTCAGACATGTAGGAGGGCTGAGCAATCACCCTCATGAGACACACTCAATTACGACACACACAAGCACAGACACGCACAATCACAGACGTCCACGTGCACGCACGCACGCACGCACGCACGCACGCACGCACGCACGCATGCACACACACACACACACACACACACACACACACACACACACACAGTCACACATACATACACACATACACAGTGCATGCACACACACCCTTGCAATCAATCTTGTGATGCATGTCTGGAATAAGAAGTGGTGTGGATGTGTGTATGTGTTGAGGATAGGGGTTGAAAGCTATTTTATGGACTATTCATGATGCTTCATCTCAGTATCGGCCCTTAAAATGAATAGATCAGTGGTAATAATGTTGTCTCCCCGATTGTTCAGGAGACTGAAAACTTAGGCCTGGAGGTGGTTAATCTCCAGTTCACTCATTTCAAAGAATGGTAACATCTTTGCTATATTATCAATAATCTCAGCAAAACTTAGGCTATAGGTCATTGCACGTGTTGTGGGTTTTTCCCCCATCTTTAGGGCTGCACTTAAAAAAACCTGTCATTTTTAATTGATCTACTATGACTTATCTACAATTATTTTTTTAATAATTTATTTTATTATAAATTACAAGATTAATTGGTAATTAATAGAAATAATATTAATTTTAGTAGCTGTAACCAGCAAATGAGCAAATATCTGTTTTCTCTTAAGCCATAATTCAGGTGACTAGTTCCCAACAAAAATTCTTTTTGCCATCATCATTTAATCAGCTAGTTTCAGGCATATTCAGATTTACAAGCCATCAAACCTCTCGAGAAAAGAGCCAGCGCTGTAGTCAAAAATAATAATAGTGAAGAACATTTATCAGCTTACTTTTACAGTTTTTGTTTGCCTTGCCAAGACAGAAAAAATATGGGTTGAAACTTTGAGCTGCGTTGCATTTTTGACCACAAATGATTGATCAGTTGTGCCAAAGAAGATTTTTCTGGGCAGAATCTAATACATTTGCTGTGAAAAGAAAAAAAGTATCCAAATAGGAACTGATGACAGTTTAACTGCATTCATGCACTTTTCAATGACTCACTCACCTTTGCTGCTTTCCTTAGTCCTCCTGAATAGATTCAATTTTTAAAAAAGGAAGGCCAGTAGTTATACAGTACATATCTGAATGGCAATATTAGCCTGATGTCTTTGCTGTGTTTCGTGGCAGCAGGATTCAGCAAAAAGATAAGAAAACATCCAAGGCCATTTAAATATCTGCTTGTTTATAGAGTAGCATTAGAATTTGAAACAGCATAAGCACAAATATTTACAGAGGCTGCCTTCATTCCCTCTTTTGAATATCGCTGATCCAGATAGGGAGGGCAGTCAATTGATTAAACTCATTTTGCATAAAGGCAGAGGAGACAAGGAGAAAAACAAAGGTATACCTAACATAGCTGAGGCTTCATTCGAAAATGAGGCCTTTTTTCTCTGTGTATCAGAAAAAAGACGGAGAACGACTCAATAGGGATTAGTATTATTAAGCATTATTTTGAGACAAATTTCAGTCAGCTAGTTTTCTCAGGCCTGATCACAGCTTTGTGTTTTGGATTGAATTCCTTTCCCCTGCACAGTTTAGTTTCGCCTCATCCAGGAGATAAAGGATCCCAAGTGCAAGGCCATACATCTGTTCGGCAGCAGAGTTGAGGAGTGTGGGCGGGACGGGGGTGCACTGAATCACCACGCATGGTTCCTGTCTACAGTATTGATTTTGTGTGCAAGTGTGTGGTTGTTGAGTTTGTGTATCCTACCTCTTTTTGCCTCTGTATTTCTGTGCTTGTTTGTGTATGTGTGTGTGTGTGTGTGTGTGTGCATGTGTGTGTGTGTGTGTGTGTGTGTGTGTGTGTGTGTGTGTGCCTGTGGGTCAGATTTATAGTGGTCGTACATTAGAATCATGATCAGCTAACTAAGACCATTCGAGACCTGAATTGCCCCAAGTCATTGTGTGTGTGTGTGTGTGTCCGAGTGTGTGCATGTGCGTGTTTGTGTGGATATGTGTGTGTGTGTGTTCAAAGCGGATATATTAAAATCATTATCCCTATCAGATCCACATGCATATATAACATCCTGACATTAGGGGTTTTATGTTATGAATTATTTTTATGAACATCATCTAATGTAATAGTCATCATTCATTTCCTCTGTCCTCCCCTGCTCTGTAGTTTAGTTTCTTCCTCCTTCATCTTTCACTGCCTTTCCTTCACTCCTTTTCTCTTCCTTTTCTCTTCTCCCATGCTATGCTATAATTGTGTATTCCTAAATTACAAAAGAAAAAATAATTCGGAAAGTGAAGGAAACTGAATGTGTAATATTGTACTGGTACTGTACATATACTCCACTTAAGTATTTCTCTGTCGTCCCTGTCTCCTTCTATTTTACTCTCCTGTAAATGCGCCTGCAAATGTCTGTACAAAACTTGATGGCAATCCATCTGATAGTTGTCGAGATATTTCAGTCTGGACAGATATGATCTGACATTGCCGTCCCTAGAGCCACACTGCTAGCATGGCTAAATATCCTCTTTCTCGCTGCCTTCCTCTATGTTTATCTATCAGAGGAGACCAGAATACTTACATCCTCTGTCCTCAGACCAGACAATCTGCCTCCAGATTGTGTGCATGTGTGTGTGTACGTGTGTGTGTGTGTGTGTCTGTGCGCGTGCTTGTTTGTGTTTTGTTGTTTGTCCATCATATACTTTATTTAACATATTATAAAATTGGAATCAATAAATTTTTATATATATATATTCAACATAAATTGTGCAGAATCCGTCGATGATCTTGATTGGACGAATCATGGTCTGAATATCTCTTTATCCTGTGTTTGTCTGTCAGATAACATCATCGTGTGGATATGTGTGTGTGTGTTCAAAGCGGATATATTAAAATCATTATCCCTATCAGATCCACATGCATATATAACATCCTGACATTAGGGGTTTTATGTTATGAATTATTTTTATGAACATCATCTAATGTAATAGTCATCATTCATTTCCTCTGTCCTCCCTGCTCTGTAGTTTAGTTTCTTCCTCCTTCATCTTTCACTGCCTTTCCTTCACTCCTTTTCTCTTCCTTTTCTCTTCTCCCATGCTATGCTATAATTGTGTATTCCTAAATTACAAAAGAAAAAATAATTCGGAAAGCGAAGGAAACTGAATGTGTAATATTGTACTGGTACTGTACATATACTCCACTTAAGTATTTCTCTGTCGTCCCTGTCTCCTTCTATTTTACTCTCCTGTAAATGCGCCTGCAAATGTCTGTACAAAACTTGATGGCAATCCATCTGATAGTTGTCGAGATATTTCAGTCTGGACAGATATGATCTGACATTGCCGTCCCTAGAGCCACACTGCTAGCATGGCTAAATATCCTCTTTCTCGCTGCCTTCCTCTATGTTTATCTATCAGAGGAGACCAGAATACTTACATCCTCTGTCCTCAGACCAGACAATCTGCCTCCAGATTGTGTGCATGTGTGTGTGTACGTGTGTGTGTGTGTGTGTCTGTGCGCGTGCTTGTTTGTGTTTTGTTGTTTGATGTTAACACACGTGAGAAAGGCTGACCTAATCTTTGTATCATCCCATAAAACTGTATGGCTGCTGCCCACACACAATAAACAAAGTCAGTGGAGCTAACATTGTGTGTGTGTGTGTGTTTGTGTGTGTGTGTGTGTGTGTGTGTGTTTGTGTGTTTGTGTGTGTGTGTGTGTGTGTGTGTGTGTGTGTGTGTGTGTGTGTGTTTGTTTGTGTGTGTACAGGTTCAGAGGTTTGGCATCCCATGTGTAAAGAAGCAGCTCGGCTGGAGAGAAAACTGAGGGTGAGCGATACTCAAAATACCTACAACCTACCTTCCCTCTGTTTCTGATCCTGTCCTCTGTTTCTCCTCATCTCTCTGTGTCTGATATTACTCATTCTTTGTTTATTACAGTGTTCTTTGCTTTATAAGAAATGAACCTAAACAAAGCTGCCCTCCAGATAGATGTAGTATTTTTTTTAAAGTCTCTGTCTAATCCCTTTCTTGCTCTTAACTAATAAAATGCTCCTAAATATGAGATATAGAGCTTTTGATGCCCTTTTTATCCCACATGCAGTTTATACAGGTGAGGTGAAAAATTTCCAAACTATTCTTCTAGCTTCGCGTAGCAGAGCCTTGTAATAACTTTTATATTTCTGTGTTCCAAAAAACACATTTTATTTGAAGCATTTATAAGGCCTTTACTTTGGCAGATGCCCACCAGCAACTGTTTTTTTGTTCTTTTATGAATATGTAAATAATGCAATGTGGGTTCATCACATTAGGACAGATGAGGAAGTAATGTTTTCTCATTCCTACAGTACTTTAGCTAAAGCCGGATTCAGAGCCCCAAAACACCCAGAAAAGAATCTACAAGAGGAAATTTAAAGCTAAACTAGGTTGAGATTTAGTAACACTTTAAGTGATTGGATGCGCACAATAATACTATAATAGTCACAAACTTCTCATAAAATTTCTTTAAATATTTCAAGTGCAATTCAGGTGTTAATAAAAATTTCAATACAAAGTTGGTCTCTGTCATTACAGCTGGACATTGATGAGGACATAAGGTACTTGATGCTCTCATGACAGTTTCATTAGTAATAAGAATTTGGAAGCTCGTACACATTGTTTGTTCAGGTTGACTCTGGGACAATTTTGTTGCTTCAGACCTGGATTTTGAAGAAGAAAAAAAAAGGCTTGTAGATGAACCATTCCTGGAGATAAGCTGCTAAGGATTCACCTGTTTATTAATAACTGATAATTATAATGATTAAACAAAGTGTTAGTAATCACTATTTTACAATTCCAAGTTCTCTCATTGGTCGTCTTATTCCTTTGTCATTATCATCTTTACACTGAAAGTGACATTGTCATCCCAGCAGCGCATAATTAGCACAGTCATAACTATGCATGTTTTTATTTGTGCCATTATGGTTTTAGTTATATTGTAAAATTGTAGAAGGTGAAAAAATTAAAACGTTTGAGGAAAGCAGCTGCAAAGTCTTGCAAAGTTCCAACTCAAGAAGTTCAAGAAGTTCTGTATTATTGTCTATAGGACTCAGCCACTTTCACTGAAGCAAAAGTCTGGCTTTGTCTTAGCTAGAATTGTGAAAATGTATACTTCTAAAATTGCTATTATTTCTATTTGCAGTGTATGTCTACTCTAAATGACACCAATATAAAGAAAGTGTTATCCAAGATCTATAGCAAGATGTTTGTGTTTGTGTGTGTGTGTGTGTGTGTGTGCGTGTGTGTGTCTGTGTGTCTATGTGTCTGTGTGTGCGTGTGTTTGTGCAGGATTTTACCTGGGAAAGACCCACCTGACAACAACCTCTAAGAGCAGCACATACTGTGTAAATCACGACGTAAATGCAGCTTGAAATTTGAGCCGTTTGTCAAATCAGTGATATAAAGTGTCAGAGGCTCAGATATGTGTAACACTGGGGATGAGGATTTTTTTTTTAATCGTCGTTATCGTTTCTTTAAGATTTAATTACACGTAGTAAAATTAGCTGTCGTTTCTGAGCTAACTCTGCTCTGACCCCAGGATCGCTCTGACTCTTACGTTTGTCCCACCAGCTGAGACGTACCTCCGAGACGGCATCCATCTCTCCTCCGGGCTCCTCTCCTCTCCTCGGCTCTCCTCACCGGCTCATCTGTGTGAGTAGACGCCGTCGCCATGGTAACGACGACAATGCTAGGGTTACGCCCTCAGCCCTCGCTGTCAGAGGCCGTCAATCAGATATAACCGAAAGACGGAAGCTAGCGAGGCCCCGGAAGCTGGTTCTGTCTTTGCTATATGTCTCAGCAGGCCGTCTGTCCGTGTCCCGGTGTCTGTCTGTTTGTCTGTCTGTCTCGCTGCCCAACTGTCTCCCTGCTTCGTTGCTGATGCTGGATTGTCTACAGGGCTTTATAGCCTTTTATGACCATCTCTTAATGATGATATATTTAAATTTAGGCCCTTAAATTGCAACGGTACCATCGTGCTCAAATCAGGAGGAAACAAAAATAAAAAGCGACGGAATAGAAATCAGTCTTTAGTCTCATACAGTGTCAGAACTCTGACAGATTATAAAAAAAAGGGTTTTCTATGTGTATGACTTATAGGAAACTGGTCTTAAACTGTATCAACATTGTTACTAAACATGCCCCATCACTCTGCCTGTCTTATTTCTCATTGATAGCATTTCTGTCTCACTCCGTGTTTCCATATTCTTCTGTCATTCTTTCAAAACTGCTATATATGTCCATTATAACTCATTTTCCTTTTACTGTCTCTCTGTCTCTCTCATTTCCTCTCTGTCTGCCCCCCCCTCGCTCTCCCTCTCTCTCTACCTGTCTCTGCCCCCCCCTAGTCTAAGGCTGACGGTGATGTTTTGGACTACAAGCAGCTGGCGGCTCTGCCCAGGGTCAAAGCCATATATGACATCCAGCGGCCGGACATCATCCCTTATCAGGCCGACCATGCGCGTGCACACCTCTCAGATGACACTCTGGAGAGATACAGCTGTGGACAGGTAAGCATACGTACACAAACACAGTCAGTATGTAAGCAACAGCATTAGGGGATTCTGAGTCTCACCTATAATAACCGATAATGACAAATATTTTTTTGTACTCCCTCTTATCCAGTCTTTGGGCTCCCTATCGCCATACTCTCATGTAAGTACTATACCCTGTAATTTTACCTCTCTATCTAACGTCTCAGGGGGTAAAGAAAATGAATGCCTCTGTATGAGACATGGGTCACGTTTAATGTGTTATGCAAAGAGCAGAGAAGGATGTTGAAGTGAACTGGGAAAATGGGACCTGCGGATCAGTAATGACTTATATACAGTACTTAATCAATAAATCATTAGAAATTAACATTTTTAATCAGCTTGATGTCACAAAGAGTAGAATCGACTGTGGTGGATCAACTATCTGTGTCAAGGATCAGTACTGATACCGGGCTAAGTGGTTAGGGTACGGGCCACATGTGGCAGATCTACGTTAGATATGTTTTCCTCATCGCTGTCATTAGAAATGTCAAATTGTGGAAAAAGAAACCAGGGCTGTTGCACTAGTGCTCAGTATCTGTCCCTAGGAACAGGGAGAGAAAAAGTGTGGATCCTGCATCGCTGATCTACGGCAAGTTTCAAATCTTTCGTAGAAACCCCTTTCCACCAATGCTTACCTGGCAGGAAGGGGGGAAAAAATCAAAAAATGGATCATTTAAAAGAATAATACAACATTTTTGGGAAAAGCCTGACTCAGAAGTTCACTGCACTTGGCCAAGGAGTACATCCACCATAAAATGTGTAATTTTTATACTAAAACAAAAAAAAAACCAAAACGCTAAGATACAACATGTTAACCAGTGAGCTTCAGAGATGCTCGTAGTTGTGTTTTTCACCTTCAGACGGAGCCAAGCTGGCTCTTTTCCCACTGTTTTTTCTCCTGATTCTGCTGAACTAAGCTAATTTCCTTTTTAGCTCCAGCTTCACATTTAGCATACAAGCATGAGCCCAACATTGATCTTTTCATCTAAATCTTGGAAATAAAGTGAATTACGTGTTTTCCCCCAAATGTCAAACTATTCCCTCATAGTTAAAGGGCTGTAACAATTAATAAAGAAAGTGAAGTTGTTTTTGAAAAACTTTGCAGCCCTTCCTAAAAACCTGTCATAACATTTGCACATCACTGACCCTATACGTGTGTGTGTGTGTTGGGGTGTGAAAGTGAGCATACGTGTGCTAAGAGGATGACCAGCAGCACAAGCACAATTTAGAATATTAAGCTGTTCCCAAAGTGATTGAAATTGCCTTGTGGGGTCTAATTTAAGGCACTTAGTAAATGAAAGTACTTTACTCTGAAACAGCCTTTTCTCTCTCGTCGCTTTCCTCTCTCTCCAGGATGTTTTGGACGGCGTGGAGTTGAGAACGGGTCGTTCCCCCAGCTCTGCCTTCACCGACTCTCCTGCACACAGTCGTCACGGAGGTTCCCCGCTGCATCACTGCCTCCCCGGTAACGCGCCCACTCAACCAAAGACACACCCACAGATACACGCATAGAAAAATCTGAGGACCCTGACTGGCAATACGCACTAAGTGTATGGGTGGGTGCAGCAGGGTTGACGTGCCCAGTTTGTAGCCCCAGAATTCCCAGGAAAAAGAAAACATAACACACCCGAACATAGACGCTCACATACATGTAATTCATCATCTTATGAGTCAGTCTGTCTGTCATCAGCCTGTCTGTCTTTCTGTTTGGGGACCTGGGCCATTCTGTGCCTCATGCTTTGGTTTCTCTCACTGTGACTGGCTGCGCTGACTGCAGGCGGTGAGAGTGGCAGGAGTTCACCCTATTGCAGTCAGCCAGAGCCCAGGTGTGCCACACCCACCACCACCACCACCACCACCACCACCACCTTCCGAGCCCCCAGGCATTTCCATGTGCCAGGTAGGCCGTCATCGGTAATGCTGATACTAACCTGTACTTCGCCAAGGCCGATCGAGACCGACCCGCCCTCCGCATATTCACTCATGCTTCAATTCATAGGTTGTCATCTTAGATTAAGCAAAGAATCCAGGCATGGTCTAGTTAATGATCGTCTTCCAAAACCCAGGTGCTGCTGTTATGTGATTTCTTTCCTAAGCAAAACTCTAATCCACTTCCTGACCCCGGAGCCCCATCAACTGCTCACATCAGCAACACAGCCACAGTGCACTTTCAACCTGGTTGTGGTAATTTTCACATTTTTAATTAGCATTACCGTGAGGGCTGTGACAATTAGTTGCAAGATTGCAAGAAAATTTATCGACAATGGTTTTGGTAATTTATGCATTGTCGTTTTTCAGATGCCAAAACTTTTGCTGGTTCCATGTTATTAATGTGAGGATTCGCTGTCCATTTTTACATCAGTGGAAATGGAATATCCTTGAGTTTTGAATATATATATATGCATGTATTACAGTGTGGACGATTCATTCACTATGCAAATGTTTGTGATAGATTGCAGATATCTTTTCTCTTATTTTAGTGAGGTCTTAACAACTATAAAAAAAGCAAAGTAGTTATCTTCTCATCAGTAATTTATCCTACTGATCTGGAGCTTTTTTATAATATATGAGCACTTTAATCTGACTACTAATACCGGTTCATTTATATAAACGTTCCATTAACCCCCCACTTTATCAAAATGATGCTTCTCTCCTTCCTGAATGTTTCACTCAGTCTTTGTTCCTTCACAAAAAAAAGGCCTTTACTTTTCTCTGCAAACTGTGGATTTGGTTCCCCGCCATCATTCCCTCCTCCTGCCTTCCGTCCATTTCTCACTGCATGTTCACGCTCTCCAGTTTTTCCGAGGCTTTTATTCCTTGCCAGCCCCTGTGACAGAGATCTCCAGAATGTATTTGGTGGATGCTTTTATCCAGAGTGCCTTACAGCACCGTGGTGCCACGCTCTGTGCAGTATTTGGAAATATTCATTGTTTTTTTCCTTGATTTATTGCAGGTGATAACTTATAATCTCTTTCAATTTTCTTTGATATGTTAACTTGGTGCGTTTACAGCACTCAAAGCTGAATGATTATACAGAATACTGCACCAAATGGGAGCCACAAGGCATCATGTGCTCCTCTACCCTTTATGGTTTCCTTTGCTTCTCCATCCAGCCCTCTCTCCACCCTTCAACTGCTCTCCTTCCTCCTCTTTATTCCGGTACCATCTGCTGCTCTTTCCTGTAATCAGCCTGTGAATTGGTATTAATCATTCTCTCTGCACGTCAGTCGGGGTGCCTGGATGCACGGCACCGCCTCTGCTATAGCAGTTTGTCACCTGCACTGTCAGCTTTACGGTTAAGAACACTATAAATGTATACTACTAATTTGGTGGGAGGGTATAGATAAGGAAACCTGGATTACTTCTGTCTTCCGTCCTCTCCTCTCCTCTCCTCTCCTCTCCTCTCCTCTCCTCTCCTCTCCTCTCCTCTCCTCTCCTCTCCTCTCCTCTCCTCTCCTCTCCTCTCCTCTCCTCTCAGTCTCCTTCATTATTTTTTATCTTTCTGCAACTGACTCCCTTTTTTTCTCTTCTCAGCTTCTGAAGAAACCAACATCTACAGGAAACCCCCCATCTATAAGAGACAAGGTTAGTTCATTCCTCGCAGTGTTTTGCTTTATATAGCTTTTGACAGGCTGTCTACCTCTCAGCCATTTAGTTGCTGCGTACTTTGTCAGTGCATCCTTAGCATGAAACATGCCTCTGCTTGTCGGACTTAATCAGTTACAGAAAATATCTGAGCTTAGGCTGAATCATAGTTTCATTCTGTCCAACATCTGGTGCCTCTGATGACGTTCAGTCCTTCTCTCCAACTTCTGTGAAAAAGGACGCCGTCAGAGAGCAGGAAACCATTTTCTCTACGGGGCCAGCATAGGTTCGATTGCAGGTTTCTCTTGGCAGAGTTTATGGAGCGCCACTGGATGGTTTGAATGGTGGATCGGATTGTACAGATTCTGTTATTCAGTCGTTTGTTAACTCAGCAGAAGGCTCCACCGGTGGCAGCCGCCAAAGAGGGTAGGAACAAGTAGCGCAAGCTGTACCAGGGCTGAAGTGACTAGTAATCGTCACAGAATTCATTGTACAGAAATTTTGAAAAGTGAATTATTGTTTTTCTCATTTATCAAGAAAAATGCTTTCACATTCACAAGTTACAGTTACAGAAATGTGGGATATTGGTGTATTATACTGTGAATAATTAATTAATGAATGAAAAATTTAATGAAAATACAGAATTGACAGATTAACCAATAATGGAAATGACTGCTATTTTCAGCCCTTAACTGACGTACAATCAACTTGCCCCTTTAACTGACTATTATAACTGGATCAGCATCAGCCCCAACTGATTCACACTAATACAGTTTATTTGTCAGTGTCATAAAATTCTTTTATAACATAAAAGTCTTTTTCCTTCTGTATCTCTTATGTTCATTCAGTCGCAGTGGGTCACCTACTCAGTTTATAGTGCCACAAGAATCCCTTGCTCAATATTAAGTTAATAAAAAATCGTTTTGATGAGTTCCACAAAGCGAGGTTTTAAATTTGGGAAAACAAGACTGTTAAATTGGATCACAGAGAAAAAGATGGATCTTTGTGTCCCTCATCATGACTGTGACATTCGCCACACATCACATCCCCAATCGTTTTCTGAGTCCTATACACGTGAATTATAAAGATACTGTGAATTAACTTGGCTAAACTAAACTAAACTAAACCAAACTACTGACGTGCAGCTTGATAGCCGTAGCCACAGCAGAAGCGAGATCACAGATTCAGTTGGTGATCCGAGAGGTGAAGTAAAACCGAGGAGAGCAGCGCCAAACACTCTTTGAGTTTGTAGGCGTCCGTCGCCGGTCCCAAAGAGTTACAGTTCCTCAGAAACACCCCTGTATGATTTATACTGTGCTACACAGTGCTGACAAGCCTCTCTCTCTTCAGTCTGAGGTAACAGTCTGTGATCTGGGCTGCGTGGACAAATTTAGATTTACAACATGAACCACTTATAGAGCAGTTTTCATATGAAGCAACTTACCATAATAAGGTGCATCTATATATAGCCATCTATATAAACCATAATATATACCCTATATATACTGTATATTTAGTGTCAAAATGTATGTCATAGTCAAACCTGGCCACTTTTCAGAGTCCCTTCAGGAGTTTGGTTACTTCATCACAAGAGACAACTGAGAAAGATAGTGGGCATGATAGTACAACAGATGTAGTACAAAGGATTTCAGAATGTGAATGGTGTTGCCACATTTTAACAGCTCCCCCTGCATGAATTTTCTGATTATCTGAACTGCCAAGAACCCGTGTTATCTGTTTTGTGATTTGCTTTTGGTGCATTTCATCAGGATGTACAAGGTTTCCTCAGCCAGAAACATGTATTCTTTGGGTCTATCTGCATGTTGCACCTAAAACGGACTACGGATGAATGCGTTTTCGTCTGTTACATAAAAGCTTAGCTGTGATAAAATGACCTCATAAGCTCCTCTTCAAAAAGAATCACAGATGGGGCATAGATTGCTCAGTTGGATTTTTGTGTCCAGTGTAAAGCAAGACACAGGTAAACGGGCTAAAAAAATGTGACTAATAGTTGATAAAATTAATCTTCCCTAGTTGAATAATAACATTATGATTGATTTTATATGATCTGAAATATACAAAAGAAGCATTATATAATTGGTATGTGCTAATTTGCACCCCCTAAAAAAAAAAAAAAATCTGAACATTGAATAGTCAGGCTCAAATTTCTTGTTTCATTTCATTGCCAAATAAGAGCTGGAGGTTTTATGATATCTCTATTTATTAGAAAATAACATCCATAAAAAAATATTTTTTGCCATGTTTTCAGGAATAAGATGTTTTAAAAACAAGCTATTAGTCATATATGAACAAAACCCCTTTGTAAAAAACCTCCAGAACACAGAAAGCATAACAACTTGAAAAATTTGGTGTATGTAAGTGCTACTGAAGTGGAGACTTTGAATATGAGAAAAATCTCATTTTGAGAAAAATGGCCCTTTAAGATATTTATTTTAAAATTCCGTGCATTTTTATCGGAAACCAATTTTTACCAACACAGTATCCGATACAAAGGAAATGACCCTGTAAGGATCTGATGACATTGCGTAGGAGAGCGAGAGCTTTACAATTAAACCTATGATGACACGCAGGTACGGACTGTCGCTCTGCGTCTTGCGTTGGAATGCGACCTTTTGGTGAATCTAGGAGAAATCTGCACATGCACCTAGAAAAAGTGTAGGAAACTAAACAACACAATGTGTATTTTGGACTTTTCTTCCCACTAGTCTGAAAGAAGACATGTTACGGGATCAAAATAGCCTAAAATCTCAAAATTGACCGGTGCATGAAATGATTTGGCCTGCAGTGTCTCGCCATAGGTTTGTTTTCCACAGACTAAAAGTCACATCGATGCATCCACCACATCTGTCCAAATATGACCTTTGCTATATGCCACCAACTCTCCCCCTCTTATCTTTCCTTTCACTCTTTTCACACTTTTTTTTCATATTTCACACCACTAACTACCTTCCGAGCAGTTGTCAGCATTATTGCGGTACAGCCTTGATACCCCTTTCCCTGTTTTTGATGCGTCTCCTCTCCTCCTTCCTTCCTCCCCTCTGTAGTGTCCTCCCCTCTCTGTGAGTAGATGCACTACTTTGTCTGTCTCATTTCTCCTGTACACAGAAAGACACAAAACCTCTCACACCCGTGTTTGTCGGGCTGTGGAACATTTATAGAGACAAACAACAAATCATACCATTTTGTGAAGAAGAGCACATTTTAGCATTCTGCCCATTTCCTCCCCCATTGACGACTGTTCCCCTCTCAGAGCCTTGTTATTATTTCAACCTTGAAAATCAGCCTAAAATAATTTTATAGGGTTCTGTCATCAACAAATCAAATGTTGAAAATGTGTCTTTAATAAAAACACATTGTACAATTTCTCTTTCTCTGTTCGTCTTTCAATCAGACATCTCTGCCTCCCCAACACCCAGTAGGAGTAAGACTAATGAGAATCTCATCAATTCTAGTCACCTCTCCTCCTCCAACTGTAACAGCATTTATCACCCTGGTTCCAATTACTACCCATATACTGGTTCTCCAAAAGGTACGGTAGACACACGCCTCTCCACGAACAAGAACTTAGAAAACCTGTATTCACGCCATCATTTTAAAAGTGTGAACATTGCCTTAATGTTCACTTTTCCCCTTCCTCTCACTTGCTCTATTTTATGTCCAATCTCTCCCTTTTTCTCTCTAGTTTCCAGAGTGAGGAGGTTTTCAGCTGGTGGAGAGGAGGATGGATGGAATCACAATATCAACAGGGTAATAAAGGAGGACATCCTCCTTCTTCACCCTTTTATTTCAAGTGTGTGTGTGTGTGTGTGTGTGTTAATATTTGAAAGTGCCAGTTAATTAAATGCTTTTTCCCAACCTGACTCACTGGACATGATGAAAAAGTGATGCTGCTCTGCTCCTTTCTCCTCCTTCTATCATCCCTCTGTCTGTTCAAACAACCTTCGCCTTTTCATGTCTCTTCCTGCTTTATTCCATCACCGTATATCAATCAACACATCCATTCAACTCAACCAACTCTCATTGCTCCATGTATCTGTCAATTTTACCCACTGTCTTTGACCAATCCATCTATCCCTCCTTTCTGCTCCTCTGCCCCCCCCCTTCCATCTCTACAGGGAATCGGTAGGATGATCCTGAAGGAGGAGATGAAGGCGCGGTCAGGTTGTCAAGACAATGACCAGTGGGGGAGCAGACGCAGCTCCCGCTGTAGCAGCAAGGAGGCGCTGAATAATCTGGGGTACAGCTCCCTCAATGGCTGTAAGTCTATGTGTGTGTGAGTGTGTGTGTGTGTGTGTGTGTGTGTGTGTGTGCGCCTTTCTACCTTCTTGAAATTCCCACTCCGTTTACCTGCTGCGTTTGGCAGTGGCATGGCCTGGTCATGTTTTCTGTATCAGAGCTATGCTGATAAACCTCAGTGAGGGGAGTGTCAATGTATATGTCACCAATTGAGTAACAAGAAACCGCATTACAGAAAATGGCAAATTTCCATAGCAAGATTGGTTGTCGTTTTTGCTGATCTCAAATATTATTATCAGCGATGACAGGGACTTGGCCAGGTTTCTCATGAAAAACGGATTTGAATTTTCCACCAGACTTTTCCTGGTTTAAATAACAGATTTCTCATGGGTCAGAGACTGCATCCCCAGGGATGACGGCACGGTAAATCAGTCTGTCTCAGCTCCATGAAATATCTCAATAAGAAATTTGTGCTTCTGAGTCGAATGTCCCAACAACTAATGGTTGGATTGCATTTGTGCTACCGTGCCGAACTAAAAATGAGTGAGGCTGTTAGTATGCTGACGTTAGCGTTTAGCTCAAAGCACAGGTGTGCCAAATTACAGCCTCGCAGAAATATAAATGTGGCTATAGACTTGAAGTCTTGTTCCTACGGCTCATGCAGAGTCATGAAACTTGCCAGAGAAATGAATCCATCACAGTGAAAATCTACTCCACTTAATGTATTTATTTGCTCTAATCGCTTTGTGTTTTTTAGTGGTATGTAATGATTTCAAGTTCTCAGTTCACATTCTGGTGGAAAGCTCATAAGAACAGTGGAAATCTTAGTAGTTGTGAAAATGATAATTTACACACACATAAGCTTAAGGCTGCACTGGAAAAGGCTGCAAAAATGATAAGACAGTTGTCCAAAGGATAAGGCTGCTGTGATACATTTCTGTAAACTAGTTTCCAAAGTTTACTGAAGTAAGCTGAAAACAATGTGCTTGGAAAGTAGGGATCTGGTTATAGTAGATTCTTCATTTTAAAAAAATGGCAGTAATGTCAAGTTTATATGATTTGTAAACGCTGACAGTCCTGGTTGTATCGGGGTTGTGACCTCGCTTTAGAGTCAAGGCTGAAATAAGGATCAGATTTCATTTGGGGTAATGGTGATGATTGGTCCGTGGTGGCGAAGGTTAGAGGCTAGGATATGAATATAGTCAACTTTATAGGAGGAGGACTGAGTGTCCCGTGTTGAGGCTGTGCAAGCTGTGGTGGGGGTTTCCCACTTCTGTATTAACTCTGCCATTGATCCCATTCCTCATTGCATTCAGCACGTGTAAGGGCGAGACAAAGATGGAGAGACTCTAAGAAAGAGACAGAGAGAGAGAGAGAGAGAGGGAGAGGGAGAGAGAGAGAGAGAGAGAGAGAGAGAGAGAGAGTGTTTAGGTGGAGGTCAAAAGAGATGTTACAGCAGTGGAGACAGAGAGAGAACGAAATAGAGAGTGAATTAAAGATAAAAAAAGAGAGAGAGAGAGGGGAGGGAATGAGAAGCGGAAGCAATTTGGAAATGTTCAGAGAAGATGTATGACATGAAGCCAGGAGGTAAATCAGGGTCAGAGAGCGGCGGAGAGAGAGGGAAATGAGCTATGTGCATGGGGAGGTGAGACAGAGAGAGAGGTGTGGATAATGTGGCTGCTGCGGGGTTTATAGTTTCTGCTTTTATTATATTTGACAGAACTTGTATGAACCCCCTGCAAAATAACTTACTCTTGGTGACTTTATTCTCCTTGACTGATATTGGTCCACATTTTAGAAGCGTAGCTGTAGAGATGGCAGTGTCCGTCTCTTGGTCGGTCTGTCGGTTCCCCGTTTTCATCTCATCTATCTCACCGAATTTGGTACGTTCATGGACCCCAGAGGAAGAATCCTACTGACGTTTGTGATCCTCTCAGTTTTGCTCCCATCCGTGGCTTTAACTGAAATAAATCAACAACTAATTAACAAATGTTAAATTCCACACAAAGTGTAGTGCATGTTATTTTGCCTATGTTAAAATTTAGCTCAAAGCACCATTGTGCTCAGGTACAGCCTCACAGAGCTGCTAGCGTGGGTGTAGTTTTGATATATCATCTATGATGACAATGAAAGGATATTTAAAAACATGCAGGATCTGTTCCCTATCATACGTCCTGGAATCCAGCACCTTAAAAGTATGTGATTATGTTTCAGCAAATTATAGACTAAAAAAATAGTCAAGTAAATCCCGAGCTGCAGCAAAGTCAATTAAAATTACAGAGTGCATCTGGTAGGTGGCACAAACATATACATTTTTAACCTGAGTGGCCCAAATTTAAACCCTGATGCTGCACAGCTGCACCCATACTGCTTCATATTTTATAAGATGTGTAGGTCTTGATGGTAATTATGTCTGCATGTTGATGCTGTTAGGGGCATATCCTCACACAGCTGATGTTTTATATATGTCCCGCAAAAGCTGGCCTTCTTTATTTCCCTTCCACTGAAAACTTAACTTCACTGTCTATTGTCATACTTTTACCATGTAGCAGGTTAACACGCTCTACTTAACACGTTTTCCCATGTTATTCATGTTTATGCAATCACAGACGGCAACCTGCATGTATCCATTTGTACTAACAAAAAAGCGGGGGGGGGACTATGAGATCCACTGATATGTAGATTAGCTATAATGATATTTTGATAACAGCAATTTATCAAATGACAAAGGAAAAACCAGGTTACAAGCCGTTTCCTGTAACGATGAACCTATAGAGAATTATCACCTGAATCTGCAGCTCCCCTCAGCTTTACAGAGCGTTATAACGAGTTTCAGCTCTTTTTTTGGTTGTCTGGTCAAAAAACTTTACTCTTCTGGTACATTCTCAGCGGTCTCTCGTCTCCTGTCTTCAACTGCAGCGGGCACATGTTTATAGCAAAATAGGAGCCCACTGTACGAGGCCCGCTCAGCACCGAGCGGCAGACAGGCCCGGTGAGAGACGGGCTGGTGAGCATAGTGACGCGTTTGGCAGCTAATGCCTTTCCTTTCCCTCGGGAGTTGGTGGAGACCAAAAACAGAGCTAGGAGAGAGTGAAACTGGACTTGTCTCCACCAGGATGCCACACTCTGTGTCATGCCATGCCATTAACAAGGCAAATTTCTTGATCTAAATGATTAGGTCTACAGAGTTTTTGCACTTGAGACATAAGAGTATATTGTCCTTTGTGTTTTTTCGTATCTCTATCTCCATTCATCTCAAACCCTCAACACCTTGCTGTCTCCCTCTCTTGCTGTCTTCAGCTCCCAGGTCCGTGTACAACGCTGACAGCGGTGAGTGGTCCATCAGTCTGCTTTGATCTCTGAGGTCATCTCGACACCCCCCCCCCGATCCTCCTAGTCCTGTAGTTTCTGCTGTGACAACAGCAGAGCCTTACATTGAGAGACACACACACACACACACACACACACACACACACACACACACACACATCACACACACACACACACACACACACCCCTTTTCTTTTACGTCACATTCGGGAAGATGAATGGCGTCGCAGCCACAGCCCATATTTATCAGCTTTTCTTTAGCAGCTGCACTGATCCAGGTTCACTGACCTGAACCCCTAAGCCATCTTTTTCACAACCCATTCTACACTTTCATTGCAAAAATGATTCTTATTCGATCACATTATCTACACTTGGCTTCTAAATTCTTGCAATAAGTCACTTGTGGTTTGCAAATGTTAGCACCATGTTTTCCTCCTGTTTTTACAGTCTCTTTATTGCTCTGGTGTGTATTTTAGCTCAGTAACATCCCATCCTGGCCAAAATAAAGTGCAAATAAAATAAAAGTGGTGACCAAAAATGCTCCAAAACCTTAACTATGAGAATTTAAATGGTAGCGCTTACTATAGGGGAGCACTTGTACAACAAAGACATTGATAAATAAAATGCTTAGACTTGTAGTTTTCACACTATTTGGCATCACTTTGATGAAACGCCTTTATTTCCGAGACACACACCATGACTAATCGATGAGACTTATTGGAAGACATAGCGTAGTAGGTGGCAAACTCATTACTGTTCAGTAACCAATATTCTGCCGCATCATGGCGTTTTATCCCGGCTCTTTGACATCTCTGTGTAATTTAATACCTTTCAACACCAGAGTGAACATGGGGGGGGGGCTGAATGAGAAGATAGGCAGAGTGTGAAGTCTGAAGAACAATGAATGATGAATGCAAGGAACAAGAAGCATGAAAAAGCAAATAGTGAGAAATAGGCAAGTTACAGTGGAAGCGAGGGAGACGGAAGGGACAGCAGAATGATCGGTGTGGCTCCGCTGCCCCCTGCTGGTAAAGTTTCATCGGTGCAAACCACAAGTAAAGACGTTTGGATGCTGGTGGCTAACATGCAAACGTGCCCTTAACAAAAAGGGAGAACATTTTAAAAAAAAAATCATATATCATATAATATATCATAAAATCATATATTCTCAAGAACCAGATGGAAAAGACAAATTAGAAGAACTGTATTCTTCAGCAACTGTCAGTGATCAGATGCTGGTGGCACTGAGAAGCTTCCAGGTAGTTTCTTAATCAAGGACAAGGTTATAGAGATTCTATCTATCTATCTATCTATCTATCTTTCTATCTATCTATCTATCTATCTATCTATCTATCTATCTATCTATCTATCTATCTATCTATCTATCTATCTATCTATCTATCTATTTATGTGACCAAGTTTTTATCATGTGATTTTTTTGTTTAGTGGGATGTACAGACAGGGAAACATTTATATGCCACCGTTACATATGAGAAACAAAACAGGGAAATAAATGAAAAGACAAAAAAATAAAACTATGAAAATCATACAAAAACAAGCGTGGTCATATATACATATATGTATTTTCACATTTATAACCAGCTGTACACTTTCCCTGAAGAAATTCAGCACCTTTAAAACAAGGTTCCTTTAAAGTGAGACATCGTTCTTCCTTTTCCCCCCATAACTCTCTCCTCATCCCTTCTGTGTGAAGAGGGGAGTCTGATAGTTGTAGATACAAATTAAATAAAATTGAATTTGATGTGGAATTTTGTTTGGAAATTCTGCTGCTTGTGATATGTAATGATATTCAAAATAGTCATATCTTTGAGGTTGTACAGCACAGCCTTTTCCCAGTCAAATGCAGAATCCCTGTAGAAAACTACACTATATAGATGCATTGTGCTCCTGCTCACAAGCTGAGAGTGTTTCTTTTACTTTGTGCATTTCATGTGTGAGCTTGTGGTAATGTTTTTATATTTGTTCTTGCAGACTCCTACGTTGCCAAATCAGCCTCTTTGCCAGGCTATGGCAGAAACGGACTAAACAGGGTAAGCAATCGTGATTTCTGTCGTGTGTGTCCTTGTCTTTGTCTTTGTCTGCTTGTGTGTGTGTGTGCGGTTGATTGTGTGTGATAGAGGGAGAGCAAGAGAGAGAATACGACAGGACAGGTGTGGCCATTCACGATAAGATATGGGAAAGGCCTCCATTTACCACTGAACCTCTGAAACCCATTTTTATCCGTTTACTTTACCTGAGGCCAACTGAGATAGTGACTGACAACTGGAAAGATGCCGACGTCACATTAGACGACATGATTGACTCTCTGACAGAATACACCACCGATGTGACCTTTTATAGATACAGTAATTTAAGATTTCTGTCTATTTTGCTTGATCCTTTCCCTCCATTATATTAATGAAATCCATCCCTTTGATCCATGTTTGCCAAACTGTTCTCCTTGTGTTCTGGCAGCCTGGGAGTGCGGGCGCAGATTATTACCAGTATGACAGCAGTAATGCAGTTAATTGGCAGATCAGAGGTAAGCCCATTGCACAGCTTAAATCTGCTTATCCCCGGTTCTTCTAGTGTTCTCCTGATTTACCTCCCCTCCTGATGCATATCATTCAGTGTTATTTGGACTGTGTGTGGTGTTGGAATAGTGTCGGCAGTAGACTTGGCAGTTAAGATAACTCATTGCTGTATTTCTCTGCTCCTTTCTTTCAGAGTACAAGGTAAGATGCTCTCTCCAAAGCTGGCGAACCTTCACTGAGAAAAGAGAGAAAGCTCTGGATCAGTGGATGATAGATAAAGATGATGCGTTTCCTTTTTTAAAGTGCATGCTATTTGGTGAATCCATCTCCCTCAGTGACATCCACTTTAAGCAGGGGAATTTTTTGAAGCTGACTGATTAATTTCATCGACACAGAAAAATCAAAAAGACAAAGGGAAATTTTACACGCGGGCTTCATGTGATCAGTATTTGATAGCGCTTTTATCTTTATGACAAGCAGACGTCTCCCTTAGGTTTTTCAGGAAACTCAGCTGTTTTGATGTGCGGTGTCAGTATCTGTCTGTTGGGATCATCAAAATTTATCAAGAGCATTTTGTCTCATCATAAATGCTAAGAACGGTTGTAAGCAATTTTTCAAAGATATTCTCATATATGTAGTCCTACAGCTTCATCACCTATTTCTCTTTATGAAGAAAAGCTGTGAAAAGAACAATGAAAATCCTTATTTTTCCTCTTCCTGTAGGGATTTCTTTTTTTTTTTTTAAGGTTTGCGTGAGAGGGAGAGTGAGAGACTCATTTATTTTGGCCTGTCATTGTTGTGGTTACTACATTTGACCAATAGGGGGAGACAAAAAGTCTGTTCAGGATAGTTCAACCCAAACTGACTTATTGTTTTTTTGTTTGTTTGTTTGTTTGTTTTTTTTTTAGGATTTGGCATTTTAATCAAACATCAGTAAGCAAATAAAATTCTATATTTAAAAAAAGAAAAAAATTGAATGACATTGTCACTAAAATTCCCTCAAAGGAGCAACAACAGTTGGATTTACGTTTTCTGCAGTAACATGACCATGCTGTAGGATTCAAGCAGTGATTTCTAGTAATGATACAACTACTGTGCTGGTGACGGATATTTATTAGTACTACTATTTCTCTCCTTCTTAGATCTACCCGTATGAAGCCCTGATGGTGTCGGTCAGAGGGCAGCAGCGTCTCCCCGGTGACGTGGACCGAGCCAGACTGGAGGTAAACTACGCTACACGACCTAACTCTTTTAATAACATCTACTTCAATTGCTGCACTTCCTGTGCACATCAAGACGCTGGAACTGGAACTACTAGAATAAAAAGCCTAGCGCCCGAGCTTGTGGCCCCTGGAGGCCGTGATCTTCAGTGCACAGTACAAAGTCCACAGTACAAAAAGCGTCGGAAACAATGAACACTATACAGACTGTGAGGCCATTATAAGAGCCTTACAGGTAGGGGAGCTTAAAGACCTAAAGAAAAGGAGAGAGAAAAACATCCTGAGCACCAGAATGTACACAGCAAATTTCATAGCCAGTTGCCGTTAAGATATTTCCCTCTTGACCACTGAATGTTCCCTGGCAATGTGTCTCTAAGCTGCGTGAGTTTAACAAAAGTGACCATTTTCTGACGCTCGGACCGGGTGTGTGCCTCCGTCTCTTGTCCCCCTCACAGCGTCACCTCTCACCCGAGGAGTTCTACAGAGTCTTCGGCATGTCCATGTCCGCCTTCGACCGCCTCGCTCAGTGGAAAAAGAACGAGCTTAAGAAACAGGTGCGACTGTTTTGAGAAAATGAAGTCACCGAGACCGTCTGAGCCAGTGCAGGTCCGCTGCCAAGAACGCGCTGTGAAAAGTGGCATCCATGAAGGTCTACTGACTCTGGCCTACTGGCCCAGACGAACTGGCTGAAATGACAGAAAAAGTCTCTCTCTCCCACTGAGGTGGCAAGAGCAGAACTGTTGCGCCCACCACCGGCCTGCTGCTCCTGGCATGCTTTAACTGGTGTGTAATTGGACCTCTTATGTAATATGTAAGACTTCAGCCGACTGGTCAAAATGGGTAAAGTAGAGGAGGGTAAATAGGAAGGATAGAATAAAGACTTCCAGAGACAGCATCTGAGCCACACTGGTGCCAAAACAGACAGACAAGTTGATGAGCGGAGGGAGGAGTTGGCTGCTCCTCCCTCTCCCGCCAGTAGATGGTGGTGTGTTAACATAAGCGTGGGTGTGGTAGTCCGACGTCCCCAGGTAGACTGTCAGCTGAAGCACCTCCTACCACACTGAGGGTCTCCCACTATGAGCCACGCTGCCCGAAGTGGGGGAGGCAGTTCGGTGGTTCGTGCCTCGTAAGCCGACAGGACAGGTGATGTGGACGAGAACAGTGTGAGGGTTACTGAGCATGATGTAAACATGGTGTTTTTATAATGTGCTGATACTGAAAACCAAAGGTTTTCTTCTTCTTTATTTTATTACTGGCATGTGTTTGATTTTGATATTTGAAGCCATATCAGTTTTAAGGATTCATTTAAATGACGTGAGCAGATTGTACAGTTCACTGACGTGGTTTTTGAAACATAATATGATTGTAAGGTTTAATGTGAATGAACTGTGTCTCATGGCTGTGATCTCAGAGATGTTAGATAAGTTTAGAAATCAGGTTTTAGTACTAAACACATTTTAAAATAACATATTTAACTCACTAATTCTATTTGAAAAAAAAATCCTTTTTTGTCAGTTAATACTTGCAGCTGCACATGAAGCAGTTCAGAATTTCAGATATTGGATTATGATGAAATCAGACTGAATCATGTGTGTGTTTACAGCAGATGACAAATAGAGGATTTCCATGGATAAAGCCCTCTGAATAAAGACATGAAAAACAACTGTGAAGTGAGGGAAGGAAATATGAAGAGGTGAAGGAAGAAAGGAAGGATGGAGAAAGGGAGGAAGTAGTGAGGAAAGGAATGTGTGGAGGGATAAACAAAGAAAGATGCAGGGAGAAAAGAAGTGCTCACGAAGAAAAGGGGAAAAAGGTCTGACAAGTCTCACAAAAGGAAAGTGTGAAGAAAAGACTCATGTTTGTGGTAAAACGGGTGCGAGAAAGACTTTCTGAGCTCAAATGGCTTAAGTAGAAACAGAAATTGCTGGTTAGTCTGTTGCAAAGAACAAGACTGTTGCTCTGCACTGCAGGGACTGAAGCCATGTGGAGTGTGTTTGTGGGTAGTGTGCGTGTGTGTTTACAGGTCTGAAACAATCGCATTTACCACATTAACTGAATGGAACTTTTGATTTATTGGACTAACATTTATAATTTACTACCCACTGTCTGTCACTGCAAACTCTAAATAAATGATTTAAACATCAGTTATTATTATTTTCTCATCAGTCTGCATGATGATGGTCGGGATGGTGAAGAGGCATTTTTGTTTCACATTTTTACTTTTGAGTTTAGGGGTCATCTGAGTCGTTTCCAAAAAGGATTCAAGTAGTTTTTTTCCAGAGAATACCCAGAAATGTTTGACATTGTTGTTATTTGCAGTGTAAGTTAATTTGCAGCAGTTACCCGGGTAATAATTAATGAATCATCTCATGACAGTTGTCACCTTCACCACTCCCCATGTTCAACGCAGCTTCATTTTTCTCATGGAAAATTAAGGAATCTGATGAATTCTATTGGAACATAAAGTCATCGTGGCAAGAATAGAAAACCAAGAAACTCAGTGATGTATCAACATTTCCACAATGATTTAGATTTAAATTTATACAGCCTCGACCAGACGCCCCAAACCATTTTGGCCCATGATCCCTTGAAACAAAGAAAAGTCTAACTATGACTCCTTATTGCCAACTGTGACCAGCTTAACCAAAAAGTTATCAAGTCTGAAGGAAGCTTAATTATCTATTGATTCAAAAATGCTAATGATTAGAGTAACGTCTAGAAAAAAAGAATCAAGATCTTGCACAACAGATGTATTTGTTTTTGTTTCTCCCCAGTTAATCATCATGAAATCCTTTGTCTGGGTCCTGACAACTAGGTTAAAGAACCACTGCCGCAGACTGTGTACCCACAGTAAATCGACACTTGGAAAAACTGTGGGCAGTTATCAGTGGTGGAAGAAGCATGTTCTCTACGTTTTACTTAAAGAAAAAGTAGCAATAAAAAGCTGTAAAAACCCTCCATCACAAGCAGCTTTCCTGCATTCAAAGTGTTTGTAACAGTACGTAACATTAGCCATGGTACTTAAAGTCTGAAAAGTAAACGTTGAGAAAACTGGCCAATATCGAGTTACAGTATATTAGTACATATCATTTCATCATTATTACTACCTCATTCTGTCAGTATCATTTCACTCTTATTGGTCCAGGTGGAGACAATTTCAACTTCTGTATACGCTTTTGTTCGGTATATTCCATATACAATGCATCATATTTTACAAACTTTGCATGTATAATCTTAATTTATAATAGTAAACATAGCTGTCAGGTAAGTGTACCGAAGTAGAAAGTACAATATTTCCCCCTGAATTGAAATGGAGTAGAAGTATAAAATAATAAGAAACGGAAATGCCCAAGTAAAGTGCCTCAAATTTATTCCACTACTGGCTGCAATATAATAAAAACACAAATGAACCACATATATATTTGGGTTGCCAGGAATTATAGCTCCTTAAATGGGACCAGTGTGGCCTTACTTTCTTTCTTTTTTTTTGAGTCACTGCATGAAAATGTGTGGTAAACCAAACATTTAAGAGGAATGCGCTTGGACTGGCGCTAGGACCCGGCGGAGCCCCGGGGCCACGAACCGGCGGGCCGCCGAGTCAATCCCCCGGACCAGAGCGGCGGCTCCGGCTCAGTCGTCCCGGACGCACGGAGGCTGACGGGAGCTGCGCCGTGTCCGTGGCGCGCACGACCGCGGATGAAACCGTTCGGAAAACGGATTATTTACTGGAGAAAAAAGAAAAATCCGAAGAATAAAAAATACGTCCGTGAGACATGGACTCCAAACGCCAAAGCGGTGAGTAACAGTCTCTCTCTCTCTCTCTCTCTCTCTCTCTCCCTCCCTGTGTGTGAGTGTGTGTGTGTCACATATGTTCAAATGTGTAATTGTCGACTGAGAAGTACAGTAACAACTTTGAGAAGAAAACCTCCGCACATGGATGTGGTAAAAAAACGCGCAAAAACGCGCGCAAAAAAAAAAGTTCCAACGGGATAAAATACAGTGAAGTATCCATCACTGTACTCACCACTTAGAATAATAATAATAATAATAATAATAATAATAATAATAATAATAATAATAAAGAAAAATAATAAAGGAGATACAGCAGCACCTAAAACAAAGGAAACACGGCAGTTTCCTTCGTTTTATTTGAGTTTTCATGAAGGAAATCAGGGGACAAGCGGTGCGTTAGAGTGGCCGATGCGGGACCCCGGCGGTGGACCGCTGGAGTAACCGGGCGCGGTGATGTCATGCACCTACACGCCGGGTGGTGCGCTGTGAGTGGATGGAGGAGGAGGAGGAGGAGGAGGAGGAAGAGGAGGAGGTGGTGTCCTCAGCTCAGGTAGAGTGATGCAATCTGATACCAACGGAGAAGTGCCCCGTTGGAAGCGGCGCTGCTGGAAGGGAAGCGGCGGCGCAGCGGCGGCGCAGCGGCGGCGGGGGCGCAGCGGCGGCGGGGTGGGGCGGGGAGCGGGGGAGGCGGCAGGGGCTGAATGGACGCTCTGTTTCATCCTCCCCTCGGGCAACTTATTGGAAACAGGAAGCTGCATTATGTGACAACCAGGTGATGAAGCGGTGAAAAATCTGGCAGGCGAGGATCACAAGCGATTATGCCGAGGGAAAACAATGAGAGGGAATTGGAGGAGGAAAAAAAAAGAAAGTATTTATTCGTGCTTCGTTAAAACGGCCCATCACGTTGCCCGCAGGTAATTGGTATAATAAGGCCCATTATTTAGGCATGGAACGAATTTCCAACCAAAAATGATGCCAAGTGCCTTAAATAGAAGGATAAACAAAGGTAAAATAAATAGCTCATCCTAATATTAGAAACAAGGTTCAGTCAAGACAACCACACTGTTCAAAGCCCGAGTGTAAACACAGACACAGATCACCTCCAAACTATTTTTGATTAAAAGTAGTGGGGTCATCTCCTAATCAGCTATGTAATAATAATCATAATGTTATGATGTTGCTGAAGATGATAATATTAATCACAATAATTACACTTGGGGTCCACTGTTAGAGCATCTACTCTACCAGTGAGACTTTCGTAGTCAGATCAGTAGGAAAAGAAATCACAGATGTTTGCAATAACATTATCGATGGCTGTTTTAATTCAAGTGCCCCACTCAGCAGCAATTGTTTACAAGACATGTCAGAATGTCTAAGGCAAAAAAAGGGCCTGTTAAACATAGGCGGCTTATAGAGTAGAACCAAAGGATTGTTGTTGCCAAATACTTGCAGCTGTGCAGTTTAGATGAAAATATGCTCACTGGGGAAAAAAGAGGGGGGTAATTGATAATGGAGTTCTGGGCCAATATAACAACTGCTGCAACAAATGGGAGAAATTTAATAAAGTTGTAAAATGGCTTTTGATGTGGCAGAAATAGAACAAGGGCAAAGTTTCATGCAATCTTTAGAGGAATTTTGAAAAATTTAGTTTTTCCTCTCTTATGCTACATGTGCATGCATACAATTGTGATGATTAACTGCATTCATGCACCCACACAAAAGCATATAATTGCTGTTTAACAACAGTCACAGGCCTTGACCTCGACCGTGGTTCCCTTACATTTCCTCTTCCCTTTCCCTTCTCCTCTGCCAGTGACTCCCACCTACCCCCCAATCCCACTCTCCATCTGAGCCAGAAAGTCCAGAACACTTTCATGATTTAATTTCAAGTGACATTTCACACAGTAAAACAAGTTTGCCTCTACAAACCCAGGCGTCTCCACTGGTCTGGGTGAGACTGAGCTGTACTGCAGATCTGCTGCAGTTAAACTTTCTGGGACAGAGATTTGCACAGCAGCAGGTCCATACACGTCACATCTTTTGGCCTGTTGTAGCTGGATACTAATCTGCTGTTGTGATAAGTCTCTTCTACTAAACAGGGAAAAACACAGTATCGTGTTTTTGTCCAACTGAAGGTTTTATCATCGTCATCCCTGCCATTTCAGTCCCAGGAAGCACTATCACGAAAAACAACCGCAGCCTAACGCTGTTTGTTTGCAGTCATGTCAGTGACAGAGAGATGATGACAGCTCACAGTGACAAAGTGCTGGTCCGGTGTGGTAATTTCAATGAGTGCGTATGTGACTGGTTCATTACTCAATTAGTCAAACAAAAGAAAAATGACAAATTTCACTTTTTGTAAGATGCTATCGTTTAATTGACTTACCAATTAAAAATAGTTCAAGAACGTAATAGTAAGACACATAACATGCTGTAAAAGCTGCTGGAAAACCACAACAGGTTATTTTTACACTCTGTTATAATTAGAGGTGTTTGAGGGCTTTTTTTTTTAACAGAGCTAGACAGAGCCGGGCTAGGTGCTTACACATTCCCAGTCTTTACGCTGAGCTAAGCTAGCACTCCTCTGGCCCCAGCTCCATATTTACAGTAAAGACATGAGTGGGATGCCAATCTTTTCATTTAACTTTCGGCAAGAGAGCAAATAAGCATATCTCGTAAAAAGTTAAACTAGTCTTTTTCTAAAATATGCACATGTAGGGTTTTGTTTTGTTTTTTGTTTGGTATTTTGTGGTTTCAGCACAATGTGCGGCACTTTCACTCGTCTTTGAGCTATTTTCTTTATTACACATATAAAAAACAGCAGCGGGTTTAAGGGAAAACTTTAACATTTGGGGGCATATCCTTATCATATGCTTTCTTGTGCAGTTTGCAGATAAAAAAAAGATGAATACTTTAAGTCTGTGCGGAAAATACAAATGAGCAATAATACAATATGAAACAGAAATCATTGCCCTATTAACACAATTTGTCATTTATACACATTGGTTTTTGTATGAATTGAATAAAAGTGATAAGGTGTCAACATTAATGAGCTTTAGAAGTGGTGTTATGTGGATTTTTGTACATTGGACAGAGCTGTTTCCCCCATTTCCAGTCTCTATGCTAAGTTAGCCAGCTGCTGGTGTTTAGCAGATAGACATAAGAGCAATATTGATCCTCTGATCTGACCTTGGGCGAGAAAGTAGATAAGCGCATTTCCCAAACTGTCAAACTTTTCCTTTAACTGGAAAGAAGGGGATTCTTTGCACACCAGCATGCATCACTGTTTTCTCTCTTGAGCTATTGAATGCAAGGGCATGCGGCTGTCCCCATGGTCGCTATAATACCTGAATGGCCTCTTACCTGTTGCTGCATACCTGGTGAAGCTACAGCATTTCACCACTCTGGATTTGAAGTTGAACTCGTGCCGTGCCACAATGTCTGAGGAGTTTTCTTGCCTCTCCGTCTCCTGTGTTTCTTCACCATTCACTGTCTGAAGAAAGTGATAAGATACTGGAAGAATGTGAAAAAGAAAATTCCATGACTTTTTCCCCCCCAGCTGTTTCTTTTTAAAGCTCTTTCCCGCTGGCCTGGCTTCGGGGTGGGGGGGGGCATTTTAAAGTGTCTGACTGAATGCTTACCCCCGGACGACCAATGACACCATCTACTGTTGTCCCGAATATATGAATTAAGGGATGCTGATTCTCTGAAGCAGACTTTTGTCTTAGAGGGAGCTGCTGGGTCTGCCAAGACCTGACCTCTGACCTCTGTCTGAAGAGGATGGGTGTCTGGAGAAGGGATGGAGGGAGGCAGGCGAGAGGAAAGGAGTTAAAAGGGAAAGATCAGAGGGGGAGGAGGGCAATATGGAAAGACAGGAGTAGAGAGGAGAATGCAGGATCTGGAGGGACTTCAGCCTCTTGGAGTGTGGGGGAGGCAGAAAGAGGATGCCTGCTCTACTGCAAAATAAACTTCAGAGGCTTGAAATTCTCTTAACATGAAAAGCTCATGTTTGTGCCCCACGAGTGGATCTTGAATGTTTCTGTTACATACAATCTTGTCTTGGGCATCGCAACTGATGGAAACAACAAGCGATTCAATTCAATGCACTCGTATATTTCATCCTAGTCCCGAAATGTTCATAACCAGCAGTAGATAGTTTGGATGGGAGAGGAAGTCGAGGAGGAGGTTCGCCTTGGATCGGTGTGATTGATGGGTATGATGTATAATGGACGGGAGTGAAAGCCTCAGATTAGGGGGAGTAAAGTATCTTTTTTTCTGTCACCCTGTTGCCCATAAGCATTATGTGGTGAGATAAACAGCAGCAGCAGTGAGTAGCAGTTGTTTTCTTCTCAGCTGCAACCAAACAGGCTGAATCAGTTCAAATGAGAGTCTCATGGCTCCGGTCTCATGACTGACCTTCTTCAGGAAGCCTTTTCGCGGAAAAACACAAAAATGTATGTAATAGCACACACACACACACACACACACACACACACACACACACACACACACACACACACACACACAAAACACATTTTCCTAAGCTACTCTTGTGACTGTATGTTTTCTCCGTATTAGATAAGTACAATTTAATCGTGTCTGTGTGTAAGCGAATGTCTGTGTCAATTGGTGAAAAACAAGGATTGAAAGAGGGAATTTCTTTGTGTGTGTGTGTGTGTGTGTGTGTGCACATGTGCACATGTGTGTGTGTGTGTGTATGGAGCTGGAGGGGTTACAAAGATCCCTCTGTGGGTGAGACCGACCACAGGCCTCCAGAACAGCTGATTCTCAGCCTCTGAACCCTCCGTCCCCTCAAGAGAATGAGAGAGAGAGAGAGAGAGAGACGGCAAATGCATTGATGACCTTGACTGTGTAAAGTTAGACTTCAAGAAACAGAAAATAGACCAAATGCCCAACTCCTCCTGCTCACTACTGGCTTTGTTTGCAGTGATTGATTGCACTGGATCTCTTATGTCTGTTTTTAGCCCAGCAAAGAAGTGAACCACAATAGATCTTCGATTCGAGCCGCCATCAGCGGAGAAACTTTTTAACAGACGGTGAACGAACCGAGGAGGGTGACAAAAGATAGGGAAGCAAAAGTGTGAACAAGAGACGGAAACAGCGGGACAGGGCGAGATGGAAAAAGAGAGAGGGGGAAAGTGGGAGAAAGAGCAAAAGCAAGAGGTGGATGAAGGAGAGAGTCAAGATCAGGAAGGAGTGGAGAGAAGCTTCTGTTGACAGCTAAGACAGGAAACCACAGCTGCTAGCCGAAAAATGGCGCTCTCACACACACACACACACACACACACACACACACACACACACACACAGCTGCTGGAGATATATCCTTTAACCCTGAACGCCCGTGGATCGAGACGATGCAGCTGTGTTGCGCCCCGCCCCTCCCAGACTTGTGTGTGTTAGTTCCTGTTTTGTTTTTTTGTTGGAGGTTCTGACATTGTTTTGTTTGCTCTGGTCTTGCGGACCATTGTGGTCGTCTAATTTTGGCCCTTGTGGAGACAATAGAGTATTGTCGGACCGGGAGGGCTGCGGAAGAGGCTCATGGGAGAGCGAGGGCCTTTCTCTCACTGTCTCTGTCTTTTCACTGTGTGAGAGAGAGAGAGACTGTTGTGATGGATTTCTTTTTTAATTAATCCTTCTACCAGCTCCGTCTCACAAATTCAAGGTTATACATTTCATAATCTATAAGCTATAATATACTCATTTGGTTATGATTTTGCAAACCTGCTTCTAGAAACTTTATTTTTTGTGTTATTTTTAGCTTCATTTTTAGACCTAACTAATCACCATAGAGGGATTGGGCAGGTCTTTTATTAGAATAATTCTTCTAACTAAATATAAAAATGAAGAAGGGCAGATGAGGAGAGGTCAAAAACGACCTTTTCATTAATGAAGCTGACAACCCTTCTTACTGGACGGCACGGTGTCTTTTTGAAGTCCAGATTAGTGACCCTTTTGTGGTTTTCAGCAGTTTCAGTGACCTTGAACTTCCTATTAACCTTTTTTGTTTTTTTTGGTGAAATGACATTGTGAATTTGACTATTTAATTCGAAGAAATGATGAAGAGTGGACAAAGCCGCTTGTAGAGCACGTAGGCCATCATGGAACAGTAAAACGTTCGAAAGGAACGCAAGCTGAAATGAAATTATTTTAGGGTTAGCAGCTATTAAAATCATCCACTTCTCCCATTCAATGGCATGAATTATCAGTATTGGCCAGTATTCAGTATTTAATTAAGGGTCAATATCAGTTAATCACACTATTACACCACAAGAGAAAAGCCCGTACAAAGCTATTTGTGTACTGGAGACTCAGTTTAATTCTCCTCCTGTCAAACATCTGTCCCTCAAACCTCTCTTACAAAAGAGTGAAAAATGAAATGAACCAACCCAGTGCTAACAGCAGTTCCTGCATCCTTATATCTCTATTGGAAGTACACATTTCCTTCTTTGCTTTGGCTCTGTTTCCTTTAGGAAAGGAAGCGTGCTGCTCCATTCTCCTCACCTTCTTTTCTCTCTGACCCCCCCCCCTCTTCGTCAGCTCTGACCAGGCAGGATGTGTGTGTGTCAGGGCATTTGGAACAATGTCAAGGTCAACAAAAACCACACACGCACTGACACACACACTGACACACACAGAGACTCAAAGGATGCCGGAGTTGATCACAAAAACAATTATTTCTCAAAGAAAGCTCGAAATGTCCAAAAACTGGAAGTAGGATCTTATCTATGTTGGTGCTGGAACAAGGACAGAAAACCCACAATACGCAAAAAGTCTGACTCTAAGACAGACACAATGAACTGGCCGATACGTTAGGATGCTGAATATCCTTTCCTTCTCAGCTGTTGCAACAGGCGGTGGAGCTGATATCCAGACTGACTTCATGCCCTACTTGAACTGCAAGATTTGGCTGCATGTCGCTGCATGTGTTTGTTAAATTGATATTCAATGCGCTTGGTGTAACGGCACAAGCATTTTAGCCATGTTAAGAGTCTTCCCTGTGGGCCATCCCATAATGACCTGATGGTGCTCGATGCCAAACAGGGTTTTATTGTAGTTCCACAAACCCCAAATAATATGTTATTTGGTTTTTTTGTGGTTTTCAGTGGTGATGGAGCGACTCGTAAACGAGCTAGGTTCTCTGCTGAAGATGCTGGAACAAGAGACGGTCAGTCCTGCCACTGCTGACAAGATGGCCTCCATACGCAACATCCTGGACTCACTGCAGCTGTCAGGTACGACAGTTGACAACGGTTTTACACTCGACAAAGCTTCCATTAATGCTTGCATATCACGAAAAACAACATATTTGACAGAACAGTAAAATACTTTTGTCAAACTCATTTTTATTATTGTTTTACTGATTCTGAACTGGGGCCTTTCTCACATCAGTGAGTTACAAGCAGCCCTTAATTTCAAGCTACCGTAGGTTTGACACAGAAAGGTATGAGGCTCTTTTAACAAGAAGAAAACACAAGAAAAATGTTTGAAATCTTATGACATACAAGGGAATACAAATTAGAGTATTAAATGAGGCAGAACTATAAGTGAGATTGGTGACTTTTATTTATCCAAGGGAATTTGACTGAACATGCCTGCGGTTTTTTCAGCTGCATCCTGCCTTACATTAATTCAGTTTGACACTTACGGCGGTTCAGCCAAAGTATTTCAGAGTTTAGTAATGTCTTCAGAGCCACTACTGTTTATATAGACACAAATAGAGCATTTCTTTTTACTTGCACGGTGGATTTTTGCTATGGGGCAACCTTCCTGTTATTAGCTTACCAGACTTCAACTGCACAGCGTTGCTTAAGTAATTGTTGTGAGAGACATGCACCATATGCAGTCTCTGTGACATCAAACCTTACTGAGGCCTTTGCAGTCAAGCCCGGTTTATCTGGGAGAATAAAGGGTGTCGGAGAGGATAAAAGGATTGATGTAAGAGGATAATGAAATGTTAAGTTGAAGAGGATAATGAGAGGAGGTCAAAGAAAGGAGAAAAGCAAAACATCTTGATGGTTCAAAACAAATGGTCTTCAGATCTTTACACAGTACATTAACATAACCCACATCAGTTCTCAACACCTCCGGAAAGTCTGGGAGGTTTGGCAAACTTTCACATGTATTTTATGACTTTTTATGACTTTTTATGCTTATTCCTTCCGGAACAAATATTTAAAATCTGCATTCCCTTTGTAGTCTGATATAGGTCTTCATTCAACTTATAGGTTTAAAAATGCAGGGAGTCCATTACTGATACACAGTGAGCAGTCACCTAGTGCCCGTTTGCTGGGTCTCTGTTCACTCTGGTGATGCCTGAATCTCCTGGGCTTAGCCTAGACCACAATCCCAGCTCTAACTCTGATCCTGCTTCTAACCCCTATTTTTCTTTTCCACAGTCAATGGATCAGACGTCTACATGAACAGCTGTCTCTATGGTAACGGCACAAGCTTTGTAGAGTCTCTTTTTGAGGATTTTGGTGAGTAGACCCTCAAAGTTCCCTCGGGCTAGTTCAGCGTTATGAAGTCTTATGTGGGAATGATCATTATTGTATATTTACAATCATCATACCACAAAATCTATTTTTAAACTGTCGGGAGATTACCATGGGAAAGAAAGAATGTATTTCAATGTGATGTGTGCTTGCCTATACTGACATTGTGAAACGAGAAAAGCTACTGATCGAATACAAAGCTCTACCTTAAGGTAGAACATATATTTTTTGTCAGTTTTGAAGAATCAAAATGGCCTAACACATTCTGTCAAGCCTGGCTAAAGTTTGGTGAACTAATCAGCCTTATGTTCAAAGCGCATTCACATTCAGATACTCACATCACCGGTTGTGTGTTAATGATAGGTAATACCTGTCTGACAGAAAACCACAGCACATTTAAAGCAAATTTACACTTCTGATAACATTAATGCGTTGTTGTCCCACCAGACTGTGACTTGCACATGCTCAGTGCATCTCCACTGGAGCAGAAAGAGCACAAAGAGGAAGAGCAGAAGACTCATCCTAATAAATCCGTGAGTCACCTAGAGAACATCCCTGACTGTCTACCTGCCTTAATTGTCACTAAGACTAAAACTGAAATTCTGATTTTACCTCTGCCTCGGTTCTTCAGACACCTACTGACACGCCCCCACCCCTGCCAACCACCCCCCTTCCTGATGACTACTATGAAGAGGCTGTTCCTCTGGATCCTGGATCCACCCCTCAGTACTTTACAACCAATCTGAACGGTCAGTACTGTACACACACACAAACACAGTACTTGTAAGCAGCTGGATTAATGGAGGTTTATCTTTCCTGTTTGTTGACTCTTCTCTCCTGCAGCTTCCAGGAACTCAGTGGAGGATGCTTACTACGAAGATGCAGACAATAACTACCCCATCACCAGGATTAACGGTCCTAATAAAAACTCCTGTGAGTCCACCTTCTCTCGTACTGTCCAATGCCAGGAGTGCAAATTTACAACAATAAACACAGATACGGTCTGATCGTGAAGTACACGAAATACTTGAACGAACAGAATCAAAAACAGTTGGTGGATGTCTTGCAAATGAATTATTGCGTGTTATTTTTGGTGTTCAGACAACGACTCAGATGCTCTGAGCAGTTCCTATGAGTCTTATGAAGAAGAGGACGACGAGGCGAAGGGGCGGGACCAACCTCGGCGATGGACAGCCGAGGAGAGCCCAGATGGGCCGGTTAGAGACTGCCGCATCTGTGCCTTCCTGCTGCGAAAGAAACGCTTCGGCCAGTGGGCTAAACAGCTGGTCGTCGTGCGAGACAATAAGCTGCAGGTAAATAGATAGAGCTCTGTATGATATGAAAGAGCTAGTTTAATTACTATGCTATTTATTTTGTCAAGCCATAGTACTAAACGCAGTAACTCCCCATTTCATCACCAGTCTCAACAAGAGGAAGCTAATCATTGACTTTTTTAGTTGTTTTAGTTTTCAGATACATTATAAGCTATAGTTAACTACACTGTAAGAAGATATGCGGTCAGCACTTGTTGGATTTCTGCATTTTACATTAAGTTAAATGCAGTTGTTACAAAGGCTGCATCAAAGGTATGCTACCGGTTATAATGGCATCCAACGACACACAAACAGAAAGAAAGTAGTACGTTCATTTCCCTCTCTCTATATATCTCAATCTCGCTGTCTCTCTGTTACAGTGTTATAAGAGCATCAAAGAGAGCACTCCCCACACAGAGCTCCCGCTGAACCTGTGCCAAGTCATCTATGTCCCAAAGGAGGGCAAGAAAAAGAGACATGAGCTGCGCTTCTCGTTGCCTGGAGGCGAAGCTCTAGTCCTGGCTGTTCAGAGCAAAGAGCAGGCCCAGCGATGGCTCAAGGTAGTTTTATTCACTATATCAAAGGCCATTTGCTGAGACAGACTAGAGTTTGGGAAGGCACCAGGGAACACGGCTGAGGGAAGAACACAAGGTTGTGTCTGGAATTGAAAGTTTTCCTTTTCTGGGTCCAGGTGGTGCAAGATGTTGGCAGCCAATGTAGCAACACTGAAGGACCAGATGGATCCACTTCTCCCATTATACAGAGGAAGTTGGAGCTTGACAAGGTGTGTGTGTTTCTGCATATGTCTTTGAGTGTCTTTACAGTACTGTCCTTTTTCGAATTTGCCCATAAAACTGTCACAAACTTCTTGCAATTTTCTGTCTAAATGATGGCTCCCTGTGCCAGTTAAACAGCTGCTACTCACTATGTCCGAGTTTTACTTTACTGAAATACCTAGTTCTTCATTTATTGAGCCGTATTTCACTCAGAATCTATATCCCTTTTTTTTTTTTTTTTTTACATTTTTAAAACATTGCTGACATCATTTCTTTCAGCCCACGCATGACACAACTGTTCCCTTGGCCTCTAGTTTACAAGCAGTGAGTGAGGTGACATTATTGCGGTTGCTGAGCTGGCTGGTATTCAAAGAGCTTCATACCCTCAACAAAGTTTTGGCACACAGCTGTAGAGGCTAGGAGCTGAATGCATGGTGACATGGCAGTTACACCCCACGTCAGCTGAAAAGCTTTAAAAAGAAACGATCGGTAGAACACGAAGCAGCTTGTGTGTCATTATTCCTCGACATGATTTTGCGTAGTTAAAGTACAGACTGCTTTGTTGAAACGGGATAAACACATGTGTTAGTGTGTGTCTTCTTCTTTTTTTTCCCTCTCCTCTCCACTCCTCATGTTTTATGGGAAGGAGAAGTGATAAAGTTTTCTACTTTTTCTTTGCAAGGTGCTGCAGTCTGATCGGCAGGCTTCAGACTCCGACAGCGGGCCAACGGCAGACAGTCATTCCACTGCAAACGTATCAGGACGGGACACCACTGACACCCTCAGTAGGTTTAACTTCATAAGTCAGTTATCAGTTTTTGATTAGCTCGAATTTGTTTTTTTTTTTAACTTCGCCTGTTGTATTCAAACAAGCTGAGGGACGCAGCTCACAACTCTTACATATATACATATGTGGGTCTTTGATTGTTTGCGACTGAAACTTGGTATAATATATAAAATAAAAATTAGAATTAGACACTAATGACCTTGTTATACGTATTTAAAGATTCCACCATGATGTTTGATGAGACGAGCTGCATGACTCCGACTTATGAGCCTCTTTGAAATTGTTTTAAAGTCACAGTTATCTAACGTGATGTATTTCTGTGTGGGACACAAATTAGTGGGTGTTGTTTGGAGAGAGATTTAAATCAAATGCTTCAGATTTGATTGGGCCAGTCAAAGGTGGGCATGGCTTGGGAAGATATATTCAGAACTGTTGGACTATTCACCTTCACCTCCCTCACCAATGCCGTCAGATCAGAGGGAGGAGGAGGAGGGTGAAATAAATAGGTTAGACCTCAACCACGTGCTTCAGAAATGTAAACAAAGGTTTTGCCAACTGAGAACCAAGCACACACCTTCTACTATGATGTTTGTTCTCTATCCTCTAACTATCCACAAACTAACGGTCAAGTGTGGTTTTATATGTTGGACGGGGTTTGCTCGTCAGCACAAGTCACCCCAAATACATTTATTTATACCCTCTGAGTCAAGATGAGTCATCAAAAATATTATTACATGTTTACACAAACCAGCATTCTCCTGTCTTTAACACGTGAAGGAACATTTTGTTACTTTGGTAGTTTAGTTGGTTTAGTAATATATGATATATATATATATATATATATACACACACTATATTATCTGCTATTTGATAAAAACACCCTAATGTCAATGAGTTGTATTGTGGGTAATGTAGGCACCAGGTTTTAACAAGAGGAAGAATGGATATCATAAAAAAGACAACATCTCTGGTTCGGTTTCATTGATATTGATGTTTTTTATGCTTTTTATCATGAGTCGGACAGTGTTATAGGCTTTGCAATGTAAATCAGTGGAGAGCTTTTTAATAGCCATATTGGAAACTGTGGTTTGTGGGGCTGTTGAAATATTGCGCTGTACTGTATTGAATTATACTAAGAGGTGCCTTTTCAACCCATTTTTTTCAATGAGGATAGTCAAAATATAACAAACACTCAGTGTTGTTGATAGAAACCCACAGTGTAAATGATTATTATTGTATTAAGTGCTATCATTACTTTTAGTGGCCTTTAACTGACTCACCTTAACCTATACCTAAAACCAAGTTCTGACCCTCAAAGGGTCCAAAAAGGACATAACGCATTATCTAGTCCAATAATCTTAATCCCTAACCCCAACCTTAACCTCCACAGTAACCTAAAATTAATTATACACATAACCCTAACCCTAAATCTTCATCTTAACCCTTAAACAGCCCTTTGACAGCCTGAAAATGTCCTCACAATCCAGAAATGTCCTCACTACAGTGCTTCTGATCTAGAATTAGTCCACATAGAAATATATATAAACACACATACACACCCTTTCAAGAGTACGATCAAAAGCACAGACACTATTTTTGTTTATTTAACCACATAATCAGGAAGGATAAACCAGCGGATCCATGATTTCAGGTCAGAATATAGGTCAAACACAGTCATATTGTTTCAGTAATTCTACGGCCTGTTTACCAGCCGAGGGGCTCTGAACCCAAAGAGACTTGAGAGAGAGGGAGAGACAGGAAGTGAGGCTCAGAGCAGATATGACATCCTTCCTGTCCTCTTCCTGCGATTGTGTCCCACTGACATCATAGGAAGTACGCTGGGCAGAGCACCAGAGCACCTGGTACGTTCAACATGAGCAAACAAACACACTCTGGGGTTTAGCTGAATAAATAAAAGACATCTCTGAAATGGATACGATATGGTGTTATGGTTGAATTGTAAAAGTACAATGAGTCCTGACTTGGTGGAGTTTATCTAAAAAAAAAATTTTTCCTCAGTTGAACCATTTTATTTTCTTCCAGTTTTCATTATACGTTTTTGCTTTAACGTAATTTACGAGAGTATTATTGACTCTGCTGATGTAACACATGCACGGCAAGATAGTTCAGGGATGAGGCAGCATTATCTCTTTGCGTTGGTTTTAAAGGTTTCGCTCTCGGCTGCTGTGTGTTCCCCAGCTCTATGACCACATTGTAAACTCCAGCACAGTCTCACTCGGGTTTGTTTGATTTCAGCACGGGGGAAGCGTGGAGCGTTCTCGGAGCTGACGGGGTCGATGAGCCGAAGGGCAGGGAAGAAAATCAATCAGATCATCACTTTCTCTAAACGGAAACCCCCTTTACCTGGAGAGCCTCCCTCATCATCTGGTCACCATGACAACCCACGCTGTGGTGAGGGCACAACCTGATCCAGTGGCTATTTGGTTGAGTGGTAGAATTTCTAATTTAAGTGTCTGATTGATTGTCAGACTACTTGCTGAAAAGTTTTTGATTAATGTTAAAAAGTGAAGAAGAATCACAATTTACAGATGTTAACATTTTTACCATACCAGTAGAATGGTGGGTTCTCCACAACTAATGATACGTTACAAAGCTTAGCGGTTTCATATCCTCACACAATTTTATTTCAAATTCTAGTGGAGATCCCTAAAATTTCCAAAGGCTCTGGTTGACATAATGATGATGCCAAAAATTCTGTCCAGTTTTGGAAAATATCACGTGGACTGATACAGAGTAAATTTCCAGCACAAGCAGATACATTTGTTGTTCAGTGTGGGAAGTATTTTCATATAACATTTCAGCTACACAAGGGGAAATTTAGAGTGAAAAATAAACACCATGGTTAACCTAGCTGCCATTTTTTGACCAAGTGATTTGAATATACATTGACACTAATCATGGTAAGAAAGCATATCTGCCGTCTTTTTGTCTTTCCATCACGTTCACATACCTTCCCTCTTTCCACAGGCTACCTCAATGTGTGTCTGGGCGGCTCTTGGAAGGAGCGTTGGTGTGTGGTGCGAGGGGGAAGCCTGTACCTGCAGAAGGACCCTGGAGACCAGCGGCCCCCGGTCATCATGGTGCCGCTCAAAGGGGCCGAGGTGGTGCCAGGTGGCCTCGGCCCAAAACATCCCTTCTCCTTCCGCATCCTGCAGGGAGGCAACGAACTGACAGCTTTAGAGGTACTTTATTGTAGTATCAGTGGTAATGCCATTAGATTGGTTTTCTTTTCATGAAGACAGGAAGTTAACGTGTGCACAGGGATGACACACTTTCATTTTTCCGGAAAGTCACTAGGGTTTATGCGTATGTTTTTCTGGTGTGTGTGTGTGTGTGTGTGTGTATTTTCATCAGGCCAGTTCCTCGGAGGACCTTGGCCGATGGCTCGGTGTGTTGTTCGCAGAGACCGGGAGCACCACTCTTCCTGAAGAGCTTCACTATGACTACATCGACGTGGACACGCTCACAGACATACGGCACGCTGCCAGACACTCTTTCCTGTGAGTCACTTCCTACAGTATCTGTTCGTGTCTTTCTGCTTGTATTTAGCTGGAGTTTTTCTGTCTCTTATTAAAGCTTCTGTCCAGAAATACATCTGCTTCTTTTCCCACTCAGGTGGGCGACCACCACTGCTACTTCGTCCAGAAGTGCGTCATCAGACTCCAGGACTTACGATGAGGTCTATGAAAGTATTTCGGTGAGGAAACATCATGTGAACCTGTGATAACATACAAAATCCCTGAGCTTAAAACAGCTAAACATATAGAAGGTGTTTCCAAGGTTTCTCTAGCCTTTCTACTTTCCATTGCGTTCACCTGCAGATTTATCTAAATGGTTTTAAATGAAGTTTGTAGAACATCAGCTAAATACTTACATTTCACATGTAAATTTCAGCATTTGCTGTACAGTTTCAGTTTAAAAAAAACAACAACAAAAAAAACGTTGATGCTTTGTGTATGTTAAAAAATGTTTTGATTTTCCTGTGTCCTGTAGGACGGGGACGTCGAGAGCAGAGGGGGCCAGGTGAGGCGCCACGCCTCCTTCTCCAGCAGGGACTCTGAAAAAACCGAACAACAGGCCGCCATCAAGAGACATGCCTCCAGTGAGTCTCACTTCAAAATTCGTTAGACGTGAAAATCGCATGTCAGAAACCCTAGCTGGATGACAAACATTACTCGCTCATCCTAAAGCTGCTCCAGTGTTGCTCGGTCTATTTATAATGCAGTTTTGTTTTCTTTCAGATGTGAATCAGTACGGGCGGTATGGGAAGACGCGTGCCGAGGAGGATGCCAGGCGTTACTTGACACAGAAAGAGGAGCTGGAGAAGCAAAAGGAAGAGCTCAGAAATGCACTGATTTCCCTCCGCAGGGAGAAGAAGGATGTGAAGGAGGAGATGAAGAGTGGCACAGGTCAGGGACAAATCACACACACACTGCACTGTTCAGACTTCAGCTTCGAAGCAGGGCTAACTATGAGCGTGCGTGCGTGTGCGTGCGTATGTGTGTGCAGGAGGTCATGGTGTGGAACAGCGGTTAGCCGAGCTGGAGACACTGTGTAAACAGAAGGAGGAGGAGAGGGTGGAGCTGGAGCTCCGGCTAACAGAAGTCAAAGAAAACCTGAAGAAATCACTGGCTAGAGGAGCACTGTGTCCGCCCGCCGATGCCAAGATCAGTATCAAGGTAGGCAGCTGAACCAGAGACTGACACTGTTATACAATCCCTACATCTAAAGGAGTTCAAGATATACGTGGCAGAGGTGCGTCCCGTCGCAGGATTTCATTGGCAAATCTCACCATATTGTATCATATCAGATGTTCAGTATTACATGAGCGAAATCTGTCTGACATTTGTGTTTGTGTGTTCATTGGTCTGTGTTTATGCGTTTGTGTGCACAGGCAAAGGGCATTAAAGTTGAAAAGGTTTACAACGAGACTGTCCCGGTGAACTCGGCGTCTGAGCTCCGTAAACGCCCTCCATCCCTTTACGCCTCCTCTAAGGGTAACGTCATGCAGAAGGCAAAGGTAAACTGTGTGTGTGTGCGTGTGTGTGTGTGTGTGTGAGTGTGTGTGTGTGTGTGTGTGACAAGCACAGAGGGAAATGTTTTCCTCACTGTATGATGTCTCATGGTTTCCAGGAGTGGGAGTCAAAGAAGGGGACCTAGATGGAACATGAAAAGATCAGTCAAGACAGATTCATGGGACGAAAGAATAAAGAAGGAACGAAACGGAGCTGGGACGGGAGGGTGCGTAGGGGAAGGAGAAGATGAAGAGCAAGAAAAAGTGGCACTGAGAGGAGGAAGAAGAGAAGGAGGGGGAGGAGGACAGACTCTGACACATTCTTCCCCCCTCTTATCTAAAGAAAAATAGGTGGCTTTGCAAGTACAGGCAGCACGATGCTGTCTCAACCACTGTAAATATGACAGACTCAACTGATGTACCAGTACAGTATTGATGTGGATCACTATGAACATGAAATTTATATGTTTGTGTGAGTTTGCATGTGTGTTTACATTTGCACAGGGCTGCAGAAAGTGAAAATGTGATTATTTCATAGCGGTGAATAGCAAAGGGAGAGTGTGGTTCATCAACACTGTGAGTTCAGAGATACAGACAAGACTTCCTGTCCACACCCACGGATTTTATTCCCTTTTAGATGATATTTGTCACTGTGACATGAAAAACCAGAGTAAAGAAATTATTGTTACCTTAAATTATCCTTATTAGTGAGAGAAGCATCTCACATCTTGTGATTTGTATTTAAACATTTAGGAATATATATTGAGTATTACACTGTTCCTGAAACCAATGCGTAAATGTTTATTATTGCAATGTGAAGTTAGTGGTTTTTAACCCTTATCTGTGTATTATTTTCATATTTGCCTTTTGCACTTTATCTTGTTGTATTTTGTGATTACACAAATGTCTTTGAAATTGGCCTTTGCACCGCTCTTCACCGGATCATTTGAGGATAAACGCCCGAGTCTACTTTCCCTGCTCATCACAGAGATATGAACAAACACACACATGTTGGAGTAAATGATTATACTTTATCAAAGAGCTTTGTCTACTGTACTCTGTATTTGTGTTTCTTTGTTTAAATATTTATTTCTCTCTAATTCCCCTTTCACTGGGGCATTTTTTTTTGTTTCGACCGTTCGCTTCCTCTCAGGGAAAAATTTACCTAAGGAAACCAACAGCAGCGTCACAATTCTGAAACGTTTGTCACCATCTGGTGGCGAAATCAAATTCTAGCGCTCGGTTGTTGCTCTGCCCCTCCAGTTAATTTACAAGCAATCAACATACTTGAGCAGTTTGTAGTGAGGGAAAATAATTATATGATAGTTACAAAAATTTTAATAGTTCATTTTTGTTTTGAGAGGTTTTCTACAGCTGTTTCACCACCGTTAGCATCGACTATTAGTTTTAATTTTTTTCCAGCTGTGAGCTGCTCTGCTATTTCCTCTCTGTAGTGCATTGTGAGAGAATAGTGTCCAATCATCAGCACACTCAAAAATCATGTTTATGTTTTTATTATTCATACTGATTTTATACTTACTTTACGTTTCCAGTTTAAATACACCACATACTTCACTGAAATAATACAAAGCAAACAAGATCTGCTACATTGCTCTGTATGGATCGAAACTGATCATGTAACACTGGTCTCTTTAAATTTAAAAAATAATGGAAAACAATGGCCAGTGAATAAGGGTCAGTTTACCCAAATCATTTAAAAAAAAAAAAAAGTCACATATCCCTGGTGGATATGGGCAAATGGATTCAATTTTTTGATTCCAGGTTTTGAGATTCCTCACTGTACCACGAGTGACATGAATTGAATTTCATTTATGGTGCATAGTATCTTTAAAAAGTACATTCAGCAGCAACATTTCTGTCCAGAATCAGTCTCCCTCACTCACCCACTGGAGTCCATGTCAACACATTTCTAACTGGGTTTTTCTTCACAAAAAATTAGACACTATCCACATCAACTCAAAACCAAAACTACAGTATCTGCAAAACCACTAGAGATAAGTGAGACTTTTTTCTTATCTTTGTAATTTGGGTGAATTGACCCTCTGAATTTAAATCTCTAAAATGATTAGCTTAAGAGAATAAGACATGACAATTGTTTCACTTCTTTAGAAAGAGTTTATTTAGTGCATTTCTAGTTTGTCCACAGCAGGAACCAAAATATTAAGTTAATCTGTGCTCCCATTGGTTCACCAAAGTTCTGGTCCAACACCATTGGTCCACTCATGTTCTGGTGCAATACTATTGGTCCAGTAGTGTTCTAACACCCTCACGTTGGTTCACTAGTGTTGTGGTACGACACTATTGGCTCACTAGTGTTCTCTTTTGGTCAGGAACACATAAGACCAGAAAAAAAAGGACCTTCGGCATGCTGCTACTGAGCAGAGGTCCACAAGCTTCCATGCAACAACTAACAAACAAACAAACGAACAAACAAACAAACAGCAAGGGACAACAACAACAAACGGAAAGATAAACAACAGCATTGCTTGTAAGAAGTAAGCATGGAAGCATATACAGTAAACCTTATTTTAACCTGCTAAAGCCCTCAGGAGGTTTGTCTGATATACAACTGATCTTAAAAAGGTAAAATCCCCCCGCCCCTCCCACCCACCCGGACACATGTGTGCGCACACGCTCACTCTCACTTGCCCACACACACAACACGCCTACTGCAAGCACAGCATGTTCCCTAACCAGTCAAGGACACACACACACACACACACACACACACACACACCCTCACTCACGCACGCACACACACACACGCGCGCACACACAAAAACACACACAGGCGCACCTGCATGCAAACAAATGATCAGTCCTCATAAGTGTACAAGGAATACGTTCGTCATTTTTAAAAATATGACTTAACCCCATGAGCTCTGTGTAAACATAGCGTACGGTAGAATAGATAAAGACTTTCTTCCCTCCTTTGTCGCTCTGTAACTTTCTTGCCTCTTGCCTTTTCATAGCAATTACTTCAGTTAGTTAGTACTTGGACTCTTTGGTTCTCTGTAACAGTCTGTTTATAGGACTGTGTGACTGACTGACTGACTCACTATCTCCCCTTTCTTTCTCTCCCTCCCTTGTTCTATCTGGGTATGATATAGTAGGAAGTATAGTCAAGGGAAGAGATTCACAGGGCCTTGTCCCTCTGCAGACCAGAGCAGCAGAGTCAGATGGATTGATTGTCCTTGATTTATTTACATCACAGTCAGTCACAGTGGGCTCCGTAAAGTGGAAGAACACATTCCTGTCCTCCGTCATTTTCTCCTCACCTCCTCCGACCCCTCAACAGCCTGATGTGTGGGCATGTCGGCCTGAGATCTGTGCGTGCGCATGTGTGCGTGTGCATGTGTGTGCTTTTGTGTGTGTGTGTGTGTGTGTGTGTGTGTGTGTGTGTGTGTGTTGTGTCTGTGTGTGTGTGCGTGTGTGTGTGTGTGAGGGGTGGTGGGCTAGGATAAGTCATTGTTGCTGGGTGTCTTCCCTCCACCGTTAAGTAGGGCCGAAGCGCTGCGACTCTTGGTTGGTGTGCCACTGCCTGACCGTGAAAGTTCTGTCAGGTCATGGAGGGAGGGCTCCCTGTACATGGCCACTGCACGCGCACACACACACACACACACACACACACACACACACACAAGAGACAAGAATCATTAATTCAACTATTAGTACTGGTCTAACTGAATCACTCAGGGTTGGTATGCACAGTCTTAGTAAGTTCGGTACATTTAGTACTCCTGCATGTGATAACTGAGGGTCGCCTCTGTCTCAGCACCCTAATTAGTTCTGTTTTTAATCCCTGATTTGACTGTCAGGGGAATTCCTGCAAAGCTGAGTGTGCAGTTGTAATATAATGCTCCGTAAAACGGTGAAACGATGATGATTTCTAATCATTAATGAGCATAAAATGAACAAAGAAAGGTAAACAGATCAAAGTTTCAATTTGTCTTCTTCTTAATCCCGCAATAACTGACTTTTATGGACCACTTGGAGGAAGAAGAAAGGATCTGGAAAACACTGACATTTTATGGCTGACTGACTGTTGATGTAGGCAGTAAATACAACAGTAGAAGTCATCTGGAGTTGTGTTTGTGTCCATCTGACGTATATAAGTCAAACATGTGGAAATATCTGGCTATTAGGCTACTACATGCACTGTGTTAACCAGCTGGTCCTTAACTTTGTGAATCCAACATATGGCACTTGAGAGCAAACTAAGTATCGGTAAAAGCTGTGGTCAGGAAACCAGAACAGTGACCTGGAAGGCGCTAAAACGCTGTGTGAGGAACTGTAGGTGACAATCCTCTGTAGGTTCATCACTTTGAGTGACCCTTTTCACATAGGCGCAGTCATGTGATCTACTCTCTATATAGAAATATTGATAATTGTATAGATTTAAACTGTGCATTTACATTTTATGGTGTACTTTCTTGTATCTACATTATCTCTTTAATATGAGTTCCCATCTCTGTCTGCAACTCTGTACTGGTGCCATCTACACCAGATCTCCCTTGGATGAAATCATATAAAATCCTTTTATATTCATCTGTAAATTATGGGCTCAGGAAGCAGAGAGCTGTTAGGGTGGTGGGCTGTAAGTCAGTCTACCAAGAGGCACATTTTCCATAAATTTCCTGAGATTCTGTTCAGCAGCTAATCTGAGTTATAAGATACCAAACTCGTGAATGAATGCACTCTCACAAACATGAAAAAGACTTGCTCGTTACCTTCATAGAATTTCTGCAACAACTTTGAATGAATAATAAGTTTATGAATATATCCCGTTGGATACAGGTCCCAGGATGACATTATCTCATGATCCCACAATACATGAGGATTTTCACTTATCATATATATGACAACAAAGTCATCAAAAGTCCTGTAAACTATTTGTCAATTAGCATCCAGCTTTGAGTGACAAGACCCTATATGAACACATACAGTTATACTGTAATTTTGGTCCTTTCACTGGAGAGATTTCAGTATTCGTCTTTGTCTGATTTGTCTGTCTGGTTTGATTATATTTCAATCAGACTTAAGCAAAACGGAATCACCGTCTAATTACAACAGTGGGTCACTTGCTTATGTTGCCAGGGAGACGCCACTGTCAATTAAATCTGCTCAAACCGCACCAAAACAGTCCCGATGAACCCGTTTCATTTTTGAATGTACAACTTATTAATTAATCGTTATGTAGGTTTTTGTTTTTTTTTTCACCCCACACTTGACTTGGTTGTTCATTATTTAGTAATGAATATTCAAAGATCCTCTCCAGACATATTTTAAAGATAATGAAAACCTATTTTCTCATTTAGTTTCCTGCTATGAAAGATGAGATCCTATATGAGCACACAATTATTTTATCCAACAGTTAGGAACAGTTTTGATTATTTCACATAACGTTTTCATTATTTTTGTCTAATATTATATCATTACATATATTATCATTATAATTATATATATTAATATATTTCTTTTGTTATTGCTTTTTTCACTGCTTTAGGGCAGGTAAAAATGAGACGTCCTATACTATTTTTGCATGGAAAAATCAGAGTTCAGCAATATTCCAAATCAAAATGCGATGAGAGTTTTGATACTAATTGTTCATGTTGCCAAGCTGCTGTCAGTCAAACCAGATCAAACCACATCCACACAGCTGTGAGTTCATGACTCTTAAGGGGCAACTCCACTGATTATCACATCAAAGTCTAATTACAGGTCTTGGGAAGTACTACTGCATATGTAAAATAAAAAGTAGTATGAAGCAATTTTGTGGCTTTTGTGGCTTTTGTGGGGGATGTCCCTTTAGGCAGTTTCATCTGGGTATAGACTGCAATAAATCTGAGATTTGAGACCAGGATATCAAATTCTTTATGAAATTTAATTAGTCTACTTGGAATAATCTTTTGCCTGATATGATTTTCAACAAAACAAACAAATAAAATAAACTGCTTATTAATTCTTAAAATCACATCTACTTCTTCCCCCCTGCGGGAAAGTCCAGAATCTATGAATATGCAAAAAATGTTTCATTCATAAAAGTTTAATTAAAAGTTATATAAAAGTTAAATTTTCTTAGAAGCAAGATATCATCCTCTCATTTTTAGTCCATTCTCTGTATGCATGTGTCCTGGAAGTTTCAAGTTTTCCACATCACACTTGTGGAGGTTGCCTGCTGGACCACGACTGCCTCCGGTCTAGTTGTGGCTTCACAGAGTCCAGCTCATATGTACGTTTTCTAAACTGAGATCTGAGGTGAGCACAAAGAAAATTTCACCCATCAGCAGATGAACGTGAAAGCAGCCTTCTGGCATCAGACCTGTGTGCAGTGATGCCAAAACACCCAAGTGAAGTAACAATGGGCAAAACACATTTGTGAGTGTAGGGGGAGTTTAAATTGAGAAATTCTTTCCAAGTGCTTTGAACAAGTGTTGAAAGTTGTTAAAGTTTTTGAGCGTGCTTTTGCTTTTTCAGAGGAAAAAATAAAGGCCACTTCAGGGTAACTTTAACTTTAGTCCTTTGCTCCTCGTACTAGGTGGTAAAGAAGCCGTTCATTTATCGGTGGGTCCTACCTTTGAGCGGTTTCGGTATAAAGTGTGCGGCGGCCTTGTTCTTCTTGACGTGGTTCCCCTTCATGATTCCGCCCTCCTTGTTGAGGCCCAGGTACCAGGCCCGGCCCGAGGCCTGCTGCCGGTACAGCATGGAGGAGTAGGTCACGTAGTAGTTCTCAAATACCGACTCCTTGAACTTACACTCCGGGGTAAAATGTTCCTGAGGGGGAAAACAACAGATATTAAAATGCAAGATGAAAGGAGGAGGACAAGGAGGTGATTAGGCAGACATGGAGAGGTGGGTGGGATTTAGCTGCAGAGAAGGAGCAGAGTCACAGAAGGTAGGAGTTTGTAATGGCAACTCCATTAGAGAGCTTTCAATCATTCCTCCATATTGCCTTCAGTGTATTCATCCATCAGTTACTCCGGCTCTTTGAATCATTATCTCGGCCGGGCGGTAGTCTCCGAGAGCAAACTGCACCAACTTAGGACAGCTGACATTTGCATTTCCTTATTCCTGTGTCTCCATAGCAACCAGCTACTCCCTTGAATACCAACCAGCCCACTGAGAGAAAGATGGTGCCCAGGTTGCCGGGGGAAACGGAAAGATACAGAAAGACTGATTTTTTTCTCTCCATCCTCCATTAATCTTGTATGAATTTTGATTAAGTTCAGTGAACGTATGATCTTCCAGAGCTTTTATTGCGAACAGAAAGAACTATTGTGGTCTGTGTGTATAAATCTATAAACATTTTCTGTGGGGTCTATTTCTTCTCTGCTTTTAATATCAGGCGAGAAGATAAAACAAGGGATGTCAGAGTTATGACTGGAGCCATGACAACCCAAAGCATCCAGGTCTGGGCATGATGGTGCCAGATACTGTGGTGGTATACGTGCCTGCATAGGCGTAGCAGCACGGCTGTTATTAAATCGAGGTGTGTGTCTTTTTTCCATTTCCTCTCTGTTAGTTTTCATCTTTTGGTCTCACAGCGTAGTTTGGATTGCAGAGGGTGCACGTTATTTTTGTTGATTCTTTTTTGTTATTGCATCCACACCACCCACCATCACTGCTCAAGAGCTTAACTGAAGCACTTAATGCTCTGCACTGCAGCCAACGCTACCTTCTGACCTGTCTGAGAAAATATAAGCAAAGCGGGGATGCATGTGTATATCAAGTGGGGAAAGGCCTGAAAACAAATTTCAGGAGCCCTGTGTAAATGGACACAAAGTAATCTTCCAATCAAAAAACGACTGAAGGGAGATAAACAAAAGGAGGCTGGAGGATGATCTGAAATCAATCCTGAGAAGCCACAATATCAGTAGACAGATAAGGGTGGCTCAGACACTGGATTATAACACCCAATGGCAGCTGGCTCACAAGGCAATGCTGTAGTTAAAGTATCGATGTAATGATAGGATGATAATGAGACTGGTCACACTGAATGCTGCTGCTTCATTACTCAGCCCGAGCAAAAGAAGAGATGTTAGTCCCTAATGGTCTGTGATGATGGTGATAATGGTGGTGGTAGCGGTGTGTGTGTGTGTGTGTGTGTGTGTGTGTGTGTGTGTGTGTGTGTGTGTGTGTGTGTGTGTGTGTGTGCGTGTGTGTTTGTGAGTGTGTGTCGACCTACGGAGGTGTATAGAAAGCCTTCGTTGTTCATTGCCAAGTAGAGTTTGGTCTGGACGCCCTGGATGGCCACCACACGAAGCCCCACTGGGATCAGGTTGAACACAGCTGTGTATTCACATACACACCAGCACCAATACACAGACACAGACACAGACACATACACAGACACAGACAAAGACAGACAGACACACACACGCACAAACACACATGCGCACAAAGCAAACAAACAAGCACACAGAGAGAAACAAAGCAAAAAATCCTCATCAACGTTGCGTCTAGTCTGATGCCACCTCCATTTTGCCACAGCGATGCTATTTTACAAGGTCAGTCTGGCGCTACGGCCACTGAATTACACTAATGAGTGAGCGCCCGGTATAGCCCAGTGAGTGTGGGATGAAAAGGGTAAGAATTATCAAAAGGCACTCAGAACAGTAAGGTTTGGTAAATATTTGGCTGTGCAGAGACAAGTTTCAACAGAAATGCCACAGTCAGAGTTCCAAGGTATTTCTGCTATCACACAAATGAAAATACTCCAACTAGGGCTACAACCAACAGTTAATTTAATTATCAACTATTCAGTTTTTTTTTATGAATAGATTAATTAATTAAGAGTCAGTGGCTGAAACCAGAGACTCTTTGACATTTTTCTTAACAAATGACTTGTTCTTGACTCATTTTCTGTCAGTAAGTAAACCAGCACTTGGATCAATCGGTTATTCATTCCAGCACTAAATCCCACTTTGAACATGTGTGATAAAGAGGACATTCCGGGGTTTATTTACACTGCGAGGTTCAAGGAGCTTTGACGGTGGCGGTTTGTGAATTATAAGGCACGATCCATAAGGATTAGCTACTTAAGCATTGTCGAGTGGCTTGGGCTCCACACTGTTACATTTCCAAAGGCGTACCTTTGCTTGTAGAAGAAGGTACAGACGCAAAAAGTGAGAGGTACGTAAAAAATACATTCATCATAACACTAACCTTATGTAAAATCACATAGTTTTTATTCAAAGAGACCTTCTACTTAATGATAGATAGATATCATATGTGTATATTTACTAAAAAGATCAGGGTCTTATATGATAGTAAATATTTGATTGATACTCATCTATAGCTTATTTTTAGAAGAGTATTAAGATTAAAAAATGTAGATTACATTACCTTTTTTACCCCCAAAAATAAGAGGAGTCTCCTGTACTTTTTTTTAACCCTAAGTAGTGTCTACTCTCTTCCTCTTAGGGCGTCAGTCTGTGAAGACAAACTCAGGGAGAAATTAGATCCATGGTGGGTAAGAACTGTGGATAATTCTCTTTTTCTCTTCTATTAGGTTTTGCTCATCTGCATTTTAACAGCTAGATGGTAAGATGATATTGTTTATGGAGATTTAAGTGAGTGAATCTAACTGAAACAATAGAGGGATTTGGGGAGTTAAAGGTGACCCCCCCCCATTCCCCAGTGGAAATTACACCATTGTACATTACAGTGAACACAACATTAAAGCACCGACTGTCAGATTTAATTCAAGGGTATTTCCAGGCTTGATTGATGAGCAGATAAAGAATCTACAGTGGCAGAAGCATATGTATAAATTTAAAGCTTCATCATACAGACATTTTCAGTGTGCAGTCAAACTTGACAACAATAAAATGATATCAGCTAACAAAATTATTTGTTTTATTGTTGTTTCCCCCCAGTGGTTTGTATTCAATAGGCACAAGCAAAAAAAAAAACAACAAAAAAAAAAACCCATTTATATGTTTAAACAGTAAAAGTTCAGTAGCATGGACATAATTATCTCTGGCAGTTTGATGAGTCAGGCCCTTGTTTAATTATACTCATTTAGCCAACCATGCTCTTTATAATGACTGTGGTTATATAGAGACATGGATTACATGGATTATCCATTCAAACCCAGTCTTCATGCGGGATTTCATGTGGGGTAGGCGTTGACATGATGTGTACACCATGTAATCATCCAATTAAATAACACACTTCCATTGTGCCCGCGTCTTTCTCTTTGAACACAACAGCTGGTGGCCTGAGAAGTAGCAGAAATTAATGCGCGATGCTGGCAGCGCCGACTGTGTGCGAGAAAGAGAGTGATTGCCGTCTGAGCCAAGACAACAGGATTGAATTAGCCGTATCAATCACACACTGTGGCCTGCGTGCGTGAGAGAGCGAGCGAGAGGCCGCGGTGGAGCAGGCGACGGAGGATTTGTTTACTGGTGTGGGTCGACCTGTCTCGGAGATTTGGACGTTGCACTGAACGCCCTGCGAATATCTAACCGATTTCTTTAACCAGGGAAGCATTTAACACATATCGACTGCCGTGTCTGACAACTGGAGAAGAAGCATGCACCATCTTATTAATTAAACGAGCACTTCATATGTTGCCGAGGGAGCGCCTGCGTTAGAAATTAGGTTCAGATTTCCACTTGGTGAAGTTTATCATCCAATTGGATTTAACAGGTTCTGGATATTGCCAATGTGGGTATATGAGAGATAATTGCAAACTAAATCAGACCTCGCTAGATACTGAACCATCAGTATGCAGCAATGCTCTTTTGTATTAATACCTTGTAGTAGTGTTAAACTACATTATGAGTAAGAATGTGATATGTAAATAAACAGAGAGCATGGTTTCAGGCTCTACATTATTGTGTGGCTAACTTCTTTTGTCTTCCTTTATTTTATAAGCTCTAAAGATCTCAGAGGTATCAATTCTACATATAATTCAACCTGTTGAAATGTTTCCACACAAGTATCAGCTCCCTTTACAAGAAACACGTTGTTTTCCTGTTTTTTCACTCGTTTTTACTTAGTGTGATACCAGCACAGAAAAGCAGCTTACATGAATTTTAAGGCTGTATTTATTAATCTCAGGGCTGTAGTAACACCTTTCTGGGTTTCGTGTAGGGTAACTTACGTTCTGTAAAGCTGATTTTAGAGTTGAAACAATTAAATGATTAATCTGTTAGTTGATTGAAAGAAAACTAATCTGTAACTATTCTGATATTGATTCATTTTTTGCTTTTCAAAGTCATCTTTGGTAGTTAACTGGATATCTTTGGGTTTTGTACCTCTGGTAGGATAAAAAAGGGATTTTAAGATTTCACCCTGTCCTCTGGGGAATCGTCGCGTGATTTTTTTTTTTCACAGTTTTTGGACATTTTTAGAGCCAAACAGATTACTCGTGCAAATAACTGGCAGATGGATTGATAATAAAAAATAATGGTTAGTTTCGGCCCACGTTGATTTTTGAAAGAAGGATAATGAAGGAAATGGGAACATTTGGATGGCCAGCAGCAGGCCTACCGTATGTGCTGTCTTCATCCTTGGTTCCATCAATGGTGCCATCAGGCTGCATCTGCAGCTGGAAGCCCTGGCGACTGGAAAGCCTGGTCACAATGCCCTTTAACTGGGGCTCTGAGAGGAGACGAGGAGAGGAGTCACATTAACTGCATTCGTGCCTTATTACCGCCATGTGATCAGATGTATCAAATCCAGCAGCCCTGCAGGAAGCCGGAAGTGTCAGATGAGGAGAAGCTGTTTATGTTTCCAATCACTGGGCCTCCAGGGCCCGAATATCAATCCCCAACCCCTGTACATGGTGACACACATGTTACACAATGGTTGGAGCGGCACAAGCTTGAATTTGCATCTCTCTTTTTTTTCCTGAGACCTCCATCAGTTATCACAGATACGTGCCTCTACAACACTTTGCTGCAGGACAACACAAAGTTATTTACATGTGATGTTTGTGGTGTCAGGCCAACAAGATTAATTCTTGAGCCACTGCAGGAAGGAGATTATCCGGAGGGTGACAAATGATGAAGTGATGAGATACTAGGAGGGGGGGGTGGTGTTGGTTGGTGGTGATGATAGTGATGATGATGGTGAAGATGGTTGAGGTGGTGGCATAGCTCACGGCTCTCAGACCGACCCCCCCCCCCCACACACACACACACACACACACACACACCACCCTCAGACCTGGTGGTCGCCTTCTCTTCCGTTTCTTCCTCGATCCAAACAATTTGACACGAGAGAAAACGTTCAGCTTGCTGGGCTTCTCGTTCGTGCCTTTGCTGTTGCTCGGGCTGCCGCTGCCGCGGCAGGCGTTCGCCTTCTCCCGCTCCCTCGCCTGCCGCTTCTGGCGGATGAGGGAGCTGGCGATAGCCGCTGCCCGGGACATGTTCCCCCGGTGGAGCGAAACGAGGCTGTGCGTCCCGGTTGGAGGGAGAGTCCGCGGATAAGGCGATGGGTGTGTGTGTGTGTGTGTGTGTGTGTGTGCGTGTGCGTGTGTGCGTGCGTGCGTGTGTGTGTGTGTGGTGCGGAGAGGGGGTCTACACCACCCACGGCTCAGTTCGCATCACACACCGGCCGCTGCAGTCTCGCAGATAACCGTGATTTTAAAAAGCGTCCAGAATCCTCCATCGCTGCGTCCGGGCGCTTCATGGAAGTCGTTCAAACAAAACAAATCCAGGGACGTGCCAGAGAGCGGGCGATAACGACGCTTCCTCGCGTTCCCCCGATGGGTCTGAGTGGCAAAAGCTGTCTGCCCCCCCCCTCCCCTCTTCCCTCAGGTGATTCTTCTGGCTGTCCCGTGAGAGCGTGGAGGAAGAGGAGGGTGTGCGCGACGATCCAGTCCGGGTCCAAGTGGCGAATCAACAGCTTCCGAGCTGGTGCGAACAGCACCGGGGGTTGTTGTTGATGATCAATGCAGCTCCTGCTTCCTCCTCTTCTGCTGCTGCTGCTGCTGCTGCTGCTGCTGCTGCTGCTCTGCACCGCTCCCCCGGCGATGCTCCGCTCCTCGACGTTGTCCGTGACAGAAATGCAGCAATCGGAATGGTTGTCAATGAAACGGCTCGGGGCTCCTTCAGTGGGAAAGGGATCATGATGCAGCCGTGCCGTTCATAAAACTGCTGCAGCCCTGCCCGCCCCGAGGAAGACCAACGAGGAGGGGTGGTGTGTGTGTGTGTGTGTGTGTGAGCGCGCGCGTGTGCGTGTGTGTGCGTGCGTGCATGCATGCATGCGTGCGTGAGTGCGTGCGTATATCTCTGTGTTTGGAGTGGGGGTCGGATGGATATGGGGTGTGATGAAGGGGGTTCGGGCAGCTCTTGCTCCTCGGGCACCTGTAGCCCTGAACCCCACGTGGCATGATATTTACATGTTACACTGAACAGTGATGTGCGATAGGCAGGGAGATTGAGAGGAGTGGAGAGGCAGGGGAGGGAGGGAGGGAGGGAGAGAGGGAGAGGGGCGGTTTAATATAGGAGGAGGAGGAGTGAGGAAAATAAACAACAAAATAAGAGGGAGAGAAGAGACAGAAGGGTGAATGAATGAGAGGAGGAATAATGGAAAAGGGGGGCGGAAAGGAGAAAATTAGATAGGCTACACAGTTTGCTTTGTGTGTGTGTGTGTGAGAGAGAGAGAGAGAGAGAGAGTGAGAGTGAGTGAGAGAGAGAGGGAGAGAGGGAGGGAAAGGCTTGTAGAAGATACACAATCTGCAAATGGACTGGGAAAAGAGAATGATAAATGAAGGAGAGGAGGAAAAGATGAGCAGGCAAAGGGATTAAAGACATAGCCTATATGATAAGTGTTGGAAAAGGGGTGAGAGAGCGAGAGCAAGAGCAAGGACTGGATAGGGGGGAAAGAGAGCAGGGAAAGAAATATTCAGTATATGAGGAGGCATGAGAAGAATAAGAAAAGATAAAAATAGGTGAGGGGTAATATTGGAAGAGGGAGAAACCTGGTGTGTGTGTGTGTCTGTGAGAGAGAAAGAGAGAAATTAGAGAAAGAAAGGGAGGGAGAAAGGAGGGGCTCTCGTCTTATTTTGGTGCAGAGGTTCACAAGTGCTGAAAGGCTGCAGCATGCACGAAGGAGATGAAATAACAGCGATGGTGCTTCAGTCTGGATGAGCTGCGGCGTTTTTCTGGATGTTCCCTTTAAACTGGCACCAGAGCCGAGGCGCGCACATGCAGCAGGCAATCGGCCACTTCATGCACGTCGCCTGGCCACAGGCGGCCCCCGCAGGAGAACAGATGCACAGCTGTTAGCTGCCAAACACAGCTGCAATGGCGCATGGCAACTGCAACTCCAAGTGGCACAGAGGAAGGTGGACAAAGAGCCGACCGACTCACAGCTGAGGTCGACCTGTGGCGCCCAGTGCCGAACAGCAGGGCAGAGCCGATGCATGCTGTTCGCCGTTGGGGAAGAGGGAGTGAAAATCGATAGCCGGAGGAGCAAGGGGATGTGGTGAGCAGTAAATTACGTGATGGAAGAGGAGTCAAACTCAGTAAGCTGTTGCCCACTGTGAGAATAAGACCAGTGGTGTGGAGGGGAGGGTGATGGACTGTGGACAGAAACCGAGGTCAGGACCTGGTCACTGAAGCGGTGCCTTTATCCTGTCCTTGACTGAAGGAGTGGAAGTTACACCTATGGCCTTCTGGTTAGGTAAGACCTTTGTAAACGCAAAGATAAATATAGATCAGATGCAACCGCCCAGTTCAACCACCATGCTCTACGTGCACTTTGGCCATAAAAGATTTCGTGACCAACCTGCGATGCCATGTAAAACATCCAAATATGAAAGCAAACATGTGCGACCAATGTGATGAAATGACTTAAAGCTCGGTCTAGTCCTCCACCTTTCATTTATGAGATCCCTGCTTTTAAAACCCACACTACGTGCTCCCAGAGACGAAAAAGCCTCACAAACGAGAGCCACCAAAATATAATGTACCACATGCGCTGCAGGGTAAACAAATCGTGACAAACATAAAGGCTTTTGTGTTTTCATCCCTCGCAATAAATCGCAACGATAACAAATGTAGATGTTTCAAAAAACAAGTCGATCAATAAGGGAATCAATAGAAACACCATTAAACAAATAAGCAGCCAGACAACAAAGGGAAGAATGGATTTGTTTCGTGGATTAAAAAAAAACAAAACACAAAAAAAACCATCCTAGATTAACAAAGTATTTAATCTTTAAGTGTAATATAATAAAACAGCCTAAATTTGCTGGATTGTTGCCTCTGTAGAAATGAAAGGAAACAAGGGATTTGGAAGATAAATGTAATCTGTTGCATCTAAAAGCCCGTAAATTTTTTTTTTAAGGTTTGCTTGGCGCTCCGTGGCGCCCCCTACAGGCGGTTTGAGAATTCGACAAACAGATGTTTGGAGAGCAGGGAGTTAATAATGTCAGAGGAAACTATGTTATATTTACAGGAAATACCCAGAGAGGGGGGTGGAGAGAGAGAGAGAGAGAGAGAGAGAGAGAGAGAGAGAGAGAGAGCACTCATGTGTGTGGAGGCCAGTTAGAGTAGGACAAACCTATAGAAACCGGGCAGCATGCGGCAGAATTCATAATAAACACCCTGCATCAAACCGCTGAGGCCTTCAGAGGTAGACCACCGTTTAAAAAACCGTGCAAATCATGTACTAATCTTCTACCTTAACAACTTTTGTGAAAAGTTGGGGTTTTTTTTGGTTCATCTTGCTTTGATGAACGATGTGAGAAACCACCCTGCAGACCCGGCTGGACTCTGACTGTAAAGGGATTAGCCCGAGCGCAAAGTGCTGAGAGCCTTTTAATCAAGTACTGGGGGGGGGGGGGTCTTGTTAACTTGCATTAAAGCAGAGAAACATTTTATCCATGCGTCAAAAATGAGACCAGAAGATCGTGTTATGTTCAAACCTTTAATGTTTTCAAAAGTTTTTAGCCACCCCACCACCACCCACCCGTCAATAATCTGCCCCCTGGGCGGTGGGTGGAGGGGGGGGGGGCACCGCTACAGTTCGGGATTCAATGGCTCCAGGGGAATAAGAGTCGGATCCCGGACTACACGTCGATGGAATTAAACGTTGCGACGTAAAAGTTAAACGTGAAAGTCCCGGGAGCACTTGGATGAGAGCGGGCTCGGTCCGGGCGGTTCCTCCCGGGCTGGGTTTCGGCGGCGGCGGGGCGCGTCCGGCGCAGCGTTCAGCACCGCGGACAGCGCTCCCACGTCCGACCCGCTCCAAAGCGCGCCGGGACTCGAAATCACCACGAAACGATCGAACCCACCGAAACGCAGGTTTATAAAACTCGGGCGATTAAACACATGAGGACATTTTAATGCGGAAAATTAATTGCGCCTATAAAACCAACACCAAACTCCGGACAGTATTTTATAGTAGAGTCCCGTCGGAGGCTATGAGAGCCCCCGTTGACCTCGCTGTAACTTAGCCATGTTTTCTTTATCCCTTCTGCCTCAACAGTCTTTTCCCACAACACATTGTAAACAGACTCGGGCTAATATCCACAGCTTCCTTTAAGAGAGTTATAACGGGATCACCACCGGCCGAGTCAAATCTGGTTATTAGAGTTCGCCTCCTCGGGTCCTACCTGAGGTGGATCGGCGGAGAGGGAAAGTCATGCTGCGCCCGTGGAGCTCCGGGGGCCCTTTGCTCCTGTGCTCTCTTTTCTTTCTTTCTCTTTTCTTTCTTTCTTTCTTTCTTTCTTTTTTTTTTTTGCTCTTCCTTGTTGCGCGCTGCCCGACGAAAAAAGAGGAGGATTTTTACCGAAGTTCAAACCGGCGAATTCCCCACGGCACTGGATCCATTAGGGCCGCGCACATGGCGTTGACGGGAGATCATTACAGAACATTAGAGGCCATTAGGCCGTTGGAACCGGTCATTAATGATTCATCTCGAGGCCCCGCTGATCTGGCGCAATAAGAGAGCGAGGGAGCCAGCAGGTCGTTCCCAAATCCAAGAATCTATGGAGGAAGCAGCGTGTGTGTGTGTGTGTGTGTGTGTTTGTGTGTGTGTGTGCGTGCCTGTGTGTGCTTGTGTGTGTGTGTGTGTGTGTGTGTGTGTGTGGGTGTGAGAGAGCTCAGAGTGGGTTTAGACTAAATGGGGCAGTAGTGGGCGCGCACTCAAACACACACTTAAATTTATATTGCTGTATTTGTAAGGGCTCTACAACGACTTCCCAGTAACCCATAACCTTATCCAGGCACCTTCCATGGAGCCACAAACCTTATCCAAACCCAAAAACATAACAGACATAGAGTTCTTCTAGTCAGAGTCAGTGTTTTTTGTTTCCGCCTTGGTTAAAACCCTTTGCCTTGTAACCGTGTCCCAGCACCCCTTTGCCTGATGTAATGGTATTAAATTTAATATGACTTTCTTGTGTAAAGCTGCGTTTCCTGATTGTGATTCGCTGCACTCACGGCCTCAGGCAGAGGACCAGGAAGAGACTAAAAAGCCATTGCATGTAAAACATAGGAAAACTACCGAGGAACTACAGGGGAAGAAGTAAATCCCCAGCAACACTGACTGAAAGCGTTCAGGTTGATCACCTAACAAAAGAAGAAGACCACCTCAAAAATAACCAATATAAATATGTATCACAATTCAAAACACAGAAATACATTATGTCATCGCAACCAAAAAGCAAAATTTGTTTTCTCTCTATTTCTAATTAAGCTCTGATACAAACTCACCCTGTGCTTCCAAACATTGACAAAACTTCCCAAAGAAACCGAATTTCTCTGGAAAATTTGGAACATCTACTAGTCTATTACAATTGCAAAGGGTCGTTTAAAATAGAGACAAACCTACATAGCATGCACACAAACGCACACAAATACACACATCTAATGGCTTTGCACTACATCTCTCAGCTGGTCTTAAATGTACACCATCACAGCACATTATATTGTAACCACACTAAGAGCAGCCGGCCCAGGATTACACACAGACTATACACAGCCCCCCATAACTCTGTATTATCAGCCAATTACGTTGTTGTGCTGTTACAAGACTTCCTGTGAATTAGCCTGATAAAACACAACAGCATCCTTATAACTGAGATAATTCAGAAAGTCTTACAGATTGTGGGGTGTCTGTTGTTGCATAAGCTGCAGGAGCGGAGCCTGTGAAAAGCAGGATGAGGCAGGATGTTGGTGGAGAACATACACACTCAGCAACTTGAAAAGTAAAGCTAATAGAGGAAGAAATGTCAACGTTATCTTAGAAAAACATCTCTGAAATAAATGCTCTTCCTATTCTGAATTTCAAAATGTCTATACAAAAGCAATATTTTCAGAAGAACCATTTTTATTGCTGTTTTTGTCCACTTAATGTTATGGCTTCCTGTGAAATAACTTTATTAGATCAAGCAGATGGACTGACTGGGCCGTTGTGTGTGTGTGTGTGTGTGTTCGCAAGAGATTTCTGTCTTTCCTTTCCTTCCCTCTTTCTTTCATTCTTTCTTTCTCTCTATTTGTCTAAACTGAGCTGAGATACAACGTTAGCTCCGGACAAACGCATAATGCCTCCCAAAATAGTTTTGTAGCCTTGGCTTGAAATAGCAAACCACAAAGGTGCCAGCAGGTGCGATCTGGCAAAGTTTCCCAGGCCAGCAGCCTGGGCAGGTAGCCAGGATTCAATCACTCAAAAAAAAAAATCTCTGCAGCTGTTGTGTTTCCCCTCAGGTTTTCTGGGAGTATCAGCTGTCATTCACTGCCAGTAATACTAATTCTCAACACTAGATGGCGCCACGTTACCAGATAGCACAGGGGAGGTTGTGGGAATGCTGGGAGGGAGAGAGAGAGAGAGAGAGAGAGAGAGAGAGAGAGAGAGGGAGAGAGAGAGAGCAGACAAGATTGAGGGGATAAGGCATCTGTGTCCTCTCACCCTGACACCTTTAACATCATTTACAACAATATAGAAACACTCAACCAAATTAGATGGACATAAATACAATGGTGCATCTGCCTTGCAAACAAGTATAACCTCACAGACTTAAGCCTACAGCCTGTCAGACTTCAGCCCAACATCCTATAGCCTGTGTCAGCTTGTCGATCTGCTTCACCTCCTGGCAGACTCCCTAAATTTAGAAACAGAAGTCAACATGTTTCTCTTTCTTTACTCTCCACCGTTCTCACTACTAAATTATGACATGAGGTTTTAAACTTTCTAACGAGCAAGACTCGAATGTCTGCACCATAATATCATAGCAATCATGCCAATAGTTGTTGAAACACTTTACTCAAAACCACAAATATCATCCGCATGATGGCACCAGAGGAAAAGTCAGGGGACCACCAAAGTCATCACGATTCATCCTCTGGGGACTATGCACGTCTGATCAGAATTTCATGGCTTTTAACAGCATAGTTGTTGAGATATTTTAGTCTGGAGGAAAGGGGTGGATCCATCAAGTGACAGATCAGCACTGCAAACAGTAAACTTAAGCTATTAACATGGATACAAAAAAATTGGGAATTTTTCCTCACAAGTGCTGGAAACGGGCGTCCAATTTTTTTCAAAGGTGCTGAATAAATGTGAAACTAGTCAGTTACCGTATCTGTACGTTTTGTGCTTGTTAGTGCTTGTTAGTGCTTGAAGTGCGTTATTGCTGGACTACGTGTCGACTACGTGTCGACAACTTTACATCTGTGAAAAGTCAGATGACGTTCATATGGGATGGGCAGTGTTGACCCCTACTGCCATATTGCTGTGCCACAATCCGGGTTAATTAACAATAGTGTCTCTTTGGTGAATCGTCTTCTGCTGCTTGTTTTGAGTGCACACACATACACACACACACACACACACAGGCACGCACACACACACAGAGGCACACACACACACACACACACACACACACACACACACACACACACACACACACACACACAGGCACAAATACTTATAATCCACATTTATTTAAAGCTAACCTCAAAAAGAACATGATGTTAATGAGTTCTTGTTCTACCCAAACGTAATCCTTAAAACCACTATTATATTATACAGAACAGTGCAAGGTGATGGCCATATATAACCCCGCTGATCTGCCCGGGAGGAGAGAGGGAGACTCATTACTGAAGATATTTTAGTCAAAAAGAACGAGAGACTTGAGATTTTTCAAAGATTGCAAGAGCAAATATTCCTGATGTTGTTGTCTCTTCTCGTCTTGACTTTGTTGTGTGTCAGTAAACAAGTTAATGGCTCAGTCGATCAATTCAGCTGATGAATGCGCCCTCAGTAATTGCAGCAGCGGCGGCTTTTTTACTCAACCTCTTAAATTTTTTTTTTTTTCCCATCAAACGCTGCACGTTGCTTAGCTTTGAAAAGTGCTAACATGTGGTTTGTTGTTACCTTCATCACTGAAAACTAGATTCAAAATTATTATGTTGTCTAGCCTTTTGGGATTCATGCCCCTTTAGCTTAAACTCATAATACAATGAGCAAAATGCAGAGACACCCTGTGCAAATGTAATGCAACACGCTAGTCCCTCAACAAATTCTGCTTTACTTTAAATATAAGTTGTACTGAGACACCTATGGTATGTTTGGAGGCTGTACTGTGTGGTAAAAATGCACTGGGCTACAACAGAGAAAAGGGTCTGATATTTGGTTGGATTCATTTGGATTGGTAAACAACACGAAACTTAACCTCAGAAAAAGTGTTTGAACAACACCTATGCCACAATGTTATTTTCAATAACAAACCTTAGGGCCACGATTATCACAGGACTGTTATATTAGGCTCCATAACAATGTAAAGGGGTTATTATTGCCCTGGTCTCAGAGTGGACTTACCCTATCATAAATCACTCCCTCTTGTTTATTGGCTGGGTGTTATTGCTTTTTCTGTTTATTGATGTGTTTGCTTTGTATCCTTTAAAGGTGCTTTATGAGTAAAGGTTGCCATAAATAAGGTTTATCACTATTCTGCTATAAACCCTTGGTTTAGGTTGAACTTTCTGTTGCAACCAATTCTACATTTCCACAATTCGACAGTTTGGCAGATGCTTCTATCCAGAGCGAAATACACCTGAGAATATTTGGAGCTGGTTATTCAAGGGAAACAGACAGTTTTCCGGTCAGTTGCTTGCTAAAACCAACGTAGAAGCAGAGGGTGAAAAAAAGATGCTGAATAAAAAGAGTGCAGGTCAAACCTAAAACAGCGGGAAAACTATGTAGAAAACATGGTGAAAATATGGGATTTATTTTGGTTTTACGTTTAAATCCACAGTCTCCTCATTGCTCCACATGGCTGTGATGGTTTCGTCTGACGCTATTTGGAGGAAATTTAATTCACATGCTTCATGCACATCATGACTGATTCGTTAAGTCTGTATCACCTGTAGGCTAAATTGTTGAATCTGGTTGATTCACCTGCTTTTACACCTCAACCAAGTCTCTCTCTCTCTCTCTCTCTCTCTCCCTCTCTCTCTCTCTGCAGTTTTGCCTTTCTTGAAGCATAACCTATATAGAGTCAGGTCTATGAAAAGTGCCCTGAGATAACGTCCGTTATGATGCGGCGTTAGATAAATAAAACCGAATTGAATTGAAGTGAATGATCCACTGGTAGTCTTTTCTATTAATGCTCCAGTTACTGATGTGAATTTGTCCACGTAGTTTTTCAGTGATGAACATACTGCCACTCTAGCTCCGCTGCCCCGAAAGGTCCCATAGAAAAGAACAGGGAAGCAGCTCTGAACCAGACAGACTGAGACATACAATCTGAAAACACTCTTGATAAAGCCAAACCTCACCTTTGTGCCCCCCCCCCTTGTAGTGGGTGTTTTATTTTTTTACTTATGTGGCCACAGGGGGCAACATTGAGCCAGTTGACAAACAAACTTCAAAAGGCAACGTAAATGTGATTTTTATGATTTATCAGTGCTTTTCCGTTTTACAAGAGGAAGACTTGGAGGCCGTTCCCTGACTCGGGCTACTGCTAAGTCAGCATTATACTGGCCTAACTCGCGGAGGCTAACATGTTGCTAATGCAGCATTCATTACTGTATGGCAAACTGTATATATTACTTAGTTCACTCTTTGTTTTTACTCTTGTGGACTAGATTAATCAAAGTGTTACATCCTATAGGGACTTAATGTTAATATTCCACTGGTAATACTTTCTTTCCTCCTGGGATGAGACACAGTGTCGCCAATTTAACAGTCATACCTTTGTGAATCCAGTTTCCCTGGTAACAAACCAACTCTTCTAGCTCTTTTAGCATTTTGCTTTTTTTTTTTTTCTTACAATACCCTTTGTCCAATTCAAAACGATGGATTCTCATCATTTTCACATTTAGTAATCACTGACTTTGCTGTCCAGAGCTGGATTCACACTTTCACATGACAAGCTTTACTGGAAGCTAGTTTGGCTCTCTGCACACATCTGCACACATCTGCACCTCCGCACGTGCTGAGGGCAGGAGAACCTGCGGTGAAGGAAACTCCTAGTGCAGTCATGATACATGGTTTACCAGACGAACTAAAACCTCCACCTAAGACCGTTCTAAAGTGGGCTACCAATGAATAGTGAAAGAAGAAGCCTCATTTACAATGTTTGAAATGTAGGGGAGAGAAATACATATCGTTTATGGTATTAGAACAAATATTTTTGTTCCTGGAAAAAAAAAAAATTCTTGATTATACTGCATATTACACCACATGCATTCTGGAGGATAGATTTTGATGATTTTTTTCCCCCCTCCACTGTATTTACTCTAAAGAGGCTTTACTCAGTTAAGGAAGACTTTAACCTTTCACTATATGATACAAAGGCATATTATCATGTCTTAGGAGCATATTTTTTATTTTATTTCCTTGTAACTTATTGCTTTTTATTCCGGCCTATTCCGGTTTTCATATAAGAATCCTCTTCTTGTCTTTGCTTTTTTTTTAATGAATGAATTCAGGTCTCACTCAGGACTCACACTATTCATGCACGATCGCGCTCAGCAAGCGGGCAACTCCCTTTTTTTCTCCCGTCTCCATGGCGATGATAGTTTCCCAGTTTCCATCACGGTGAATCGCGCGTCGATTTTATTGCGCCCAGATGGGAAAACTGAATTACGGTGTGCGCGCGAGCGCGAGTGCGTGTGCGTGTGCGTGTGTGTGGTGTAATCGTTTCTTTAAATGATTTTTTTTACCAGACTCACACATACTGGATGTTTCCTTCTGAACACCATGCGAGGTTTACGGATCTCCTACATTTGTAATGAAGCTATAAGCGGCAAGATCCGTACAAAGACACGTTACTTTTTTTTTTTTTTTAGTGTGTTTTTATCAATATCATCAATATATATATATATATATATATATATATATATAAACCGTAGATTCTTTGTAGCCTATGTGTTGATGAACGAGTCCAATGATATATATTAGTTCTCCAAGCCTTGTATTCTGTGAGTGTGGGGACAATGGGAACAAGTATCCAGCGTGCTGATGTCAGCATCACCGCAAAAGCATCACCAGATATTCCCCCCTCTGTGCTCATGATAATAAAAACAACAACAACAACAACAAAAAAACAAACAAACAAAAGAAAAAAAAAAAAACACCCAACAATGTGTGAAATCCCGTCCCTGCCGGTATCAGCGTAGGCTCGTCGCCACTCACCTTTGGCGCCATGGTCTTTATCCTCTTTGCTTTTCGTCTTTCCGCTCATGGAGCAAAGCCGCCGCCGCTGCTGCTGCTTGTTGGAATCAAACTTCAGGCGAAGGACGCAGACTCACGCTTTTCTACTTTTTCATCCTCCGATGGTGGGGTTTTTTTTTCCCGCCCCCCAATCACACACACACACACACGCGCACACACACACACACACACACACGACACACACGCACACACACACACAAACACGCGCGCAGTAGCAATCGGTCCAACCGTGGTCCTCTTCCCCGTCCCTCCCTCCGCCTCTCTCTCTCTGTCTCTCTCTCTCCCTCTCTCTGTCTCTCTCTCTCCCTCTCTCTGTCTCTCTCTGTCTCTCTCTCTCCCTCTCTCTGTCTCTCTCTCTCCCTCTCTCTCTCTCTCTCTCTGTCTCTCTCCTCTCTCTCTCTCTCTCTCTCTCTCCCTCTCCCTCTCCTTCTCTCTCTCTCTCTCTCCACACCCCGTCTCCATCTGAGAGCCTGGGTGTCACCGCGTACCGGCAGGTCACTCTCATAGTAGAGGTTCTTCTCTTTTTCCAGCTCCTGCGCTCTCCCCCTCCGGGTTTTGTCTCTCTGAGCCGGCTCCTGTTGCAGGGTTACCTGCCACAGGAGTAGCTCCGGTCACACCTGGTCCTCCACTCGTCCTTGCTCCTCTTTAGCACCGTCCTTTCCAGCGAGCAGGGCCAGGGTGGCCGTACACGCTGTAGTGCACACCTGCCTTTTCCCTGTGACTCTTTTGAGGAGCTCATCTCCTTGTGTGAGCCCCCTTTTGGAGCTGACTGTCCATCTGCCTCCATCCATTTTTCACCAGGTTAACCCCCCCCCCCTTCAGGCCTGAGATACATGGGCAGTGGAGAAACATGACAAATGCAGATGTTTCCACCAAGGTGCACTGCATGGTACAATTTAGCAGTTGACTGCCAATCATGCTCTGTGACACGTTTAAAAACGCTGAGCAGGTCCGGTATATTCTGGTTTAGAATCGAGATGGCAAGAGAAAAAGATCTAAGTGACTTTGATAGAGGTTTCATTATTAGGGCATGGATGACAGGAGCTTCAGTCGCATAGAACACTCAACTGGCTGGTGTTTCAATGGGAACACTGACCAAAGTGACATCTGCAGTTAGATTTACGTCAGTGATACTTGTTCATTACTTCGATAAGTAAGGAAAAACATTTGGAGCAACTCTTCCTCGGGTGACTGACAATGTCAGTGCAGGCCATGATCAGACGGTGTCAGCAACGACGGTCCGTCAACAGTTCCACTGAGAGGGATGAAGAGTGGTGTTGCAGTGGAAAACCTCTCATTACAAAGATGAATGCATATTTCAGAGCTCAGTGGTGCAAAAGCCACAGACACTGGTCTACGGAGATTTGGAAAAAAAGGGACATGGTCAGATGGTTTTATCCTTCACCATATTCTCGACGAAGATGTGATTTTCATGTCTGCAGTTATGATATCAATGTTAGTTGGTCATTAATAAAGAGAAATGGCTCCAATTTGCCAAGAAACCGTCAATTCTGAGTTACAAATGAGGTAATTAAGAGGGTTGAATGTTGCTCAATTTCAGTCATATGGCGTTATAAACATTATTAGGCTAAATCACTAATAAGAGGTTCTTCCAGTCATTAATTAAATCTCGAGTTGTAAATACTAAGAAATTGTCAATAATTGTTTTTTGATGCAGGTGTCCTCTTCTTATTGATCTTTTATAATGGATCCATAAAGCAATTAGTAAAGCCAATTTTACAGCTTATATAAATGAAACTGATTTTCCCTGGGGGGTTCAACAGTAGGATGCACACTTAAGGCTTTAAGAAGGTCACCATATTCACGAGGTTGTCTTCAATCCAATAAATGCAGATCCACATGCAAACTCAGCAGTCTAACGCTATGCAAATGAGTCAGATTATTGATCATTTAATCAATTTGTGCTGGAAAATGGCTTTTTTAACGAGGGATACGCTTACATTTTATCCCGTGACAGTCTCCAGAGCAGCGTTGCTTCCCCGTTGTGCCAGTGTGTGGTAGATCATCTCAGATCTCTTTCAACATTAATATAAGGTGGTGTCATGGTTAGTGTTTTTTTTTTTTCTGGCGGTTAAAAATGGAAATACTTAAACTTTCTTTTGAAATAAAACACTTGTAAAATTCTCTTTCCTCACTGGCTCTGTGAACAATTCACTTACACGATATTTCTGGACAGTAATGCTCAGCATTGAATGTCTATGAAATTGCCCATGACAGTAAATTTCAGTCTTGTGGGAACAACAATCATTTCCTGCAACTCTGTTTTCTGAGACAAACTTAATGACAGTTCTCTTCTCTTCTCTTCCCTTGTCTTCTCCTCTCTTCTCTTCTCCCTGCAGCACCATTTGGTTCAAGTCCATTTGACACAACCGTCCTAATAGGCTTCAGGTTTTTCACTACTCAGTGTGAGGAAGTTCGGTCAGGGATATATTTAGTTTCTTCTGTTCGCCTACATCAAGCGGCAATGCACAACAGGACTGGTCTGCTGGAAGGAGCCTCAGTTTTAATTTCAGTAGACATAGGTTTTACAAATAATTGAAGTTTAAGATATTTACTGTAAATCACCCTAAGTCTGCCGTTGAAAAAGGTTTTCCGATAGCAAAAGATCAGAATAAAGAGTTGTCCCACAGACGGGTTCTCTGTGTTCTAATTTGTTCTCTCTGAATGTAAGTGCATGACGACTGCTTTGTGTGACTGATTTATCTGATGTAATTTGTCTCCCTTGCAAAGGAGATCTTGATCTCAGTGAGACGTACTGAATAAATAAAGCTTAACTAATTAACTTTGCCTCACACAGTCCCATCGACATTTCCCATTCAGTCGCTGTGCTTGGATTATATTTGGGAAATAAAGTGATTTTTTTTTTTCCTCACGTGATAAGGCCAGAATATTTTATGCATAAAAGTGTGGATGTAAGAAGCCAATTATTGGCCCAACCACGCATGATATGTTGTATGGCTTCTATAATATCATAGAAATTTCTTTTGAAGCTCACATGAGCAAAATAAGAACCAGTCGAGTGCTGTCATAGAGCACAAGGGAACCATGGTGCCACGCTGAACGACAAATATGCTGAAAATAGATTGTTAAATATTTAAAAGACAGTATAAAAAATAAATTCAGTTGAAAATAAATAAATAAAAAATAAAATTCAATATAACAATTAAGTTAATTGAAAACAAAAAAATAAATGATAACCCTAATATAAAAGATACATTAAATGAAATAAAATGAAATAAAATTTGAAAGATTTTCAAAAAATATTCAACCTGTGGGCTATAAAAAAGTCTTTAATGGGGCCTTTAGGAGACAGAGTTGAGTCTATATATCCAGAAAGCCTCTCTTGAGTGCTGCTCCATTCGAAGTTACCTCCTCTCTGGTCTGCAGTGACCTTTTCTCTCCCCGCGATGAGGATCTTTAATATACTGATTATCTTCTATGAAATATCTTCTATGAAATATCAAACGTGTCACTGCACCTCATCGAAGACACTTCGTCACTGTGGCGTCAACATTTGCGCTGTTCGAGAATCACACTCGCGGCATCTCTTACGTTGTCTCGTATAACAAGAGTGTCTGTCTCTTGTATAACAGGTCTGTGACGTCACGCTAAAGTGGCTTTTTGACTCCGGCTACTAAATGAGCCAAAAGCTGGCCTTCTGCCAGGTCCTCCCCTGGAGGATTACTGATGTCGCACCAGCTGCTCTATTAGAACAAAAAGTGCCACATTCAATATGATTGCTCTTGTTCCCGTTAGCAGAACCCACTCTGATAAAATGCTCGAGGAAGTGTGGAATTATTGCAGGGCTCTTACTGGCAACTTCGCAGTAAAACGAACACGGAAGTATATTTTTTCATTCAGTTATATTGTCAAGCAGCATATGGAAACTATTAGTTCTTTTTTTTATCCTCTTGGGAGTAACAGATGTGGTCATCAAGTCAGATAATGACAGATTAAATGTCAAGCATAGAGGCATGTAATTAAACTCCTGCTGAAAAATTGTTGTTTATTGTCCTTCATTACGTTTTGGTCAACTCCAAATTTCGCCTCTGACACAGTGGAAACACTGTGCGTTGAGCTAATTTAGCCAAACCCTGACAAATCCTCAGGTTTATAAGCCATATCTTGCCTGTGCCAGGCAATATTTCCTCTGCAATGTGGGCTGGCCTCAGGTCAGCTGCACACCACTCAGTGTTGTTGAGCGAACAGGAATAGAAGGGACATTGACCTCATGAGTCACTCACTTGTGGACAAAACAGGATGACAGAACACCAGGGTGATTATACAGGAAGGGAAAACGGCCATTTGTCTATTGATTGATGAGAGAGAGACATAAAAAAAAAGAACTGGTTGCCCACTAGGTCCCAGGCCTGCAACCACTGAAACACCGGTGAATCCTCCCAACTCTGCTCACTGTTGGATAGAACCTAAACCTCCATAACGATACTCCATGACGCTTCAAATCAAGAGTCAAGTAAACGCTAACAAAACTTGTCAACAGCCATTTCAACACAATAAAAATAGAGCCAAGACACAAGAGATATTGATGTCAAATGCTGCCTGCAGCGATGTTATAAATAAAGATACACGATGCTGTACATGTTAATGAATCTACACAAATGAATAAAAGTCATCATCTTATTCATTGCGTCAAAACGTGTTACCCATGATTCGAGTCCTGGTTTTTGTACTTGCCGTTGGAAGAAAATTAACTTATTACTTATCTTATGTGGTTTTTATGCCTGTTTTTACTACCAATTCTTTCCTCCCCACCAGTTTGCTGTCAGTTGACAATAAATATGAGGGATTATATAAGTGCTGCAGTAATCAACTTGTGGGCAACAAACACAGGAGATGCTTATATTCAATAACCAGCCACATGACAATACAGTCTGGACAGGGCCCTGCGCTTTTCCTGGTTTAACCCGCTTTGTCCTGCCTTTCTCTGCACATTTACATGTGACACGCCTGACGTCAGTGACCCCATCCTCCACTGCGGCGCTGCTGTTCACAGCCCTGAAAGATGTGGTGCCCTGACGACGCGAGGTAAGGGTAAGGAGGTGATATAACCATAACGGTTACCAAAGGGGCAGAGAGCGTGCTAATTGTGATCTTCCCTCACAGGTTTTTTTTTTTTTCTTTTTCCTTTTTTGCTGCAGAATCTATAGTTTGCAACAGGGATGGATGTAATGGCTTGCATAAGTTGCACTAAAGAGAGAGATACAACTCTCCTTCACCCCGTTTAAATCATCCTCGGCCAATACGTCTCCACAAGGCTGCTGTTGCCAAGGAGCTGCTGGCTCAAGGCCAGCTGACATGGCTGTCAGTCACAGTGATTTGTCCACAGCCACGCCCTCTGTAACTCACACTCTAATCAAAGGTCTTTTATACCCAAGATCCCGCTTGGAGCTGGGGTGTGCTTTAAGTCAATGTGTAAATTGCAGGACCGGCCGAAGAGTTTTTTATCACATTCCCAGTCTCTCCTGCTGTATCTAACTGGCTTTGCATGGATTTTACCTGCCTGGATTTACAATAACATTTGCCAACTGAATTGGTGATACAGTTTAAAATCTGGATCAGTTGTCTTCATATGTGTGTACGGCGTGTGTGCCTGTCTTTGAGATGTGCAATTGAAGTGCATATTTATGGAAAGGGAGAGGAAGATTGGCCATCAGTTCTTCAAATGACTATGTGAGGATTAGGACTTTGCTTTAAAGTTACAGCAAGCCACTGTTCCCAAAGGGGGTTAAATATGGCATGATGGGGGTGGACTAAAGCGTAGCGTAACAGCAGCACAAATAAAGAATAGTCAAAAAATCTGCAGACTGGCTCAGTTATGCACATTTTTTTGTTCACTTTTCTTCTTGTTTGCACAAGGAAGAATATTGTCTTTATTCTTAGCTTGATTTAGATCTAGGCTATGTAGGGCAAGGATTGGGCCAATTATGTAGTTCTAATGGCTATGGTTAGGGTTAGGGGCTATGCAATGTATATGTGAATGAGGGTCCTCACAAATATATAGGTACAAACATTTGTGTGTGTGTGTGTGTGTGTGTGCCTCTTTACCCAATTTGAAATCCTCACGTAAGCCATGCAGAAAAAGCTGCTTATCAGACAAGACTCATCATGGTAAACAACATGATTAACAGCTGGTAATGTCAACAAACACACACACACACACACACACACACACACACACACACACACACACACACACACACACAGACACACAATTGCCAGAACCATCCCTCTTTCTCATCAACAGTGATTATTTGGTTTTGCTCAATTTCAATCCGACATGACTGGATAAGACCATCTGCTTTTCAGACCCTGTCACTGTAAAACTCTCTTTCTTGTACACACATATTCAGTATCTATCAAAAACTTTTTTTTTCCTTTCACTCTCACAAACTCATGCGAACAAACACAGACACCCACATAGCCTGTGGCCTTTCAGGTGAGTAAACAGTGAGTTGCTGTACTTTGGAGTGGCGGATCAGTCTTTTCCAGCACCGAGCTCTGCTGTTAAAAGCAGACGGACAACCGACAAACGACGACGACAAGATGGCTGGAGTTTGTGCGCTGGCCCTCGTTGCTGGTTTACTGGTCAGGTCATACGGACTGGGAGCTGAAATCACAGAGGAGAACACAGGTAATCAACAGGGGAGCAGGTATGGATTAAGGAGACAGGCGAACGTCAGAGACTTAAAAAAAAAATACATCAAGAGGCCGATCGTCAGGGAATTGATCATCGGGCCTGATCTCCCTAAGTCTTAAAGTACTACACCAACTAAGAGATTCATGTTTTAAGTATCAGTGTCATTCTGGTAGCTATCAAAGCGGTTGTAAAAGTTTGTTTCTCTCTGCTGAAGAACAGCAGACGTGGTACATTTGAATTATGTTGACATGGCAATTTTAATGGATGGAGAGAAAAAAAAAATCAAATTCATTCACAGAAAAGACTCAACCCAAGTCCTGCAACATAACCCGGCTCTCTGCTGTCCATCCACATGTTCTGGAAAATGTTGTGTCCACAAAATTCGACCCAGTGTCTGACTTCTGACAGGGTAGTGGAGCTTCGTGGAAGGGGACAGAGACATGGAGGCGATGCATTTAGCTTTATGTACTGGATGACCTCAGATTAAAGGTTTATCAACCTTTAGAGTAGTAATTGTAGCCTTTGTTGTCAGGTGTACTGCTGGAGAGTAATGTCAGAGCTGTTACAACAATTTCCTCTTTGTCCTCTTTTACCTTTATAGGAGGTGTGTTTGTGACTCAGCAGACGGCACACGCAGTGCTGCAACGCCAGCGCAGGTACAACAGCGGCCATCTTGAAGAGCTTCAAAGAGACAATCTGGAGCGGGAGTGTAAAGAGGAGGTCTGTTCATTGGAGGAGGCCAGAGAGGTGTTCGAGGACGAGGAGAAAACTGTAGGGTTCAAGACGCAAATAATCCATTGTCCTACTGCAATAAAGGGTGTGTAATGGCTGAACTTTGACTTTAAGTTTTGTGTTTCTCTTTCAGATGGAATTCTGGGCCGCCTATATTGGTAAGAAAAGTGACTGACAAGTTCTCATGGCTACTCAAAATTTAGTGTCTAATAACACCTCCAAACGTGTGTGCACATTTTTCACTGGTGTAGATGGCAACCAGTGTGATCCACTCCCCTGCCAGAATGGAGGTTTGTGTGAAGATAAAGTTGGCAATTATGTTTGCTGGTGTAAGCCAGACTTCGGTGGAAAGAACTGCGAGATTGGTGAGTGTGTAAGACTAGATGTGGAAAAACTCAAACAAGTATCTTTACTTTTTTTGGGGGGAAAAAAAGTATATATATATATATATATATATATATATATATATATATATATATGATACCATCAGTGTGGGTGTTTAAATGATTAAGAACACAAAAGAGATAAATTCAGTTTTCCCCCCTGTTTCCAGAGGTTCCCAAGCAGTGTGTGGTCAAAAATGGTGGATGCTCCCATTTCTGTGTGATGAACGATTTGCAAACTAAGTGCCTGTGTGCACCTGGCTACATACTTGGGCCGGACAAGAAGAGCTGTCAACCAACAGGTAAAATAAAAGCCCACTCTGAGTCAAAATAACCAAATACTAAGCCAAAAACTTTTCATTCTCTATATACCTGAATGAGATTGTCAGCTGGTGACCTATGAGCTCCACAGTGGTGGCTAGCAATGGGCTAATCATGAAAATGTGAACTTTTACACCTCTGGATTCTGAAACACATTCATTTACACCACACTTTTCTTTTATTTCCGTACGTGCATTGCTGTGAAATGAAAAATATGCATCTTAGCCTGTGAAGTTGCTTGGATTCCAGGGTGTTAAAAATGACAGCTGTGTCAAAAGGACTTGAAATCACAGGCTTCAAATGGCCATTGGCTAAATCTGTCTTTGTTGTAAAACTAGCCATTCATCATGTGACAAAATGACAAAGAGCCTTAGGAGTGCAGTCTTGGCTGTAAAAAAACAAAAACAAAACAACTGACACTGTGATATTTTATGATGTCAAAAAAAGGAAAAAAATTATATCTATCTCTATGTTTTGCCTTTATTTTCCCCACAGGACCATTCAGCTGTGGTCAAGTGAACTTGTCCCCCACTTCTAACACCAGGTCCTTTATAAAACCACGAACATCAAACACAACAGAAGCCTCTGAAGGGAGCTTCAATTTAAGCCACATTTTTCAGGACAACTATGATGACAATATGACGCATTCATATGATTACTACAACACGCATGATTACGACCTGCTCAACACCTCTGTGGATTCTGCAGTAGACATACGTTCAGTGAAGTCCGATTCAAACTCCTCTATAGATCCAGCTGAGGCTGCCGGGAATGGCATTGAGGCGAGAAGTTTCACTGAATTGCTCCCAGAGAAAGAGAAGCTGCCCAACAAAGTTTTCTACCCCAGTCTGCCTGGTGTCAAAGCGCAAAAGGATAGTGATGAGAGAGTTGTTGGGGGGAATGAGGCCACACCTGGAGAGATACCTTGGCAGGTACTGATATGAGCGGGATGCAAAAATGGAGACATAGAGATAAGTTGAAGGAATACGGATGAATACTGACAGAAGCAGTTAGTTTGTCTTCCTCCTTCCAGCAAAGTAAAAAAAAAAAAACCACCATAAGTTCATCTGGAAAACGAGATTTCTTAAACATAGTCAGTAAAGCACTGCATCCATGTCCCTGAACGAATTTATTTGTCTGCACACCCACAGTTTTAGACCACTGGGGCAGCAGATATAGCATATGGGATGGAGTGACCAGGGGAGGAAATGTATGGAATCAGAATAAAGAAAGGAACATCCACCTGTTGACTGGGTCAATGCTGCCAAATTTCTTAACAGTTTTTACTAATTCCCAATATGTTGTCACATGCAAATGCTCAACAAAGTCTTGGGTTTTTTTTTGTTTGTTTGTTTTTTTTTTTGTCCCTGCTTTAGAATGCATGGAAAGCTTCAGAGATATTCAAGACCAAAATCCTCCAGATATAAACTTAAAAAGTCAGAGGTCTGGTTATGAAAAATTACATCTTACATGGACATCATTAAACAGCAGACCCCGGTGATAAGTAGAAAGTCATCCAATGCTATATTTAACACCAGTTCAGCCTTTGTGAAGCCATGAAATAGGATTTCATTTGGAGTATATCCCTAGGGCCAAGAAATAGGCGTAGTAGAGGGACACATTTGAGTTACGTTGCTTGAGTAATTGCTGTTTGGGCAAAAGGATGGTTATGAATTCGGCATGTGGAGTAGAGCAGCAAAAATATGGGCATATACCAGATTAGTTGCATTGTGTTGAGGTGTAGGTTTTTTGGTTCTGCTGTTGGAGGGAAAATTAACTTTTTTTTTTTTTTTTCTTTTTTTTTTAATAGTTCCCAGATATCTCGAAGTTCAATACAAAATCGATAGGTTTTCCCTTTAAGAGGGGCAATGGTCGTGGCAAAGGTTATCACCTGAGACAAATAGAAAAGAGATGAAAAGATAAACTTTAGCGGTGAGGAGAGCAGGCAAATGCGTAGAAGAGGTGAGAAAAAGGGAACATTTAGAGGTTTAGGTAGGAACAACGATGCGGCATGTTTAACAAACAAATGCCTAAGTGCCTGTGTGTGTTTGCAGGTGAGCCTGATGTCTAACTCAGCCAGCGACGGGAGGCCACAGCCCTTCTGTGGAGGATCTCTGCTCAGTGAATTGTGGGTCATCACTGCTGCCCACTGTCTGATGCAGCCTGGTGTCATTGAACGTGGTTTCTTCGTCAGAGTGGGTAGGAGAAACTAATGATATCTATGAGCATACATCCTGAATCTCTACTCTGTCAAGATAACCTGCTTTTAATCTTTACAGTTTGTGACAGTTTGTCTTAAATGACCGTGTTAGTTATTAGCGTGTTTTATCCCAATAACTACAAGGAACTTGAGTATTCCCAAAGCGTAATTTTTTTCTATCCCCCTGAAATGGCCAGTGTTTACAGTTCAGGTATGAAAAGATAACACACAGACACTTAGCAATCACGTGAGATGTGTAATCCCACACTTTACATTTACTCTGCTGTTATCAAAGCTTTTTATCAACCTGTGGAAATCTAGGAAACTTTTTTCTTGTTTGGTGCATTGAGGGAAATTCTGATATTGAGAGATCTGAGGGTCAGCTGCCAAAAGTCCAAATGTCCAAATGTAAAAAAACAACAACAAAAAAAAAACCCTACGTAGAATTAAAAAAAAAAGAAAACAAATCTGAATTTATTGTATGCTGTATGTCACATTTTTATGATTTGTAGTTCATGATCTAAAATTGTATTGTGAAAATAATATCCAAATGAGATGAAGACCATGGAAAGGTCCCCTACATATAGCTGCAAATGCTGACGCTGCTTTATTTTGTCCCTAGGTAAAATGTTAGTGAGATTTTCCTATTTTTAGCATCCTGAATAATACATTTCTTTTTTGGATCTGGTTCTTATCAAATATTCTGTTGCTTGCTACTTAATTCAGAAGTTGTTAGACCTGTCACACACAGTGCCTGGTGCAGAAAATATAGAATTATGTTAATATATATAATTTAATCTATGGTTCTAGGTGAACATGACATGAATCAGGATGAGGGTCAAGAGCGAGACCATTTAGTGGAAGAGCAGCATCTCCATCCCAGCTACAATCATAAGAAGTCAATATATAACCATGATATTGCTCTGCTGAAGCTTGCAAAGCCAGTGGAACTGTCAAACAGGCGGTGCCCAATCTGCCTGGGCCCCAAAGACTTTACAGAGAATCTTCTGAGGGAGTCCAAAAACTCCATGGTGAGCGGCTGGGGACAGATGAAGTTTCAGGGCCTCGAGGCCACCAAGCTCCAGAAGGTGGCCGTCCCCTACGTGGATCGCACCCTGTGTAAACAGAGCAGCCGGGAGCAGATCACGCGCTTTATGTTCTGCGCTGGCTTCCCAAATGAACAGAAGGATGCATGCCAGGGGGACAGCGGGGGCCCGCACGCCACATATTACAAAGGCACTTGGTTCCTGACAGGTATCATCAGCTGGGGGGAGGAGTGCGCCAAGGAGGGGAAGTACGGCGTCTACACTCGACTCTCACGCTACTACCCATGGATCAGTCAGACAACAGGGATTAACAACTGACAGAGAGTCTTATGCGAGAACACAGCTTCGGTCAAGAAAACTGTAAAAACTGTGGTTTTCCTCTACTTGGTAAAGTGTTCATGTTACTGTTGTCTTTCCAGTAAAATATTATCAAAATATCTGAGTATTTGCATGTCTGTGTTTAACGTTTTCCACATAATAGCAAGAAGCTCTTCATACATCTTTTGAGCTTCTCAGGTTGATGTTGGGCAGAGCTGTGGTGACAATTACACGATGTCAACAATCTCCATAAAGGTGAGGTCAGATCAACACTGGCGTGGCAAAAATTACCCAAAATTACAGTGGCATTGCTATAACGACTACAGTGTGGGCAGGAATTAATACGAAAAGTGTTGTAACTATAGCCTGCATGACAAGGAGGCTAGTAACAAAAACAAAATCCTTTGTTGTTTTCACCCTCTATTGATGGTGTGCTGACTGAATTCATGCATCATCCCCTCTGTGCTGCCCAATGTATTTTTTCACCATGTTGCAGCCACATAGTAGCAGGGCTATGAAACTAATACATAAAGCATAGCCCTGGTTAGTATTAATAATTAGACTGAATCAGATTTAACTCAAGGTGGAGTCTTGCCCCCTTCGTCACAGAAATAGACTTTTGCAACTTTTGGTGTGACTGCACCATAAGGATGATCAGGGTGTCGGCCATCCTGCCCCAACAGCTGCAAAAAAACTATCAGCAGAGTTGGGGAGGTGTCAATCAAACACAATCTGGCTGCAATTGCTTGTCATTAGTGAGAAAACCTATGTAGGTGAACCTCAGGTGTGCAGGGCCCTTTGACTACATGAGACACTGTGAGTAAACCTACCAGGACCACAACTATGTTATGTAAGAAAGAAATCACATCAGTCAGGTTGATTCAAATCAAATAATCCTGTGCTTATATTTTTGAAAATAATCATATACATTATGCATTATAATACAAGCTTTCACAATAATTCAAAATGTCAAAAAAGTGCAAAATGAGCAAAAGCAGCAAACACCGGTTTCAGGTACTACGGTAAAGACATATTATAGCCTCACTGATCAAACCCAATAACAAGTTCCAGTGTTACAGTATAGCCAGTCTTAGTTGGATTTCAAATAAATTTAACATGAAGAAATGTAACACCCTATTTAGTCGGCCCGTCGCTCACTATAAAGTGACAATAATGTACCGGATGTGGCTTTGAAATACTGAAAATCAGAATCCTCATTCAGTGTTAAAGTAAGTTTTGGGATTTATGTTACGAGCAGGATTAGATTTAAAAAATCCAGAGATGCAGCAAATTCTGTAGGAATCGAACGTACCTTTTACCACTTGATAGCTGAATGCTGTCTGACTGTCAAGGGTTACCGTATAGATGACTGTTTTCCAAAGGTGTGTTTAACATCTAAAATTTTGATTTTTACATATTCACAGTTTACTGTATTTGACTAAAAAGGCTGTCAGTAACACAAGTCATTACACTGTATCTTTCTGCCCTTCAGAGATTAACCCTCAGCTGAAGTACTGCTAAAGCAGCAGTGTTTCTATTATCCACTTTTTACACTTAATTTGAAAGCTCCTAAACTGTTGCCTCACAGGCTCCGTTTTACACAATGTTAAGACGGTCAGACTGGGCAGTTTTAAAGAAATGTAAATTGTCTGCTGTGAGAGTTCTGTCATTCATTCAGCTCACAGGATTTAATATCAACAGCTCATGAAGTAATCCACGATGTAACTGTAATAGTTCAGTTGGCAATTATAATGCTAAACTACTCTAATTACTAACAATCACTCAGCATAGTTTCCCTGTAGGTGTAACATAGCAGTACAGGCAGAAATAAAGCATGTGCAGCGATTTTGTCCATGCAGAGCGGAAAAACGACAACAAAAAAAAAAAAAACAGGAGCTTGCTTCATCTCAGTGGTAACAGTGATAATTACAGCTGCAGCCGTGGAGGACGAGATTTGTTTGATGGACACAAATAATGTTTGATAGCACAAATAATGACACATAATCACCATCAACAGCAGCAAAAGTATTGAAAAACCAGGCATTTAACTCCCTTTTGCAATATCTGCAAAGTACGCCACACTGGCTGACAACTACTGAATTACAACAACCAGCTATGATGCAGAAGTCCTCCTAATCTGCGTTTAACCTTCATGAGAACTAAAGGGCCTTCTTCAGACACGTGGAAGTAATAAGATTAACGCAGACTTTTCTCCACTGAAATTTTGCAACGAGCGAGCGAGCGCACGCAGGACAGCGGTAAAACTCAGTGGAACAAAGCCATTATTATTATTATTAATAATTTCACCATTTTTTCCCTTTTCCTGCAATGACATGTTTAAATGCCAGGTACGACAAAGATCTACAGAACGTATGCAGTGATATTTTGCACATGTATATATCTCTCACCAGCGTCATTCAGTGGCAAAACAAACCCACTACGGCTGCAAGAGCAGCAATACGTTGACTATGTCCGAGTTTCTTTACATTTGCTTTTCGTCTTTTTTATTTCACGTGAACGCAACTGGCCAATGCTTTTGCCACACAGACGTGAAGTAACCACGCAGATTTTTGCACACAGTAATATCACGTGCAAACCCTACAGCGATGGAGCTGGCGGCTCTCGGACAGACAATTCAAATTCATTCAAGGACACTACAAAGTAAAGCTATTTTCCATAAAAGACAGAGTTACTGGTTACAAAAGAAGCCACAATGATTAGCTGAGCTGTTTGGCACATGAACAGTAATGATATGTCAGAAGGCAAATGCATGATTTCTATGGTATTTCATAAGAAAATAGAAATGATAATACTTGAAGTCTTAAACAAAAGTCCATTCTGTACGTATGAATAAAAGCCCCTGTTCAATATCTTCAGTTCAGATAATTTACTGTATGAATGCTGGAGAAAAACAGATAAAGAAAATGAAGGCTCTGGTATTGTTAGGTCCCATTTATGATCTTTGTAATGTTACAGTCTTCTGAGGTCCATTCTGTAATTTAGAGCTTTCGGGGGGGAACAGTGTTACGGTAGTTTGAAGAGTAAAGTTTGTGGTTGATGTGCTTCAATCTCATGATGAATTTCTCGGTAAAGTCAGATGTCCCCTTTTGGTCAGGAAGTTGATGGAATATGTGATTTTGTGTGTGTGTTTGTGTGTGTGTGTATGTGTGTGTGTTTGTTGATGTCTGTGTGTGTTTTCTGACGTCTGTGTGTTTGTCTGTGTTTATGTGTGTGGAGGGGTATTTAGGGAGAGAGTGAGCCAATTAAGTGAAAAAGAAAAACCTAAAGAGAATGGACACAAACATCATCCTCTCTTCTGATTGGCTCTCAGCAGGTCTCTCCCAAAATCCTGTGCAGGTCTTCAGGCAGAACACGTCCCTCTTCACCCCGACTTATATTCCTCACCATCCTGTAATTATGCAACACAACACAGCCTCAAAAACCATAGCATTTCAACATATCTTTATTTAATCATAATTAACCTTTTTCCCATTTCCAGGCATCTTTGTATCTGAATTTTAAAGCGATTGAAATCATCATTTCTGAGACACTTGGTCTACATTACCACATTCCTGACGAGTCCACGTGGAGCAGATGGATGACATCACCAGAGTTAAAAATTATGTCATCAGTGCTGGCCATGCTGCTCTCTACCATGACTCTGTACCTGCCTGCCACCTGGAACAGAAGAAAGATTAGTAAAACTGCAGAGAACAGCGCCTTTCTCTATATCTAGAGATAGATACATATGTAGAGTGGAGGTTCCGTTATAAACTGTCTTTTTCTTTTTAAAACCAAAATAGGACAGAATAAAAGTCCCCTAAGATGCAAGTCGGCACACAGGCAAAATGTCACTGTCCCGCAAATGCAAATGTTACAGTCACATGTTGGTTATTCGTCCTATTGAGAGTCAGGAAGGCAGGTATCATCTAATATGAGCCCACTAAGGGAGGACAGCAAGTGAGGAGGAGGAAGGAAACAAAAAAAAAAAAGGTAAACGCTACAGGATGTTGAGGAACTCCTTTGTTGGAAATGTGTTGGACAAAGACTATAAGACCTCATCAATGAATTTTGGTTTATTTTCTGTTTGTGTTTGCCCACTGAGCTGTCATAGTGGCGTGACGTTATTTCCCTTGGTATATACAGGGTGTGGACCGAACCTAAATGCATCAAGTATTTCCACTATTTTGAATATTTCAAATTTTTAAAGTATCTCAAGTATTGGGCCTTGTAAACTTTTCAGGTCACAAGAGTGCAGGACCCACTAGTGTGATATGCTACTACTGAGTGGACGTTAAACATCGACAAACTTTGATGTGCGGGCTGCCATTCAGTATGTATGGGAAGCGCTGAGGGCAGCAAGTGTTTGCAAGAGCTAGTACTACCAACAGTCAGGAAGAATTGAGTCAAGTATACAGGTTTGTATGGCTTTATAGTACTGAACGGTCTCAGCAGCGAGTGAACACAGCCACGGTAAGCTAGTAAGATTTTATCCAGTCAGTCAAAACTTGCATTGCTTAAAGAAGTTAACCATTGTCACACAGTACTCAAGTGAGTTTGAAACACTATTTAAGGTTGCATATGCTTTATGTCAATATAGCTGGCAGTTTGTTGGGTAGCGTATAGAAGCTGAATTTCCAGGATAAGCTGAAACATTTTGTCAGTTGTTTGAGGCCAAACAAATGATCTAACAAGTGTGTATCCTCAGTGTATGGTTGGAAATGCAAGGGGACACCAGGCCCAGTCCCACAACCCATAGTTGGTGATTACACTTGTTGTGGTCTGCTTGTAGCGAATATACCCAAAAGGCTTGGGGATCATTATTCCCACTCATCATAACTGTAAATAATTTCTCTAGAACAAAATCTCACCAACGGGGCAGGCTGATCCTCCTCCTCTGAGTCTGATAGGTTGGAGAGGTCTGTAGCGCCCCAGTCCTCCAGGCCTTCACAGATTGCCACTGAGTGAGCAGGGACAGGCCAACCTGCAGGTGAGACAACTTAAAACTGTAGTGCTATACTTTTTGACCACTAATTCTTTTCATGACTTATCCACTGAAAAATGACAGTAATGATAAAGATGTCTTTTCAGTTCATCCAGGGTGTATATGGAAGCCACCAAATTCCTATCATCTTTATTCAAAGAAAACCCCTGTGTCTGCTTCAGGAAATTCTATAATAATAACTGTGGGTTGACTTTCAATCCAACCGACCATTGATAAGGTACAATTCATTTATAAGGTTTGGTTCTATAAATATCTAGGCACTTTATCCTCATGAGTCTGTCTAGTAGATTTTAGCATTTGTTTACATATTCCTATTTTTCTGACACTGTATTTTATTTTTTATGTATCTTTTATGTATCTTTATGTATCTTTTATGTATCTTAAATCGGTGTGTGTTCTATGTTTCACCTAGGTGCAAGGCAAACTTCCAGTCATGGTTGATCTAAAGTGAGAAGTAAAGCTGAAAATCTACTGGAGACCAGGTTTTTAGAAAAGCAAAATCAGAAGCTTCTCATGCTTCTCCTGCTGCTTTTTACACAGTTGATCATATAATATTACTGGACATACTAGAAAACTGGTTTTGGCCCCTAAGTAATTCAAGTCATTTCTTCAGGACAGGAACTAATTTGTCTCAACTGCTAATTATACATCTGAGCAGACCAAAATGATGGGAGGGGTTCCCCAAGGCTCGATTCTTGGTCCTCTTCTATTTAATATTTACATGCTTCCATTAGACTGCATTATACAAAACTATAGTATGACCTATTATAATTATGCAGATGACAACCAAACTTACCTTGCTCAGTCACAATATGACTATATTCACATAGATTCTCTCTACAATTACACATAGCATTGTATCATTAAACAATTAATGATTGGATGAATCTGAATTTCTCTGGATAAAGGCAGACAAAACAGAGATATTTGTCACAAAAAAAGGAAGGCTGAAAGTTAACGATTATCTGGGCTCTGTCTCTGAAAACCAAAATCCTAGTAAGAAATCTTGGTGTCATTTTGGACAGTCACATCAAAACAATTATAAAGTCTGAATTCTACCATATTAAAAACATAGCAAGAATCTGAGGATTCATATCAGGAGTAAGGTTTAGTTTAGGATAAACTAAACCATGCCTTTACTTCCAGCAGATTAGAATACTAGAATAGTCTTTTCTTAGTGGCCCACAAAAAAACTCTCAGACAACTTAAGCTCATTCACAAAGCTGTTGCTAGGGTCCTAATAAAAACTGAGAAATGTGAACAAATCACTTAATAGGTCGCTGCACAGACTTCGAGTGCCCCATAGAAAAGAGTTGGAAGGACGGCTGCATTTCTATAAATCACCCAACAGAAAAGGATCAAAACTCATCTTTGACTGTCTTTTACCGTAAGAACCTTCTTGGTCCCTCAGGTCATGAGGTAGAGGGATGCTAACTGCTCCAAGAGTGCATTTATTTTAATTTTCTTTAAAAGGTTTCTATTCTTTAACAAGATTACTTTAATGGTTTTATGCTGTTTTTTTTTCCTTTTTGTAATGTTTTAATGCAGTGCAGTGAAGTACAATGACATCCTTTTTATTTATTACATACATAAACACAAACCAACTTTCCACACCTTGCTTCTCATGAATTTGTTAAGAGCAGGAATCGAAAGAAAATGTAGTAAATAACGCAAAGAAAAGACACAAATAGCATGAAGTGATTTTTGGAAAAGGTAATTAATTAGTGTATTTATGTGTGTATGTTCTGCTTCTTGAAACTGTTATCAGCAACTCACTGCGTCGAGGCGAGTGAACCACGGGTTCCGAGTGGGCGGGACTAGTATGTATTGACTCCTCCCCCCGGGGCCTGTGGGAGTGGCTTGTTGCCAAGGAGCTGTGAGGAACAGGGAAACACGCTGAGCAGCCTCCCACCGGTGCTCCACCCCACGACACACACATCTCTGATGCACTAAACAGCATCACCATGGGAACAAGACATGACCACAACAAACAACAAAAACAAACAACAACAACATCCACGGTGTCACAAAACAAGCTCATCCACATTCTGTAAATTAATAAAGCATTCCATTAGGTTCACAATCACATATATTTCAGCATCTGATTTAAAAGGATGTTTGAGTTTATACACAAATATCAATTTCATCAGAGATCACTGCAATATATGGAAATGTTACTTTGAGTTTACTGTGTTTTACACACATACCAGGCCCTGATTAAAAAGCATTTGCAAATAATTCAGTGTGGTTTAACCTGCTTTATGTTGTAGATAGGTGAAGTTTGTCCAATATAGCACAGGATATAGGAAGAAAATGTATATAATCAAAGGAAAATATTCAAAGTACATTTTTTTCTGGATACATTAAATCCTACCTCTTGAAAAATAAAGTAGAAATTCTTTAATTACTTACAAATGCTGTGACCTAGAACTATTTTATATACACAAATCATTCAAAAAGTGGCAGGCATTCAAAGTATCGCATCCTCCATCTGTTAGTAAGAATCACAAAGTCCCACAAGACAATCTCTGATCACTATTATCTCATGCTCAGGTACTTTCACAGCTGAACTTAGACTCTTTTTGAATGTATGTACCTAAAGGATAAGGCCGGCATTATTTTATATTGTCAACAAATCCCATGAAGAGGCCAAAACCAAACCTTTGCTGGTCTTTCTTTCAGTCCCTAGACTCAAGCCCATTGATTCCTCCTGAATATGTTAAATATACAGTTTAATATTCCAAAGGGTTCTACATTTTCCCAAAACAGCTGGGCGCTAAAGTTCTTGGCAAACGTTTTTCCGACAGGAGGAAACGGTGCAATTGTTGTAGAATATTTTCAGCTGTGGACCGATACACATTTGATGTGCTGGTTTAGGTGCAGCGGGACACTGTATGTGAGAATGACACAAGATACGCTACAGTGACCTTGTTCGTGGTATTAAAAGGAACATGTCACTCGGTTCAATAGTTAAGCTCGCTGATGTGTTTTTAAATGTTTTTGAACAATGGAGGTCTATGACACAGAGGAATAAGCTGATACATGCTTCAGCTACAAAGAATATACTATAAGTAGGATCAATTGATGGGTCGGTTTTGGTCTTTCCATGAAATTTGGTGACCATAAGAAACATATATAATATCAACAGACTTTCCTTTAAGTTCATGAAGAAATACATGTTCTTCAAATATCTGACCAAAAAAAATACATGCCAATGATGTTAATTTTTTCAAAATGACAACATCATGTTGTGTATTGTGAAGTTCAAAAGACTCAGTCCCTCATCAAATCCACAACATGCTTGCATGCTATCAGTAAACAGATCTTTTGCATCTCCTACAAAAGCTCCACGCACACATACACTTACATTAGCACATTTTAAGTCTCCATTATTGACACTGTCCTAGACAAACCGGTACTTTCAATGACTACAAGCATCTTAGCAACAACTAAATGATCAGTGTTCCAGCTTTTCCAACTGACTTTTATTATCATTCCCTCACAATCTAATGCTAAGATGTTCGCAAAACCCAAGGATCATTAACATATCTGTCAACACACTCAAGGGTAATGACAAAGTTGATTATACATAGCCATAGACACACACTGAACTAATAGAAAATTCATTCAATAACTTTAACATCCTGTGTATAAATAATCATGATGTTTTGTTATAAAAAAATAATAAGATAGGGTGGCACATGGGTGAATTTGAGGAGATATTTGACCATCAATTCATTTCAGAAATTGAGATTTCATTGTGAACACTATAGGTGGGAGAATTTTTTCCCCCTAATTTACCTATTTTTTTAAATCAATTTCTGGATTAAGACCCGGATTAAAAGGGAATCCGCTCATTCTCCCCACCACACACATCAGGAGGTTTGTGGTGGTGAAACAGAGGATGATAGGGGAGGTCATGCAGAGAGAATCACCTGTCAGAGAGGGGGTTGTCTGAAAGTGGTAGAGGGGCCTCATCTGAGGAAAGGACAAGGGACAGGTAACACAGAGAAGTGGCTTCAATTTAAAGAAAAATGATATATACAACAAACAGAATCGATTCTACTGAAAGACTGTCATACAAACGCTCAAACATCTGCTATGTCTGAAAAAAAAAATTCTACTCTGCTGCACAAGCAGTGGCGAACATAAGCTGACATGGAAGGAGGTTAAAAAATAGATCTATAGTTCTAGATTGCTTCCTCAAATTAGGAAAAACGAGAGCTGAACCAAAGTCAAACAAAATAAAATCAGGCTTTTCAGAGTAAGAAGGAAACATAGAGGCAGCGACTGAATCGTAACAACAACGGAAACCTTGACACTGTTTCTCCTGGTTGGTGAGAATTTTTCGAATCTCTGTCAGCCAGGCAACTTTGACCTCCAGTGTGGGCGCCTAGACAGACAAGTGTGTGCACGCGCACAGACACACATGCATACACACACACACACAAACACACATACATACACACACACACACACACAATCATACAAAGCACAGAAAAGACCATAACACCACACAGTTGTGTGAGCGAAAGAGCTTAAGGTTCAGACACGGGAACACGGTGCAATCATAAAATAGACAGAAAATAGAAAACAGAAGGTCAAATACCTGAACTATGTAAACTACTTCTCTGCCACTGTACCAGATCTCAAATTTCTTCATATCTCCTTTCACATTTTCTGTGATTCCCACTGCACTCATCTAGAGAAAGCGAGAACAGTCATTAACTTCACCATAACCTGTCATGGTTCCCGGTTCTGCACCAGTTATTTAGATCAGAAATTGCAACCAAGGGTTACGTCTAAGAAAAATAGGCAGAGCAATTCAGCGGTTCCCCAATTTTCAGCCTCCAAAATGATTCCTTTAAGTCACAGTTGAATCATAACCGGCAAAAAATCAAGATAAGCAACATAAAGGGATGACTTATTGTAAGGCTGTTGAATTGGGTTGCATTGGATGTAGCTAGGTGTACCTAATAAAGTGAGTGTATTATGTATTGTTACTCTGAGGCAGGATTTGAAGCTGTAGAAGGGCGTCCTGTCGTGGTTGTCCTCGTCTCTGCGCTTGCAGAAGAGCAGAGCGTGTTCATAGAGGAAGAGATGTCTCTGCATGGGTTTGAACCTGGCCAGCTCTTTCATTCGCACCGCTGCCCTCTTATGGCTAATCCACACGCTGAAGCCTCCCTGCATCACCACACGGCCCAGCTGGCCGAGGTCACCCTGGGAGGGACGGACGGACGGATGGACGGACGGATGGACGGACGGACGGGTGGACAGACAGGTGGACAGAAAAGGCTGTGACACAGACTAACTGCACCTTTACGTTACATGGACCCCCTTCAACCATCAACACAAGTAGGAAACTATTTGTGACTCGGTAACCTTCCACCAACAGAATTGGTTTACGTTAAAATTTAGCAGTGTGATTCAAGACTATACCTCAGACTATGTTGAATGACAGAGTTGTGGTTATTAGAAAACTAAATAAGTTTTTTTTTTTTTTAACTTTTGTGCTGCAGTTTCTGGATTTAAAAGTGTTTATACGCTTAAACAGTTAAAGGTACTGTTAGAAAGACATGAAGCAAAAAACACTGCTAAAAATAAGGTAAGAATAGATTAGATTTACTTTATTTGTCTCCATGGGGAAATTTGTTTTGGATTAGGCAATACAATTCCACAATGAATAACGGAAAGAAAAATGACTACTATAACTACTAATATAACTACTACAACAGTGCACATTTTTTACCTTATTTTGCACTTCTGGTTAGATGCCAAACTGCGTTTCGTTGTCTCAGTACTTGCACTTGGTGCATTCACAATGAAGCTGAATCTAATCTAATCCAAAGATACAGAAGAGGAATTTTGTAACTGTCTCCAAATTGGAAAGAGTAATATTTGAACCTTTGCTGATAGTAAATATATTGTGGCGAATAGTGGAAATACAGTATTCGAAACGCTTGTTATTTTCTATTTTCTGAGCAGACAAAACCAAAACATGCCCAACTGAATGTAGTTTTCCCACAAGTGTCATTAAATCAATCCAGTTAATTATAATAGTTCCAAGTTCATAAAACTTTGGAGATTCATTTCACAGTTGTCAATTTATGCCTGAGGTAACAGAAAATGAAAGAAAATGGGTGATATTATATTGCAGATTAAATGAGATAAGAAACTGGGATAGATGAAAAACACTTAAATAGTGAAAAAAATCATATTCATTTTTCCATGTGTTATGGTGAAAAAAAGAAAAGTATTCACAACTCTTACACTCCTCTTTCTCCCCAGACATTGCAATCGCTACCTGTGTTTTAGTCGGAGAAGAGCAGACAAAGGGATGATCTTCATTTCAACCATTTTATATTAAAGCATGATGAAATATCATCAATCCCGCCATCCAGCGCAATGACTGTCCTCACTAACTCATTTATGGATTTGACCGGCTGGTACCTGATATCCGGTGATGGCTATCTGATGCATGGAGTCATTGACAGACTTGAGCAGCTCCAGCATGGAGTCCAGAGCCTCCTGGAGTTCACAGCGGTATCGCTCCTCTGTACAGTGCTTCAGCAGCTCCTGAACCAGAACAGAGATACAGGTTGACAGCTCCGTGTTTTTCAGTTTATCTAATCTAGCTCTGCCTTGTTGTCCACCCGCATGGATGTCTGCACTTAAGTTTAAATGATTGCCTGCCTGTTGACAACTCAATTTGTCTCCGTGCCTGTTCAGGATGTCTACTTGCGTCCACACAAGTGCTCTTATTCGTCTGTGTCTCAGTGTGCCTTATCTTTGACGTCGGTGTAACTGTTCCCGATCTTTTTGGCTCTTGGCGTTGACGTCTCTTCATCCGTCCGAACGCAACATTTATTTCTTTTGAAACAAAACCTATTTCTGTGCAGACTGACTGACCACATGGCTTATTTTTTTTTCCTGTTTCAAAGCAGTGTTAAACTAATCCTCGCAGCGTACACAGTGACATAGATTCCAAAAATGTTGTCACTGATGCACTTTTTCATCAAAGCAGCAAACTCTTTTGTAACATTACCTATTTTTTTGTTTTACTTTTTTACTTTCCTATTATTATTAATGGACATCTAACCTCAAGAACAGTTCAAAACATTCATGTCATTGCCTGAGATGCATTGCTACAGGACCCTCCATCACTGAGAGTCCTGTGCATCACAGATGTACAGAACCTTGAGTAGCAGCTGGTACTTGGTGAGGCGCTGGACTGGTTTCAGGAGGTAAGAGTCCAAACCCAGCTTGTGTTCCAGCTTCTTCTGGCACTCCTGCCGGAGTGAGAGAGCAAGGGAGAGAGAGAGAGAGAGAAAGAGACGTTTTTAATAGACTTTGCTGCTTGGAATACGCTGGAAAAATCGACTCTGTTCTGAAAATAATTAATTATGTCTGCCGTTGTCATGTACGATATGACAACAACATCATACAGCATGTAGCTACCTGAAAGAAGGGCGAATCAGAGCACTGTCTCCATAGCAACTCAGAGCGAGGCTTGTTTTGGCAGTAACGCTCGTACACCTGGAACTTCTCTTTCTGCTCTCAAACACACACACGCACACACACACACACACACGTTCACTTAGGTATGTTACATCATATCACTTCCCACTGAGTCCTCATGTCTCTCCTCATATTTCCTCACCCGCTGCAGGAAGCAAGCCCCCACCCTCTCTGGTGTCTCCAGGCAGCTCTGCAGATCTTGAAGGAAGATCCTGAATGGAGAATCCAAGAGGAAAATGAAAGGAAATTAGATTGGTGAAAAGAGGGGCAGACAAGGGCAACAGCCTCTGAGCACTGTGTGTATGTTTGTGTGTGTGTGTGTGTGTGCATGCATGCATGTGTGACTTGCCTGCTGTGAAACTGGTAAATCTCTGGCATGTTGCCAAATAGAACATCCTTCTGACTGCGTAGAGCTGAGGGAAGAAGATAAGACATGGATGGGTCCTCCATTTCTGCCCTGTAGCCCTGATTAGTGTAGTGTAGTGTAGAGGAGAGGAGACCGGAAGACATAATAAGAGAAAGAGAAACAAGAAGACAACGAGTGAAGAAAACCAGAGGAACTGGGAAGATCAGGGAGAAATAAGAAATAAAGAATGCTTTTTCGTCTCCTTTTCATTTTGGAAAAATAGCATGTCTATCTGCTGGACACTGACATATCTGAAGTCCGAGCAGTGGAAGCATCATTATTACTGGTATAAGCCCACCGGCAGGAGGAAAGCTTGGTTTAACCAAGACATCTTCCTCCCTCCCAGGAAGCCCTGAACTGTAAACTGACAAAAGAAAAAGGATGGCATAACATAATCTGAAAACAAACTCACCAGAAGGACAGAGAGCAGCTCGTCCACATAGATCCTCTCTGTGGCTATCAGTTCCTTCATAATATGGCTGCAAAGAGTGAGAATAAGAAAAAAAAAGCTGAATGCAAAGCTAAAGAAATGCTCAATGCCGCTGTTTAACACTGTGGAAAAGAAGCTGGACAAACTCCTGCATGGGTCACACACATACAGCTGCACACTAACACAGACAATTGATGCAAGAGGGGGTCAGAGGTCAAGGTTTAGGTCAGGGATCAGGTGAGAGAGGTCAAAAGGTTGCCCACCGTGTGACCTGCTCCGGATTGTCTTCCACCTCTGAATCTGTATCGGGAGTGGGGCCGTACAGACAGCTGCGGTTGCCTTGGTAATCATGCATCACCTCGATCTGGCAAAGAAACACAGGTAACAAGTGAATTGTTCTCCTGGTTTTACATGTCGCATCATTATCAGGTAAAGATGTAATTTTGTCTAATGCACACACACCTTGCGTTGGCTGTTGTTTCTCCTCGCAGCTCTCTTGCCAGGAAGAAGGTCAAAGGAAAACTTGGAGTTCAGGACGTTTAAGTCAACTCCTGCAGACAGTTTGACAGTGCAAGAAGAAAATGACTGCACATGAGAGATACAACAGAGTAAGAGCAGGTCGCGTAAAAAGCCATGAGAAAGTATCTCATTTTCATGGAAAAAAAACACACTCCAGACGATGACAAATGGGGGATGAGATCATTTTGTTTTCATGAATTTGATATTTATCCTGCCTTTACTAAATTCTTAAAACAAGTGAAACCGCAGCGTAAGTTGATTCTGACCTAGTTTCATGAGGATCGCTGTGAGGAAAAGGGGCCGTATGAGAGGCTCGTACCATGTTTGGGGGAGAAGAGGGGCGACTTGCAGCGTTGCATGGTGGCGTCAGGCTCAGGCCGCGGGGCCACCAGCTGGATGGGCCTGACCTGCATATCCGCCAGCCTCCTCAGGCACTGCTCTCTGTTTCTGATCATGGCCTGCACTGAGTCCAGCTTCTCCGTTACCATGGAAATTTGGGACTAGAGAGGAGGAGAACGTGTGAGGCGAGGCTGTTTTGCGGGTCCTCCGCGTGCTTGGCGCCAGTAGCGGCGGCTTACCTGCAGCTGTGGGCTGAGTATGGCTTCAAACTCCAGGCTCAGAGTGCCCTGGCTGTTTTTCAGAGCGCTAGGCGCCCTCTCCTGGTGCAAGCTCAGGTACTGCAGAGCCTCCTGAGCCCCCTCTCTGGTTTGGAACTTGTCCACCATCTGACTAGCCAGGAGATAGGCTCCCTTGTCACACCAACGAAGTGCCTGCACACACACAAAGACGGAGGGCACAGCACTAGAAAACACACACATGTACACGAATGATCTTACTGAGACGTTCTTTGTTTTAAGGCACATTAAACAGATATTTAAATTTGATTAAAACAAAAAAAAAAGTAAAGATTCACTAGAGAACTTTAACAGCCGTTTTTTGAAGGTTTTTTTTTTTTTTTAAATCAATATTTGTCTTTGAGGAGCACAAATCTAAGATGGAGAACACAGCTTCGAGGCATTGCACACCTGCATTTGCGACGATTACTTTTTCTTTAACGTTTCAATATTAAACCAAACATGCAGCTAACATTTCTCCTGCTCTACGCTGTGTAAATCTTTGGGTGAGTCTGCTTGCTTGTCATGAAGCATCTCTTACCTCTTCGAGGCGTTGCAGCAGGTCTCGTGCCCGGGTGAGCGAAGCCCGCTTGGTGCGGATCGCATTGGTAATGACGTCGCAGAGGTGCCGCAGCTCATTGCAGCGCTGGACAATGAGCGCCAGGGCGTAGTGGTGGTTGGCGGCAAGCTGGTGACCGTGCAGGATCACCACCTGGGCACGAGCCATCTCCTCCTGATCCACACCCAGACACACACACAAACCTACATCAAGGCTTTGGTTTCCAAATGAGTCCGCCAACATTTTATTATACTTCTTTTCATTAAAAAAAAAAAATGAAATAATGTGACTTTTAAATGTATAAAAAGTAAATTCTTTTTCAGAAAACACAAAAGTTGGTTTTTGAACTTATAAGGCACCAAACCCACTGCTACTTTCATTTTAGCCACTGAAACCTACTTTTTCCTAAAATCGCTGGGCACAGCCACTTTTCAGATGTGCTGAGAGACGCCGTCATGTGTGAACATAAAGACAACAAAAAGGAAAGTGACCGCAACAAACATGTCAGGGAAAATGGAAAAGCCACTAACGATCAGAGAAAAACAGGTAAGAAGAAAAGGGTAAGATCTGCGGAGGGTCAAGCTACAAAAAAGAAAGAATGATCCCTGGTCCGACAAAAACCCGATGGAGAGAAGCAAAGCAGCAGCTTGGTTTCTGATCAGACTTGCAGTTTGCTGCTTTACTCAACCAGTGACAGAACCTCTGACACCAGCTTCTACTGCCAATTGGTTACCTTGATAAAACGGCAACTTGGCGTGGGAACCGCATTTTTCTGTCACTGCTGCTTTCCGTTTTCCTAATCTTAGGACAGTGAAGGCCACAAAGTAGGTTTTTATTCAGCGGTACGTAACTGAGTTACCCAAACTACCTCAAAGTCAAGCGTGACCGTGTTTATTTTTGTCATAAGCAGCCACATTTATTGCCAGACGTATCCAAATTGCTTTCATTTACTAGCCTCTTCAGTGAATTACTTATTTCATCAGTACAGCCGCTCCTTGGCTCATTAAGGCTGCTGCTCAGCAATAGTTACATGGTCACACTTCGATGTTGATTCGATTGATTTGTTTGCATGTGTCTGTGTGCGTGTGTGTGTGTGTGTGTGTGTGTGTTTGTGACCTGAGCCTGTTTGTCCAGCGTCTCCAGGTCTTTCAGCAGTTGTTCTGTTTGAACTAACGTGGTCCCAGCGGAGGTGATCTCCTTCTCCTGGGTACAGAGCCGCTGCAGCACCTCCTCCATCTAGGCACACGAACACACGCATCACCACACTGCTAATCATCAACCCGGTGTAACACGGAGTCGCAGCAGACGTTATTTAGGAAACTGCAGGGACACGCAACAGCCATCACACCTGCTGGAAGCTCATTTCGTAGTGCAGCAGCTGGAGGTACTGCTGCAGCTTCAGGTGGTGTTTCTCAAAGAAGCCATCAAACGCCTCCTCCATGTCTCTGAGCTGAGCCAGGAGCCTATAAACACATGAGCACACACGACACTCAGACTTCCAGACAAGCTTTCTGGTGAAATAAAGGTTTAGTACAAGGAATAAGTTTGGATCAAATGTGTCCTCTCATCTAGATATCCTTCTTTATTATTCATTTAAAAACTTGTGTCCAATTAATTTCTCCAAGGAAGATTAAAAAATATATGGACTTTCACATTCACATTGTACCTCACTTCTCCACTGATACTATACCTCTGAACAGTGTCTACGTCCGCCTGCATCTCCCTCTCCTCCTCTACGTCTCTCTTAGAGGCCCTGACAGTTTCCAGGTTGGACAGAAGCAGGCGTCCTTCTTTCATCACACTCCGGATATCGTCCTGAAACAACATGACAAACAGCAACGAGGGGAAAATGAAATCATGAAATGCAAAAAAGGAAAAAAAAAGTGAAATCAAACTCAAAAACCGCCGGAGGCAGAGAGTGAGAATGGAAGGTGAAAGACCGGGGAGCGACAACCTTCATCTGGCGGTATCGGTGTGTGTGCGAGTGCAGAAGGAATTCGATGGCACTGGCTTCATCCGGAAGTTCGGTTTCAGAAAGCTCTGATCCAAAGCCCTGCAGCAGCTGGGCGATCTCCTTCACCGTCACTGCAAAGGTCTCGATGGACTGCACATGCGCACACATACACACACACACACACACAAACAAAGACACACAAAGAAGCACACACATACCCACACAACCATTTCCACACACATTAAAAATTTCCAATTCACGTGGGTTTGTCAAATTCAGTTATTTAGCCAAATTATTAAATACAAGATCAAACCTAGGGCCTGTTTTATAACTACAACAAGACAGAATCCTCACATAGAAATATCATGGATCCCAGATCCTCATGAAAGATGTAACAGCCCTGGAACAGCCGTTAGCTTTGCTAAATCCACTAAGCCTAGAAAATGCTGATAGTTTTCATTAGTTCAATATCTTGTGTTTATCTATTTTCAGTTTCAAAGACCAGAGGTGCGATGTGCACTTTGGCTACGACGGCGAACATGCCACGCCCTGGTGGACTTGTTCGCAGCGCGTCAGAGGCGTGTACCGTGCGGAGGACGATCCAGTCGCTATGGCAATACTCCACTTTAGCGGTGAAGTCTGATGTCAGGTGGTGTTCATCAATGTAGCGCAGAAGGTCGCCGACTGAACGCAGCATCACCACCTGCGAACACAGAAAAAAAACAGGGCGTCTCGCAGCCACCGAGCCAGTGCTGTACTGTGTTCTACATTTTATTATTTCATTATTTTTATCAGCGATAAATAAACTTTATTATAGTCTTATTTCTTACATTTTTATGCTGTAACGTGCATAAATAGTGAAACCGTATTTTTTACAACCTTGGACTCCATAATATTATTTTGAGTGATTATCACTCACGATTAGTAAATTTCCATAAACGCCTGTGTCATTTTTATGGTATTTTAGGTTCCTGGCAGACTTAGACTTTGGACTTTAAACTTTATTGTTCTCGGTGGGGAAATTCACTTTCACTGTCATTTACCTTTCAGGTGACGAACACATATAAAAAGAACCTCTAAATCTTGGAGTTCAGTGTCTGCGTCCAGGGGGTAGTGGGGCAAGGTGTTGATTAAGTGGGTGTGTCACATCCTGTTCTATTGTGGTTGTAATGCGTGTAATGGACGATTATCTGGAGTTTTATTTTGGCAGTTTTATACTTCGATAAATCAACAAAATCAGAAGTCAGACCTAGTCTGTGTTGAAAAACAAGGACAGCATGAATGTGGGGTAAAAACAGACAAAAATGACTGCGTGGAAAATCTGCAACAATATGTATAAAGAACATAGAGCCCAGGTGGTAAACAAATAAAGAAATGAACTGTTCAAAGTAGAGAAGAGAAGAAGAGAGAAGACAAGAGAAGAGAAGAGAAGAAAAGAGCATCTACTGTACATTAAAATGGACTCAACAATTGTCCCCAGTTTTCTCCTCCCATCTCACCGGCATCTTTAACAGGAAGTCATCCTGGCTGAAGCGAAACCCCAGGTCAGTGCTTGAGGACGGACTGGGGGCAGAGCTCGACAAGCCGCTGGGGCGCAGCACCAGGACCAAATGCAGATTGCCTGGAAACGAGGTCTGAGAGAGGAAGTGTGTTATTTTATTTGTTGTTGTAAGGACTGGAACAGGTGGGAAAGTGGGAAAAAAGAAAAAAGACAAGAGGACGGAGAATAGTCTTTAAAGATTCCCTGCAGACCTATTTCAGACAAAAAAAACTACGCTGCTTCTTAAAATTACTTCTATTGTTCATTTCAAACGGAAAAGTCTCCTCGGTGACTGTAAAGTCGAGCCTCAGTTTCGGTGTGCCGGAGGTTCAAAGTCCCCATATCACACTTCAACAAACCAGCATCCCGGACCAGGACTGGCCTCAAAACTACCTCAAAACACCAAGTCTCCTGCTGCTCGTCTCAAACGTGAGGTTTGACAGAGACACTTCCCTTGTGAGCTCTGGCTTCAGGACTATGGGATGTGGGATGAAAACGTTTATGGGCGACGTCCTCCACCACATCTCTGGCTAATGGCAGAAGTTCTACAGACTGGGTTGGGGTGAGAGGATTCAGTCAGTCAGTCAGTCTGGGGTGTGGACAGTCCAACGGTGTCAGTCGTGAGGTCTAGCACAGCTCAACACAGCATCAGCTCCTGTCGGTGTCAATCTGGGAAGGGTTTTCGGTCTCTCCGGCCCTTCGGCAGCCCTGACAGTCAGCCCCACTGTCTGACTCGGCTCCTCTGACACTCTTCGCTCTACGATTATCCGCTGTCCTCCCTCCGCATGCCCTCGCATCTCCTTCCTCGCACCATAGACCATAGAGTTTGTGCTGTGCAAACACAAAACTGTCATCACCTACACTGCTACCTTGACAAGATGCTACAGCATCAGTTAAAGCGTGAATTAGTCGATATTTGTTCTGTTCATCTTTTTAATGTGTCTTCCGGGCTCTTTTTTGTTTTTGTTGTTTTTTCAGTTTATCACCGCAGCAGAGAACTTCAAGGACTTTTTTTATACTTTCAACTTGAGATGTAGATGATAATGGTTGAGGCACACGGGTGTCTTTGGTCACTTTTCAATATCTGTTCACTCTCGGGTGACAGTGGCATAGGGATTAGAAGCCAACGGGTGTTGCCCTATTACTCCCGGTTTGGAAAAAGTCACCACCCCAAGTCCGGTGACCACTGGGCAGATCTCCAATCAGTCTCGACTCTTTCTTCACCCGCTAGACATGTATTCCGATGACTGTATCTCTGTCACCTCTTCCCTCCTCCAGACTACTGTCCACACCACATACCCACAGAAGTGTCTGTGCAGATCGAGCAGCCTGAGCAGTTATGAACCATGAGGGAGAATTTCCTACATCCCATAAAACCTCTTCCGCTCCGTGCCAACCGGGAGACCCGAGCGGGAAAAGTGGACTGGACCTGCGTTTAAAGCAGCGCGGCTTTTGATCCACCGCCTTCACATTATCCTCAACTATGATGCGAACACTTTGCATCAGATCAAACTCCCCTCTAAGGCTGGTAAGTTTGTTTTCCACTTGCAGTAAAGAGGCTACGGGCCATAATGAACCTTTACTTTTACTCCTGGAGAAGCCATGATGGATGTTTTTGGACGTCTGCAGTCTCTCCAGCACATCTGCATTTGACAGCTGCATTTTAGATTTGATACGTGCTCCCCACATGTGTTACATAAAGCTGCACAACCCGAGCACACTCCACAGTAACAGACTGCGGTGCCAAAGCTCGTAGAGCCTCTCGCTGTTCCTGCGTCTGCAACTGCAGTCCCAACATATGCACGCGCACGCACGCACGCACGCACGCGCACACACACACGAGCACGTTTGTCATTGGCCTGTCCCGGTCCCCAGCACACACTCTTGTCATTAAACTGCCATCCGAACCGAACCTGGCTCTTAACCGATATGATGCTGTCTGCACCGCCCCGAGCACGAATCCCAGCCCCCGTGTCGCAGCACTGAAGTGTCTCAAGAAGAGCTCGTCCTCGTCCCCTCGTCTCTGCTGCAGTATCCTCACCGCCCCGTTTCAAGCGCCCCCACAGACACACAAACACAAACACACACAAACACAAACCACCTCCCGCAGGACCTCACCGCGGCCCGGCGCAGACGGGGGAACCCCCGCAGCGGGTTGGACTCGGCCATGGCTCTCCCCTCCTCTTCCTCTTCCTCTTCCTCTACCTCTCCGGGCTCTCCCCCTCGTTCCTCCTCGCCCGGGCCAGGGAGGTCCGCAGCGGGACGCGGCGTCGGGAGCGAGCAGCCGCAGCGATGGCACGGTAACCCCACGCTGCAGCGTCCGGGCGGGCCGGGGCGGCGCGCCGAGTGCGCACCTCAGCGGACGCACTCCGTCCTCGGGACCGGGATGCGACCGGCTGCCTTTCGCTCACCTGACGTCCGGGCCCGAACGAGTCGGTCCGCTCCGGGGAATGTGCGCGTCGTCGCCGCCGAAGTCGCCGGACCGTACGGGGCGTCCACTTCCATGTGAAACACCGAAACTCGCCAAGTGATGACGGAGGTTGAGAGTGGCGCTGAATCGCTCACCGGATCCGCTCGGTGGCGCTAGAGGCCAGAGAGACGGTGACCCCCCCCCTTCCCCGACCCTGGTTGACTTTTTGGCACGGCCAGATCAACCAGCCAGGGGGCCCCTGCTGCCAAGCCCCGCCCTCTGTGCTCCCAGGTCCCCATCAAATACAGTGAGTTCAGATTATTAATAATAATAATAATAATAATAATAAAAGCTTCATAATCGTGCTTGCAGGCAGTTTATGCTGGAATACTTGGGACCAGCTCTTCTGTGCATTGATCATCTTGTGGTAATTTTGATTGAATACATAAGGGCACAAACAAAAATAAGTGAGGTCTTAAAACTAGGTTTTGACTAATAGGCCCCGCTACAGTGGTAGTATTCAGTGGTATTAGTCAAATGGGGAGGGGGGGGGCACAGTTGGTTGATATTACCTTAGATAATTTAGTGCCGTACGTTTGTAACATCTGCGACAAGAATGCAATTAGTTAAGACACAGTGAAGCTGGGCTTTCGGGACCCCAAGGGACCCCAAGGGACCCCAGGGCACTCCGCATCCTTATTAGTGGGTCTGGCTCTCAAAGAGCTCAGCTGCCCACCGCTCCTCTGCTCCGCTCGCACTAAATAAAACCTCTCAGCACATGTGAACAGTGCCAACCTGGGCTTTGCTAACCAGGTGCTAGAACGAGATTTGTTTATTCTGTCAATACTTTGTGTGTGTGTGTGTGTGGGGGTCAAACCAGAGATGTGCCTGTCACCTATTCATATCAAACCATGTTATAAGCAAACATGGAACCACTTGATAGAAGGATTGAAAAACTATTCAAAAAGTAAATCCAAGCTAAATTCAAATGGTCCCCCGTGTAAATGCCACCTACCTGTATTACTTAATTATCAAAAACAGATAAACACAACCGATGCGTGTGTGTTCTGGAGGGATTGATGATTAGTTAAAAGAATACAATCGTGTTAATACAGCTGCATTTCAAGTTTTGTTTTGTTCTTTAAAAATACTTGTGTTGGCCATTTCAGCTTGAGCTTACAAATGAAGTGTGTTATCAACATTAAGTAGGCAGTAGGAGTCTGTGCATGTAAGATTAGGTATTTGGATCGAATACATTTCAATGTCTTTCCTTTTTTTGGTCTTATTATCTATGTTCAGCCAACTGCTTTGTCTCTTCCATAACACTAGTTTCAGTCAAATTAATTTCAATCATTCCATTGCAATGGCTTTTTAAACATTTACTGCCACTATTCTGATTCGACTATGTATATTCATATCAAATGTTTCGATTAAGATGCACACACCACACCACTGTTTTTGAAGATAATGCTTGGTTATCTACTATATCAGTGATTCCAAAGACCTGAATATTTGAGGTCCTTTTCTCTCTTGCACCCTTTCTCATTACTTATACTTACTTATAAGCACGACCTTTTTGTCATTCAGTCATGTGCTTGATAGGGAGATCCTCCTCAGAGAGAATCACAATGTCACGTTGCATTTAGGTTGGCCCTCAAAAGGCAGAGAGCCAGAGAAGCTGCCCAGTTCCTGGAAACAAACTGCACAGCAGACGACACAGTGATTAGTATGGAAGCCATGTGACGTGCTCTAATAAACCTGAGCCTGCTATTTCTGCTGCATTTTAACTTCCCCAGATCACAAATAGGGACAAAGTTTGCGAAGGCATGAAAGTTTATATAACCCAGGATATGTTTGTCTGCTTTGTTAAATAATTTACTTGGAGCTTTACTTTCCCTTTGCGTCAAAACAAATTCTAACAACCTGAACGCTGATAAAGCTGATGAAGCTTTCAAATAACACTTTACCTGCAAAGCATTTTTGATTTTTTTGATTCGGGCTAATGAATACCTCAGTTAATCCATGGTCATTATAACACAGTAACCCTTGACTTACAGGGAATCCCGGTGGCCTAGAGGTCACTCTGCCGATCATGGTTGGATTCTAGCTTTTGTCACTTCATGTTAACAGTTTCAACATGCTTCAACATGAGCTTGTTATAACGGACCTGTCAAAGAATTAGTGGGGTTTCAAAGGTCAGAGCGGGGACTCATTCTGGTGATTCTGTCTAATCTCTTGCACGTTACTGAGACAGATTTTACTCCATTAATCAAACCAAGTTTATTATAATTTTTTAACAGATTTTTTGGCTCCTTGAAAAATGCTGCTAAAGGCAGTTAAAGTAAAAGCCTTTGTTTACTGTTGTCTCTTTGACTGCATACACATACCACTCTTGGCCAGAGAAAAGTGTCTTTAGGTAAAGATCACTGATTGATAATCATTAAGTAATAAGGAAAGATTCTTTATATGCTTGTTCTCAATTAGGGGCATAGCATAACCCTTTCTTTAAAAAGGTGCAGCCCACATACAGATCAGGCTCATAATAATAGTTCTAAAGTCTATTATTAAACACAAGTCTTACAACATATCTAGCAGAAAAACTTGTCATGACATGTCCAAGCATTTTTGACAAAAAAAGTACATATATCCCCATGACCCCTGATTTTAAAAAGGTCTTCTGTTATCACCTTCTGATATAGACTTGATTGTTTGGTGTGTGGATGAGTAGAGGGGGATTATGAACCTACTACTAACATGGCCATGTTGAGACTAGTTGTATGTCTGTCCCTGTTATTTAACTGGGTGGTATTTTTAAACCCTTTGTAGTCCAAAAAAGCCATCCACTGATTGCTTAACTGGATTATGAAGCAGTCGACGACAGCAATAATGGACCAGTTAAATCCAAGTGATGGATAGAGAGAGGCTGCAGGTATAAAAAGGCAGACCAACTGTCACAGAGTGCACTGTCAACTTACCCTGACACACTCCATCGAGATCCTAGACAACTGAGGAGAGGTAAGACTTCTTTCTATGCTGATGGATGGATGGATGGATGGAAGGATGGATGGAAGGATGGATGGAAGGATGGATGGATTGATGGATAGATGATGGGTAGATGATGGCAAAACTGAAGAAGGCTCTCTGAATTTCCACCTGGAGTCTTAGATAAATGACTTTACTTTTTTAACAGATTACACTGATGAAGAAAATGGTGGTTCAGGGTCACTGGTTTTAATAACCGAGCTGAGTTATTTTACACCTTGGGCATAATGGGTATGCTGGTAATCATCCTAATTGTATTATATTGTAGATTATTTTGCAGGCTATTCATATAACCCTACAGACTCCCCAAAAGGGGTTATATCATTGATGTCAACTAGAGATAAATGTATATGAGAAAGAAATATGTTGCACGTTATGGGTAAATCGTCATACCAGCCTGTTCACAAGAGGTAAATCTCTGTTACTGGACCACAGATCAAAGCTGCATAAACTACTCATGGTGGTTTTTATGGTTAAATGTTTTGCTGATCTAAAGTGCAACACCAATTCAAAAGTTCAAATGCAGGCCAACAATAGACGAGTAGAACAAACAAATCATCAGATTTTCCCCTGTGTAAAATTCTGCCCGAAGAAAAACTGTCTAAGTTGAAAGAGATCTGACATCAAGTGTCAAAAGCTGTCTGCAGACAGCAGCCACCATCAGGTGTGCTAAACTAAAAATATAAAAGTTAATATTATGCTAATAGATACATTATGCAAAGTGGTTGCAAAAAATTAAGAAAAGAGTGATGTAGTTGTTATTTAAATTGGATATTTCACAGCAGTTAGCCAATCAGGACCGAAGGATGCAGCCGTGCTGTTCTTCTGCGCGGTGCTGAAATGCACACACAGCGAAATGTGCCTGAATCCAAAAAGCTGCTGTGAACTGGAGGCTCCTGCTGAGCTAAATAAGTAAAAATTCTCCTCTACGTGTTTACCCACCACAGCTTTCTCTGTGCATAATAATGCATAATAAAACTTTTTCTGAGATTAAAAGAAGAGGTGGAAAAAACAAGGAAAACACAGGGTTTATTTGTATCTATTCTCTTAATCCCTTTCAAGCATGAGGAATAGCTATTAACCAGTACTAGGATATTTAGCCTAACATGTACATTGTCACAGTAATTACTTAAATACCAAGACACTATTTTTTTATTATGCTGTCAGTAGATCTTTTAAAGGTATGCTGCTGCTAACTTTAAAACATCTACTAAATTTATTTTGCAGGTGCATGCACTTACAGGCTTTTATTTTTTAAAATCAATTTCTGCACAGTGTGAACTCTTGGGTTCATTAGACTTCAAGTCACAACAGGACTGTTGGTTTATATTATGGAAAGAAGGCAATTAGGTTTTTAATTAGTTTAGCATTTTAAGGTAAATTTGAGACCAAGCAGTCTCGGGATGGTAGATGATGCCTAAACAAATTATAGAAATGAGTGAGCACCACTAATGGCACTCCAGCTGATTATGAAATCTTTAATGAAGAACAATGAAACGAATGTCTTTCTATTTGAATCCTCATTACAGAGCTATAGAGGGCTACCATTAGGGCTTAGTGTCTCATTATGTCCAGGCATACTATTTCAAGTTGCTGAATGGGATTTATCCCTTTATTTTTCCTTAAATAGCCCACTCAAGCAACAGCTTTAGCACTACTGTTACATTTGAGGTGAACACACTGTGACATAATCTTGAGCTGGCAAGGAGTTCAGTGTGAGGCCTGTGTCTGTTGAATGCCGCCAGGTAGCAGATAGAGAATAACAGGCAACAGCTTTGGCTCACAAGCCCTAACACTGATGGTGTAATCTTATCGCAGGGGATTAACCCTTCCACAAAACAAAACATTATTCCGGCTGTCAGGGGGCTGACAGTTGGTTAAGGATCAATGTCTTAATCTGACCGATGCTGACCTCCAAATAATTTACACCTTTTTTTCCTTTTCTCCCAACAGAACAATTCCAAAGATCCTCCAGAGATGGCTAAGTAAGTTTTGTTTTCCTTTTGTTATTTTGTTTCTGTCCCCCAGAGGTAGTTCTCCTACTTCAACCTTTCCCTCTTCAAACTGAAAAATTAAAACATAACAAAAATGAAGGGAGGATCTTTCTGTTATTATTGTGCAGCTATTCACGCTGAAACTAAAAAATCAAATGCGAATGATGATGGAAAGATTGGTCTCTTTTGCTGAAAGGTTCTAAAAAGAGTAGAAAGGCTGATGTGAAAATCTGTAATCGCTTTAGAAACAACTGCACAAGTTCGGAGATGCAGACTTTTGACCGGGGTCAGCCAACTTCCAAAAGGGACAAATAGTTTTAAAGTATTTATTTAAGGTTTTGTAAAGGCTTAGTCTGTTGATACGTCAGTTCAAATGTGGTCTCAGACATCAGCAGCACAGGTAAGGAGCTATTTGGGATCATGCTGGTAATCAGCTATTTGGAATCAACTCCCTCACCCTGGGCAGCCTTTCAATCCGGGCACGATGAGGTAAAGCTGCTCCACACTTAGCTATTCCTAACTGGATAAAAGGGAATAAGGGATTACTGGCCCTTCTGCCGCTTGCCAAGGAATCTTTTTTACCTTCAGGGATCTAAAACTAAACATTCCTTTTCTAGTAAAACCAGAGAGTAACTACATCATTTACATTTCACAAGAAATGCTAAGAGAAGTGGCATCTGTTGTAGTGAAGGAAGTTTCTCCTCTTTTTTCCCCACAGGGTTTTCAAGAAGACCAGCGGAAACGGAGGGGTAAGTCTACATTTGTTGTTTTGTATTGAGTTCTTCTCTTGTTTTGATGGTACAGTTTTGTTTTTTTTGTTTTTTTAAACATTTTTTATCATCGGAAAGGGAGCGAAACGGTCAACGGGGCTCGAGACACTCAGCTGTTTCCCCTTCCCTCTCTGTCCCTTAGCTGACCCTCTACCTGGGAAAGAGAGACTATGTGGACCACTTCAGCACAGTGGACAGAGTCGGTACGTTCCCTCTTCAGTGTGCACTCGTGTGTGTCTGTTTGGGTGTGCGGCTGCTCGGGGGGTGATAATTTTAACATTGTCTCCAATACCACAACCTTTACAGATGGAGTCGTGAAGCTGGACACAGCAGATTTTGGAGACAGGAAAGGTAACATCTTCAAAAACTCCACTTTCAAAACCCTAAAAACTACAAAACCTTCTAAAGTCAAGTCGCTTGGAGATGCGAGATAAAAACAATAAAGTAATGAATCTACTGCCATGTGTTGACAGTGTTTGTACAGCTGGCATGTGCCTTCCGATATGGTAGTGACGACCTGGATGTGATGGGCCTGTGCTTCAGGAAGGACATCTGGGTCCAGCACGTCCAGATCTACCCTGAGAGCCACAAGCCCGCTCTGAGCCCCATGCACGACACCCTGATGAAGAAGGCCGGGGACAACGCACAGCCTTTCACTTTTGAGGTAAGTGACAGCATGTCCAGTTACAAGTGCAGGGAGTTAAGGACCTCAGCACGGAGGTCATCGTTTCGATAGGGTCCTTTTATTGTGCACAAAATAAAAAGTAATATCCTCATATTCACATGACAAGTTGACACTTTTTTTTTTTTTTTTTTTTTACTTCATATGACTTATAGGACCTAAAAATGGGGCCTTTGGCCAAAAAAAGGCTGATAAACAAGTCTCATATCCCATTTTTCGATTCCCCTTTAGCTGTCTGATTGCAACCTCTGAAATTGAGCTTTCTTTTTGTGTAAGTAAAAAAAAAACTAATTGGATTAGTTAAAAAAAACATTCGTCCTTCCCTCCAGATTCCCAACAACCTGCCATGCTCAGTCTCTCTGCAGCCTGGACCCGATGACAAGGGGAAGGTAAATCTCTCGTTAATCTGCTAACACTATTGACCTTCACAATAAAATAGATTACATCCCACAACCTTAGTCAGTAGGCAGCCGTTTTAGTTGTTGCCACCGGTCATGGTTATAGATTTCACTTTTGATTTGCAGGCTTGCGGTGTTGACTTTGAGGTCAAAACCTTCCTTGCCAATGACAAGTGCAACCCTGATGAGAAGATTGAAAAGAAGTGCGTGCACTTTCATTCCGTCCTATTTTCAGCATCTCTTTAAATTCATTCATCTTTCAAGTGCTCGTGTCACCATTCTGCCCAACTAACCTTTTCTCTGCTCTATCCTCACTTCTTCTTCTTCTTCTTCTTCTTCACCCGTCTCTTCCTCTTTCCTGCCTCCCTTTCCATCTGACAGGGACACTGCTCGCCTTATCATTCGTAAAATCCAGTATGCTCCCTCGGAGGTGGGCGGTGGTCCCAAGGCTGATATCTGCAAAAGCTTCATGATGTCTGACAAGCCTGTTCACCTAGAAGCTTCAATGGAGAAAGATGTACAGTAGAAAAAGCGTTACTATTAAAACTCTCATAATCTTCAGAATTTTTTTATTACAAAAATATACTAAATTTCTCTGTTATCTTAAGTAATTGTTAATGCTTCCAGAGACTGTTATCCTAACCATACCACCATTCCCTGACATTAACTGGTTGTCTCCTGGTTTTGACAACAGCTCTACTTCCACGGTGAAGCCATCCCAATCAAAATCAAAATCAACAACGAGAGCAACAAAACGGTCAAGAAAATCAAAATCACTGGTGGGTCCCGCCATTTATTGAAATAACATGACTGTAACTAAGAGAACATCATAAATATTTTTGTCTCACTCGGTCTTTCTTCTCCTCTTTTCACAGTGGATCAAACCACAGACATCGTCCTCTACTCAGCAGACAAATACACCAAGGCCGTTCTTAGCCAAGAGTTTGGGTACGTGGAAACTGAAAGTGCCGAACACACAGCAAATATCAGACACCAAGAAGGATCGGAGCAAGTGTTTATGTGCTGATTTGTTTGTGTTCCATCCTCCACAGGGAGACGGTGGATCCCAGTGGCACCTTCGAGAACACTCTGTCCATCACCCCCCTGCTGGCCGAAAACAAGGAGAAAAGAGGTCTGGCGCTGGACGGGCGACTGAAGGACGAGGACACCAACTTGGCCTCCACCACTATGTGAGTGCGCAAACACAGCAGACGGGACTAGAGTTGGGTTTTTACATGTTGTTTTAAATGTTGTCTTGTAGTAGTACAGTCAACTAAATAAAACCTTCTAATCCCTCATATCCCCGTAACTCCTCTTTACCACAGGCTACGACAGGGTGTCGAGAAGGAAGTGTTGGGAATTCTGGTTTCCTACAAGATTAAAATTAACCTCATGGTGGCCGGAGGAGGGTAAGTGCCGACTTCTGTTTGAGCATCTTTAGCACAAGGAAATTCAACTAACAATTAAATGGAGTGAAATGAACCAAAACCAAATCACGATGTCCCTCTTGTCCTCGTGCAGCCTGCTGGGTGGCCTCACCGCCAGGTGAGCACAAGTCATTAACTCCTATGTCACAGCCCATACAGCCAATTACCAGCAATTACCAATTATCTTTAAGATTCTGATTGGTTGTCTTTTCTCCTGCAGCGATGTCACGGTGGAGCTGCCGCTGAAGCTCATGCACCCCAAGCCTGAAGGTATTTATACAACACACGCACACACATACACATGCATATGTCCGATTTGTCTACACAGCATATAACACTGATAATAGTTCACCTCACAGTTTGTGTGCTGGCTTTTCTAATGATTTTTACGTTTTTTTTCCTCCTTTCACATGAACTTGCAGAGTAAAGACCGGACATGAATGTAAGTAACAAATCTCTTTTAGTTTTGGGCCAATCACAGAGAAATCATATTGCTGAGATTTAAGTTAGCCAGTAACAAATTTAATTTAGATGTTACATTCTTTTTTTAATATAACAAGGTCCCACTTCTCTTATTTATTTATTTTTTATGTTTTTCTTTTTAGAGTGTCTTAAAAGAAAACTCCCCTATAGTCAAGGTGAGGTTAAAACACAGCAAAGTTCATTAAAGTTCACAAACTACCCAGCTGTAAATCATATAAAGTAATTAAAACTAGCTCCATCTTTACCAGCTGCAACATTAAAGTAAAGTGCACTTAATTCATTTATAATATTAATCTACTAACATATTTTATTCTGAAAGGAGCCATTGAACATAACTGCTTTTACTTTTGGTGCCTTAAAAATATCTTGATGCTTGAAAAGTTTGTATTGTACATTTGAATGCATGACTATTAATACATTGTGGTATTGCAATATATTTTCTGTATTATTGCATATTGTAGATATAATCCTGATAAAAGCAGAACAAAAATTAAATAAAATGTCCGGGGTTCTAAAAATCAATATTTGATCATTATTTTACATGATTTAATAATTTAATTCACTCCATAGAAGGCTACTGTTCAGTGATCATCAATGTGATATTTTAATGTGTAACGTTGTATTTTAGTGATTGTGTTCCACAGCATCAACGTGGAAATGCTTTTAGGTGATACATACTGCACTTGTTGTAACCTTCCCTTTGCGTTGACTTCTTTTCAGAGAGGATGTTACTCTGGAGGTTGAGAGGAGACCCATGTAAAAGACAGGAACACAATGAAGGGAAGCAAAACTAGTGAAGGAAGAAGAGGAAGAAGAAGAACGTGACTGGCATAATGAAACCAAATAACAATAACCGAGCAACTGAGGAGAATGACCTTCTCAATGCACCAAGGACTTTCACACAGATGTAACATCAGCCCCCTCGCATATTTTGTTGTCCTTGTTTTTGTTGTTTTGTCATTTAGCCGTAGAGAAAATAATTTGGATTGCAGTATAGTTTTCAACATTTAGCGACCAGAGACATACACCGAATAAAAATCCTTTTCACCTCACCTCGGGTATGAGTGGGGGAAGATGGGAAGTCGCTTTGAAGCCCAAAAAAGACGGTATACTTTGGATTATGGTCATACGCTCTGCTGCTGTTTTGAATGATACTTCTTTTCTTTCTGCAAAATGTAATGGTTTCTGTTTTTGACTGGCTCAGTGAAATATCCCAGTACACATTAAAATGAATTTAAAAACAGAATCCTTGTGGTGCAGGTTTTGTTGTCATTCACTTTGCTCGGTAAAACTTCAAACTATATCCCGAAAAATAAAGTATAACATTTCATAATTATGAGTGAACTTGTAACTAGGGGTTAAGAAAAAAAAAGGGAAACAAGAGAATGATAGTGTAATGATTTTCAGAGCGAACTAGTTCACACAGACACATTTATTTTTGGTCATGCTAGTAATTATGTACCTTTCCCTTTAGCTGTCTATGTAAATTGATCATCTCGTGACCCATCAGATTTATCTTCTGACCCTCTGAAGGGATCCGACCCCCTCGGTTGGGAAACAGTGGCTTATTTTAACTACAGAGCTGCATACACCAGGAAAATTCAATAATGTCATATATAATAATATATCGGTCACAAGGGACATTTTTCTATGTAAAGAATACTTTTACTTTTAATACTCTGAGTAAGTTTTGCTGATAAAGCTTCTGTGCTTTTTACTTGAATAGGATTTTGAATTCAGGCTTTTATTTTGGGGTTTTTTTTCGCTGTACAAATCTAACAGTGGGTTCAGCTGAAATGCTACTGATCAAACAAACAGGTAAAAAGCAGGTACGTTCATTTTGGGGTTCAGAGTCAAGTTCAGCATTACTCTCACTACAGTTGTGCTCATGCCAGAGCGGAATGAACACAATTAAGGAAATATATGAAACATTATTCAGAATTTGAAAATGTGAAGATATCATACTCACTGCGTGTGGATTCCAGCTCATGGGTGGGAATTAAAGCGGATGAAATGGCAGACGCGCAGACAAAGGAGACAGTCAGACAGTAAGGTGCAGTGGAAACTCAATGTAAACTGGCAACGTGACTGAGACGAGGCCTGAACAAGGCCACATCTCGTACAACTCAAGACAAGCGGGGCAAATACGAAGGTGAAAAACCAAAGAGGAACGCAGAGGCACAAAAGTCCGGATCAAACTTCACGTCTGATATGTAAACAACCGTCTGGTCTGGCGTGAGCATTGTCAAACAGACGGGCCCGTAGTTTATGCATTAAAGTTAGGGCCCAAAATAGGCTTCGGAAAGAAGGAAACTAAATATTACACAAACTCGTCTACGGTTTCAAACCGGGTCAACTGATAGATCTGTTTGCGGTTGTTTGTTTGTTTGTTTTAGTTTGTTTGTTTGTTTGTTTTAGGGCTAAACCACCTCCTGCAGCGGGCCGCGCTCGGACGCGCCCCGGCGTTGCGCGTTCCCCTTCCGGCCACCAGGGGGCCGCATCGCCTCCGCCGCGACGCTCCCCCTCCGACAGACGACGACGAAGACGCCGACGCCGACGTCATCGCGCACAACGTGTAGCACCGGAGCAACATGGCTTTGAATGGAGGTTCGTGAAACTCGTAGCCGAGCTAACTCTGACATTTTCTCCCCTTTAGCTCGCTCTGCCGCCAAAGCGCCGCTTCGGGGCACGTATAGGGAAGCGATTCCCTGGAGTAGCTTTATTTTATACATTTATTTTATTACTAGGAATTGTCTTCGCCAGCACACACACACACACACACATGTCGTGAGCTAGACGTCAGCCCGGCTGCCTTGCTAGCTGTCTTTTCATAGCAGAGCACCGCGGCTAAGCTAATCTCTTAAAAAGGAAAACAGCGACAACGCGACTTTAACCAGAGCGTTGCCTAATTAGCACAGCAAAATCTTTTTTTAAAATCTAACGAGTAAAATCCACAGAGCAGGAACGCAGATATACAAACACGCGTTACAGCAGCGCCAAGACCTGTTTGTCAGGTTGTATCGCAGCGATAACAGTGCGCTTTATGAGGATTGTGCCGCAGCACGGCGTCCGCGTAGGTGCAGTCCGCTTATATTAAATCAGAACTTTGTTACTGACAACAGATGACGAGGACTTCGAGTGGGAACCTCCGACAGAGGCGGAAATGAAGGTGATCCAGGCTCGCAGGGAGCGGCAAGACAAAATCAGCAAGCTGATGGGAGACTACCTGCTCAAGGGATACAAGATGCTGGGGGAGTGCTGCGATGCGTGCGGGGTGAGTGGAGAGGTTGGCGCCGACTTTTTTATTTTGTCAGTGAAGGCGGCAGGGACGACACACACAAAAAGAAGAAGTTGGATCGAGTGTTGTAACGTTTCTTTTGTGTTTGCAGAATATTCTTCTCCAGGACAGGCAGCAGAAAAACTACTGTGTTTCATGTCAGGAGCTGGACTCTGATATTGACAAGGACAACCCAGGTATACACAAATCATACATACATACCCGTTTAATGTGCAAAAACCAGCCGTCTTATCTTGCTTCCTCTGTTCTATCATAAGCCCCGTTTTTTTTCCATCACTGCTCCTCTCGCCTTAGTAAATTTTATTTTCCCTCTTTTCCGTGTCTCCCTTTCTTCCTCTCTCTCTCCGCTCCTCTCAGCACTAAATGCACAGGCGGCGTTGTCCCAGGTGAGAGAGAGGCAGCTCGCAGCCCAGTCCCCTGCACCGTCCCAGGCCCCTGAACTCAATGGAGGCCCCAGCAACGTTCAGGCAAGTGTGTCCGTTCCTCAGCCCAGACCGGAGCACTGTGAGGGGGCTGCTGCGGGAGGAAGAGCCCCCCTGCTTCCACCTGCTGTCCCTTCTCCCGCCGCTCCTGCCTCCACTACAGCCCTGGCACCAGCTCGTCCCCCAGTTTGCCCACAGAGCACTGCCCTCCGACCTTTGCTGCAAGAAGCCGAGGAAGCTGTTCTAACCAAACTTCGCTGGGCCACCACCCAGCTACAAAGCTCGGCCTCCCTAGAGGCAAGTATCCAGCTCTGCAGCCTCATCACCAGCTGTGCCAATTCCCTGCGCAGCCTCAAGGAGCTAAGCCAGTAACCATCATGGACTGGTTGAAACCCTGGAGTAATGGGAACACTGTTTCTACTTGCCTCTGTCTTGGAATCCTGACTGGTTCGCTGCTTTGCAGCATCTTCCTTTGACTCAATCCTTGCATAGAGCTGAATTCAAAATTGGTCAGAAAATGCACTTGAAATGGGATTAAGATGTCAGAGCTGCACAAGTTGAGTTAACTATACCACTGGCAGAAATATCATATTACATGGTTCCTAATAATTTCATTTGATTGTGTTTGTCAACTTATAGTTTATGATTTAATGATAAAAAACTGAACATTTGTCAAAGCACGTTAATTATTGGTATTCATTATTAAATCATCTGGCCATTCAAATTTAAACAATGCTTAATCTATATTCTACAGAAAATAACACAACCATTTATCCATAGGGGGTTTGCTCTGGTTAATCCAAAATTGCCACATTTCCTAGACATCTGGGACATTTTCATTTCTGATCTGTTGCTCTGTAGAATCCTAAATTATTGTGTAGGTTTGCAAATCACAAAATTCAAACAAAAGCTAAAATCCCTATGCACACATGCATGTGTTACGGTGTGTGCACACAAAAGAGCCTCCGTGCTGATATACAACATACTACTAGAATGTAAATCATCAGTTAAAATGTATAACCCCTTGGTATGTCGTTAAACATCCCAGTCCTCTAACCTGATCCTGCTTCATCACACAGACGCAGGTACATTTTTCTATTCGCTGCTCAGTCTGACGCTAAGATAGATTCCTGGTGTCTCTGGCCTTGATGGTGGTATAAAGCTTGTCATTGTGTGCTGGCAGTATGTAGGTTTTTATTGTGTGTGTATATATATTTGATGCATGATGGTGGTGACGGTCAGTTTATTCAGTGATGTTCGGATGAGGCAGGGCAACACGGGAGTCAATCTCATTGTTCCTCATTCGTTTATAAAACATCTAGAACAAATAAACTGTGCACTGTACATCAGTAGACAGCACTTCATATTAGAAAAAGCAAGCTTCAGTGTTCAAAGCCGTTAGTTTTCTAACCTGAATAAAGCTTTTGCCTGTTCAGGGGTTCTGCAGTTTGTTTCTTTCCACAAGAGAGCGCCAAAATACAAAAAGGCAGCGCCATACCTTTTCTTAATTGGAAAATGCTTTATTTAAACAAGTATATTTTTCAAGTACTTCCAAGTATAGAGGGAATGCATTTAAGTTTATGGTGCGCCCTGTGAATTGCGGTTAAGTCTACAGCCTTATTTATGCACATAGGGTGCCACTGTTGCACTAGTCTAGATCTCTCTTATTGGGGCATTTATGCATATTGTTTCTTTAACGTGGGTAAATGAACAATCTGCTAGTCTGCGTAATTACGGGCTTGTGTCAGTGCTGAACAGCCTGAGCTTTTTTCATTCGCTGCTGTAAAAGACATCTAAAGTGAGAATCCCAGTTGAGTCGGTCAAACCCTCGACAGTCTCCTTCTCACCCCGGACTGGAGCGGAGCGGGGCGGGGCGCGGAGCGGAACGGAGCGGTCACTGCCGGGCGGAGCCGGGGGCTGTCGGTGACTCTGCCACACAAAGGAGAGGAAACAAAACAAAGCCAGGAAGAATGATACCAACCCGGCATTCGCCGCTTCTACTGCAGCTCGACCGCGTCCAGAAAACAGGAACGCGCTGACGTGCTTTTGCCTTTTCGGAGAGGTGTTTCCAAGACACCTCTGTGGTCTGCAGCTGAGAGAGGGGTTAGGACGGCACCCATGGGTGATGGCGAGGCGGCATAACGCACCGCGCTGTCTGTGCATCTGATTTATCACGCCCCCCCCCCGAGAGACGCGTGGCGGAAACCTTGGCGTTCGCGTCTCCCGCGTCTCCTTCCGTGCAGACGTGGTGATGAGCGGGGGTCGGTGCGGCGCGTCGGACCGTCCGGCGAGCGGCGACCTGTCGCTGGAGGGACTGCCGCCGCTGCCCAAGGGCCTGAGCGGCATCCTGAACTCCAGCGGCGGGTCGTGGCGGGAGATCGAGAAGGTGCACAGCAAGAGAGCGCGCATCCAGGCCGACATCAGCCGCGGCGGCGACAGCAAACCGGGCGGACTGGACGCTGCTCTGGCCCTGCTGCGGAAAGAGATGGTAAGGTGGTGGTGGTGGTGGTGGTGGTGGTGGTGGGGGGGGGGGGGTGTCGATGTACCGGTGTGTCTTCAAGCGCTTTGAGGTTTGAGGTGAGAAAAAGTGTGACACAATAATCTGACCTGCACGTAAAGTAAGAAAAGTAAAAAAAAAAAAAATACTCGCAATGCATCAGAGCTACAAGCTTAATAATAATAATAATAATAATCATCATCAAGGTGTGCAAAATAAAGTGATTGTTACTCCCCGTCGGGGAATCGAACCCCGGTCTTCCGCGTGACAGGCGGAGATACTGTCCACTATACTAACGAGGAGACACAAGAACACAGGGGCGCTTCCATCTCACGGGTCCTCATCTGCTGTCAGATTATTAGATTTAGTGTCGGAGTATTGGATCTTTTACATCTTTAGCCCAGTTATGTAAGTTAAATTAAATTATAAGTATATAGGGGGGATGCTGTCTTTTGATGGAGCTGCTAATAAACCCACTAACAACACTACACATCTGAACCATGACAATTGTAAACTCTTATCCTGAAAGGCAACTTTACCTACTTCTGTTAAATAAAACTAGAGGAGTAAAAAGTATATAGCAAACTGCATGGAAATGGCTCACTGGCGAGATATGTTTTGTCTTTTGCATGTAACAGGTTGGTCTGCGTCAGCTCGACATGTCTCTGCTGTGCCAGCTGTGGTCTCTCCATGAGGCCATCCAGGAGTACAAGGGCTCCTCGCTTCTGTCTGAGGCCCCGTTCAGTGCTGATAACGGATACTCTGAGGACGAAGATGAAGTAGAGGAGGGGGTCGAGGAGGAGGCCGGAGTCGTCCCACAGCCCTCTCCATCTCCATCTCCCTCGCCCTTGTCTCTGCCTCCACCCAGCAGCAACTCCAGGGACCAGTGGATCAAAGACTCCTTTCACATCCCCTGATGAAGATGCACAGTTATGCACTAAGCACTGTGGAGACTCCTTGACGGTATTTTTGCAAAGGCTTTGTCTCTTACTGTGCCTTTTGGCCCAATTTACACTGGCTTTTATGCCACGCACCTCTTATCCAGGTAATATGTCCAGTGTGTACTGTATGTAGTCTTATCCACATGCAGTCTTTTTACACTTTGCCAAACCAGTGCCTGTTTGATAGAAAATTGGTTGCATCTGTCTGAAACTTTTTCAACCAAGAAGGCCTTTATTTGACATTTTATTGATGAGGTTTAAAATTTTTACGGCTTATAAAATAAGCAGCAACATATGTGGCCTTTCCATTTACACTGGACCAAGGTTTGGCTCCACTGCATCTTAACATAAGGTTTAAATTCAGCTTCATCGAGTCCTGGTTACAATTGTATTGGATGGGAATCTGAAGAACTGTATCTCATACGGTGTTGTAAACATCTAGATTCGTATATATTTGTTTTTACACTTGTGCACACTACATGTCAGGGTTCATGGGTAATGTAAAAGTATCAGGGTTTTTATATCTACACAGGGTCCTTAAATTAGCACCTGCCAGGGTAAGACTTGTCTTGGGCAAATTAATCAGTAACAGTTGGTCATTTTTAGTATGTAAACATTTAAATCCCTCATACATGCACAGATAGTCCTTTATTTTCACTGTGCAGTTTTTTCTGGCAGTGGACCAGTCCAATCAAATGTCTCCATGTTACATGCTATTGCCTGGCTGCTTATCGGCTTCCGAACTCAAACCGCCTAGAAATTAAACTTGCTATGTTTTAAATATTGAAGCCAAATCGATCCATTAATTAAATCTTAATTGCATCACCTGCGTGCTATTAATTGGTGCTTGCTTGGCATTAAAAATACGTTGGATGGCATAAGTATGAGAATAATTTTGACACATCTGTGAATACAGGCTTGAAGTGAAACGACGAATCCACTTTGGATACATGTGACGACTGTTTGTGGTTATGTGATGATTTCCAGCTTTAATTCTCCCACTTTTATAAGGGGAGTAGGATCATCTCTAACTGTCTATCAGTGAACTGTATTCCATCAGTCATATACAGCTGATGTGAAGCTGCGAATCTATGAGCCTTTGACACGGGACACACGTTTGTCATTCCCGCAGATGAAGGGAATGTTCTTTTGGAAAATGATGTTTAGCTTGGTATCCGTCGAACCAGCCATTTATTTATGCCCGAGTCTAAACAGTTTCCGTCATTGAAATCATGATTTCAAACAAAGACAGAGCAGTCACGTACACTCTTGGCTGTCTATTAGAGTCTGTATGAATCACTGGAACACTTTATGCTTCATCACTTATCCAAACTCAGTTATGGGAAATTGTGTCTTTCTGTAAAGACATCAAGCTAAGGATTAATTCTGATGGGATTCTGCTCTGAAGCCTTGTATCCAGGCACCCTGTCATTAACTCATAACTTGAGCTTTTCCCAGTATTTCTATCCATGGCGAGTCTTTTGATATTCTTGTCACATTTAGGACTTAGGTTAGGGAAAGGACTATCACACACTGTATTTTAATAAGTCAATGGGCACAGTCTGAGTGGTGGACATGGTTTAACAGTCTTGTATTAACCAGTGAATGTATTTGGGTTTTTTTTTGTATCTTAAAATCTTAAAATTAAACCACGTTGTATCAAAGATAAACGCTTGGTGCGTATTCCTGCATTTGAATTAAAAGCAATCAGGTGATGATATGGCAGAGTATGACCCACAGGGGACACAATGTCTTTAGTTGACGGAGAGCTCCCTCACCCCTGTAGGCCTCCTCCTCTGAGGTCACGCTGGAAAGCAGCAGCGTGGGGAAAACCATTTGCCATGGAGAGGGCAGGAATGAAGGGGGAGTGACGTTTAAGTAGAAAAAAAAGTCTCATGCTCTTCTCTATTTATAATCTACATGTGTCGTGGATATAGTTAGAATATATCCGCCCATCTGTCTTATCAGTCCGACTGACAGTTTGACTATAGATCTGCGTGCGTCTGAATTCCACCTACGTCTCATCCATCACAATACGTGTTTTTTTTCTGATTTGGTTTATCAGCTACAGTAAATGCAAAAGCAAATGTGAATTTTTAACTGACTGACACCCACTGTGTATTACTTTCTTCTCAACTCTTTAATTTTTGCATCTATCTGTCTCTGCCTCTCAGTATTTTTCAGTGTCTGTCTACTTTGTGTCAAACAGATGGGCATTAAACCCAGTTATTGCTGTTATTATCACACCCTACAGTTACAGTAAGTATTGTAAGAGCACTACAGTGAGTGATTATTAAAATAAGTAGACATCAGACATGAGATCAGTGCGGTGAATGTTGTGTGTGTGTGTGTGTGTGTGGGGGGGGGGGGGCTGTGAAGGACAATAAGGTGGTCAAGCTTCCTCCTGAAAACAATGAATAGCAGGATCATTTTGTTTTTTTCTTTTTTAAGACATACAATAAAGCTGTGGGGAAAAACAAAAATTAAAAGCAAGCAGCAATCAAAAAATTGAGCATATTTCCACCAAGACTAGAAAAACAAACGAAAAAAAGAAACGGTCACTTATGTTGTATATTGGTGTGTCCGTGTAAAGTATTTGCCACAGTGGTCGTATCTCTTAACGTGGAGGACAGGAAGCTGTAGAAAGATCAGTGAATGCTCTTAGCTGTGTGTGTGTGTGTGCGTGTGTGTGCATGTGTGTGCGTGTGTGTGCATGTTTGGGGAAGGAGCAATAATGCACCTTTTGAACAGGCTAATGCAGCCACAGTGTAATATAAGACCAACTCTGAGTCATGAGAGAGTTGCCACCCCCACCCACCCACCCACTCACGTCCTGCCCCACACTCCTCCACCCCAGCTGCCTCCGTCCATCCATCCATCCCTCTTTCCCCCACCTAAAAATACACTACTGCTCTCACTGAGGAAAAACCCTGTGCCTTGACCTGGCTTGAACACTAACACACACACACACACACACACACAGGGGCTGGAGCCAGTTGGCCTTCTCTCCATGGAAACTGTTCCTCTGTAATTAACTGCATGAAACACACTTTATTATCATTATTTTTTTTTTTTTCTGGAGGGCACTGGATGACGCAGTTGAAAACTCAGGAAGGGCCTTTTGGTCAGAACTACGGGCTCGGAGAGACACGCAGAGCCCGTCACGCCCCGACGCCAGCGGGAGATCTGGGGTTTTCTGCAGAGCTGATTAGGTTGAAATAGCCACCGGCAGATAAGGCTGTTCCAGTGACATGGACAGCCGGGATCAAAGTCTACAGGTAGACCGGAGATTGTTAACCCCGGTACCTCGGCGCACTGGGCTAATGGAGAGCGACATAAAGACGTTTGCGCACCGCCGCATTGTCAGCGGACGCTCTTTGCATACCCTGCCTCTGTCTGCGCCGGTGTCTCTCTCTCTGTCTCTCTCACTGGGGGACAGACAGAGGGTGAATTCGTTCTAGAGGCAGTAGACCTATATTGCAACCCCCCCCCACACACACACACACACACACACACTCAGGCTTGACTAAGCTGCGCTTTCTCCATGTGGATCGCAGCCAGAGAGCGAGAGAGAGAGAGAGAGAGAGAGAGAGGAGTTGTCAATGAGAGCTCCTGCAGTTGTTTGGTCGAAACCAGCCTCCCATCGGACGTTTATATCCTGTGTGTATGACAGCGAGCGGAGGAGGAGGAGGAGGAGGAGGGGGGGAGGAATCGGTTCCTCTTCGCCGATGGCCCGATTGTCAGCTCTGTCAACGGCCATTTCCCTTCCGATACATGGCGACACCGCTCCTCTCCTTCCCGTGCGTGATTCGACTCACTGCAGATGAGCGCAAGTCTCGGCTTGTGTGAGGTTCATCACCAACACCACCATCATCATCATCCTCACCCGCAGCAGCAGCGGCGTCGGCAGCACCAGAAGCAGAAGAAGAAGAAGGAGTAGGAGGAGGAGGAGGAGGAGGAGAAGAGGAGGACCTTTTAAGGAACAGACGCAGCGGACAAAGTTGGATTATTGTTGCGTGAAGTTTTATTCTCACCAGAGGAGATCATGACTTCCGTGTGGAAAAGACTTCAGCGAGTTGGTAAAAAGGCTTCGAAGTTTCAGTTTGTCGCCTCTTACCAGGAACTGGTTTTAGAGTGCACTAAGAAATGGTGAGTCTGGACACATGATTACTCTCAGAGTTCCCTTTCCCTTCCCCGGCTGAAGGTTCCTCCGCTGTTTAAAGTGTAAACAACCGAGCCTGTTATTACCTACGATAAGACTCCGTTACGGGCTCCGTAATTCTCGCGTCGTCGGTCTTTCCGCTACGCGCGGAGCCGGAGCCGGAGCCGAGGGCGTCCTCCGTGTGCTGCGTGTGGCCTTCGTGCTCTGAACTTATCGAGCGGAGCGACCATGGGTTCGATTCCCGACCCCGCCTATCGACGGGGACCGTGGCTGTCAGTAGTTATTCCATCATCGGGATCGGTGGCCTCGAAGCACTCTTGTTTTGACACAGCGGCCATATAGATTATTATTATTATTATTATTATTATTATTGATATCGGAATCGGTTGAGAAAAGGGGGATTTCCTGGGCGTAATTGCGCAGAGGGCATCATCCCCGGTATGATTAATACAGACATTACAACTGTGACACTCACCAGTCCGTAGTCTTGTCTGAGCTTGTTAGTCATTTCCCATTTAATGTGGAATTATAAACAAGTACCGGCAATCAGACCGAGTGGCCCGTGTTGTACTCTTTGAGCAAGGTTTACATTCGACATAAATATTTAATAACGTAGTATTATGAGCACAACAATTGGACCCAAGTGTTTTGCTGTTTCCTGTTGTAAGGAAAAGCTGGGAGATGGCCAGTTGAACCATTATTCATCCCTGATATCCATTGACACAATGTTAAAAAGACAAAAGAAATCAAAAGTGGTCAGTTTTTAGGATTTCAGGGTCAAACTTTGATATTTCATCCTACTTGTGCTACCGGATCAACATCGAGAATATTTAAATATCTTTCAAATCCTTGAAAATTTTGCATACATTACAGTATTCTCCACGGACGCATTATGAAAAACTTTCTGTGGTATCTTTAAACTTTAACCCACACATAGGTTGGCCCTCAGTGCATCTTCTTATCTGTAGCAGATTAACATTAAAGGATGGAGTAATTGTGTAAGAGGCTTGTCAGCAGCTTGATAAGAAAGAGTTTGATCGGCAGAAGAGGAGCTGGTGACATCTAATCACAGAGAATGGAAGGGAGACATTGATATAGAAATAGAGGCAACCCCCGGTTAACACTGTGATGAAATCAGAGTTCATACGCCTTTACCAGTGTGCTGCTCAAACAGGGAGGCAGAAGTCAATAACCGGAGGGAGAAGAGAAGACAGGAGGAAATGGGTAAAAATTCTGGAGACTAATCCAAAGTTCCAGTCATATTGCTCAAGGTGTGTGTTGTTTTTGAAAAGGAAAGCATCCCACAGTCATGCGATTAATATCTGTATTCAGTGTCAGTGAATGAACACAGTCATTGGTATCTGGAGATCGTGTCAAACATCAGAGGAAATGAACCTTCTGTCCAGGTGTTGGGTTGAAAAGGTCTCACAGCTCACATGTTTGTGTACAAGTGTTTGGGGAGGTTGTCCTTACTTGTTGCTATTACATACTGTACAATATAAAGGATAATGTACTTCATATGATAGTTAATATTCATCAAAAAACAGAAAATGGCACGACTAGAGGAACAAGGCCTCCTGAAAGATATCCTCCATCTTCAACTTTTTTGGATAACGGAAGCAAAAACACAGAGGGGGGCCAAAGATAAGAGGGCCCAGCAGTTTGTGGGCGACACCAGTCAAAAATGATAATGTGACGCTGACAGAGACAGTGAAGTGGCACAAACATAGTTAAAGATTTAGTAACGGGAGTATTTTTATGTAACATTAGCAGCACCTCATGTGACAAAAACACGAAACAGGTTAGTGAGTAAATGAGTTCGTTTTACTGCCTGTAAATGTGGACATGAACGGCCTAGAGGAGGATAATGTTTATCATTCGTCTAATCAACCGTGGAAATAAAAAAAGCAACTATTGTCTGCTGAGCCACATTGTACAGTAATTATGTGTTGCTAGATTGTATCGCGCCGCTAATGTTTGCCTTTATAAAACCAGTCACAACCCTTCCACCATCACCCATTGCTACGGTTTTTCACTGAATGTTTCTGTGCCTCTGTGTTTCAGAGACACAAAAACTTTTCCCCTGGTCTTCTCCTATTTTTGTGCCCCCCCCCCCCCACCCCCTTTAGCCCCTACTCTGCTGCTGTCAGTCTACTTCTGATGCCGCTCCTGACCCCCTAACACACATACCACAAGAACATATGTACAAACACAACTGTCATGGCTGCACTTCAACACCGATGTGCTGAAACTTGAGACTTGATCAACATCTAAAAAATATCGCTGTTAACATTCTGCAGATTGTTCATAGGTGTTGAAATGTTTCTAAAGATAATACATTAGGTGTTAGCAGTAAGGTTTGAAAAGAATTGTGTGTACATTATGTCTAAATGTGTGTGTGTGTGTGTGTGTGTGTGTGTGTGTGTGTGTGTGTGTGTGTGTGTGTGTGTGTGTGTGTGTGTGTGTGTGTGTGTGTTTTGCTGGTAAATGGGGTTCCTTCTTCCTGGCACGCCTCACATTCAAATCAACTCAGGTCACATGATTGCGGAGCTTCCTGTTTCATGTCCTGTGCTGCAGGGGACTGAGCAAAATACAATGGATGCATATTTATATGTGTTATCAACACGCACGTGTACAAATCGACAGGCACAAATGTTACTTGCACGTAGATTATATGCATGAATAGGCTTTATTTACAGATAAACAGCTGCTTGCGAAAGCACACAAGTTATGGGATCTTTAGAAATATACACAAATGAATGTCTGTGCAGCCAAATATTTAAACACACACACTCACACACATTGGTGCCTTGTATTTGACTCCTAGGCATCATTATCCCACAGTGACAGTCACAAGACCTTCTGCTAGACTTTGAGTTGTCTCATTTATACAAATTCCACTCGGTTTATAGAAATTTATTCGATGGATTTCAAAGCCTTTTTTTAGGCTTGTCATCTCTTTATGACGAACGAAGTGTGTAATAGCTATAACAGTCATGTAACGGCATGAGGGAAGCACGTCATTGGTGTGTTTTGATCTGTGTTTGTGTGTTTCTGTAGGCAACCAGACAAGCTGAGGGTGGTGTGGACCAGGAGGAACAGACGCATGTGTTCCAAGGTGAAACCACTGAAACGGCATAAACACACACACACACACACACACACACACACACGAGTCTTAAAAATGTGTTTTTTCTTGTGCAGCCCCACAGTTGGCAGCCTGGAATCAAAAATCCCTACAGGGGCATGGTGGTGTGGCCTGTCCCAGAGAACATCGACATCTCTGTGACGCTCTTCAAGGTACCAAAACCAAATCACACTGTTTACAATGGAAACCAAATCTCAACAAAAACAATGATAAAAATAAGAAGAAGAATCATAAACTTTATCTATAAAGAACTTCTCTTAACAGTGTTACAAAGTAAAAGCACCAAATGATTGAATACCTTATGGGAGAATGGTGATCCATCCCTGCTGTAGAGTTCTGGGTAATTTATTGATCCCAGCGGGTAACTGCAGCGTTACAACAGTCAAGTCGCAAATGAATCAAAAAACAAAAACAACGTGAGAGAACACAGAAAAAAAACAAAAACAAAAACAAATGCTGTAATTAAAAACTTATCCAGGACCAGAACTAAAGCTTAAAAAACTACAACTATACTCTAAACACTATATATACATATGTACATATACATATACAATAGTGCCTGGTGATATTCTGCATATTTTCATCCTGATCTTGTATGTTGCGCACGTATTGGTCCGGCCGAGTGCTTCATTTAAATATAATCTAAATGTAAATATACACTCTTATGCAAAAAGAAATAGGTGTGTGTGGAAAAGTATGTTGTATACATGAATGCATTTATAGTATGGGATAAGCAGTTAAGCTAGATATTGGAGGATAACAGTAAATAATCTACAAAGATACACATTTATTAAGGCATATTATTGGTGACATAAAGAGATCAGGTTTTAAAACCAGATGAGCAAATTCATGCATTCATAAAATGTGCACAGATACAAGGAAATGTCTAGATAATATGTTCCGCTAAAGAAATTGTATTTTTGTTCCCATATGTTCAGGAGGCCAACGCTGAGGAGTTTGAGGACAAAGAGTGGACGTTTGTCCTTGAGGGTGTAAGTGAAGCATCCTGTGTCAAAAGTCAGATTAAGTTTAACTAACCAGTAGAAGTAAAGGAGCACAGTTCAATATACAGATGGGACGGATCAGATTTTTAAAACGCAGCACTTGTCATGTTTTCTGTTGTTTTGGTTTTTTTGTTTACTTTGTTTTTTTCACATTGGGGCGCGCTCAGGAGAACAAGGGGCATCGTAAGGTGCTGGCATCGGCTGACATCAACCTGAAGCGGTTCGCCAGTCCCATGCCGACCCAGACCGACCTGACGCTGAAGCTGAAGCCGCTGTCTGTCAAAGTGGTGGAGGCCACGCTCAAGCTCTCGCTGTCCTGCGTGTTTGTCCGTGAGGGGAAAGCCACGTGAGTAGTGGTTGCAGTTGTCTCTCAGTGTGGTGCGGTCAAAACAGTTTTTGTTACGGTGACTAGTGTATTTTAAGGTATGACAGCATGTTTTTTTATTATGTTCGCGTTTTAATTGGATGCTGCCGCACTTGTTTATCCACTAAAGATCACGTGACGTGAATGTCATGTTGTCTGTAATTCTACTAACATTGATACTTTAAAGTGGACTTAAAATACTTAAACTCAAGCAGTGGTTCTGTATTTGTTTGTAGCTGTGGTTGATAATAACTCCACATTTTGTGGTGTGATATATGTCTGTCCTTGCTGCTCAGTGATGAAGACATGCAGAGCCTGGCCAGCCTGATGAGCGTCAAACCCTCAGACATCGGCAACCTGGACGACTTCAACGAGAGCGACGAAGAGGAAGACAAGAAGTCTGTCACCGCTACGGGTGGGCAGACCTTCCACCTTTTCTCCTCTCTGATCCTCTCTCTGAATTATTTCCACCCGTTGCGACTCTGACATTTTTTTCCTCCTCTACCTTCCTCTTCCTGTCTCATTCCCGTGCCTTTTCCGGCTGCCGCAGTAGTTCCACACACTCTAGTTCGCCCAAACCGCCCCGCTCCCCCTCCGCCCGACAAGCGAAACTCCACCGGACCCCCTTTTCCAGGCTCAGGTAGCTCTTCTCTTATGCTTACTGCCTGCTGTCAATTGTTTCTCCTCCCAGGGAAAGGGAGGCCTGAACAGGAGCTCTCTCCCACTCTGTCTGTTATTGGGAGGCTGTGTTTATAAGACAGTATTTCACACACTCATACCATTTGTTCTGCTGTACTTCCCTCATGACTGGATGGTTTCTTCTAACTAAGTTCTTCGCATACCACATATTTCTCATCTAGACAGTAAACGCTAATGGGAATCATGCGATGAGGGGCCAGTGCCACCTCTTATATAAAATTTGATGAAGATTGTTTGGAGCCACAAAATGCTCCGGCCGCGACAGACACATAGAGTTATTGTGTCCCCAGATGCATCGGCTCTGACATTCGAATACTTGTCCCCGATGTTTCTTTTTTTAGAGTGAATGAAATTACATGTTCATGGTCCTTTTCAAATGTTATTTCTACATTTGATTTATGGTTTTGTGGTGTCTGTGTTTGCTGGTACAGCAGTAGTCCTGTGCTGAAATCCTAAAAACACAGTCCAGTTGAGTTCAACCTATTTTCAATTTAATATATATCTTTTTTAATTATTATGAAAAAAGCATCTGTATCTTGATACAAGATAAAATAAGGCAGACTGTAGTGGAGTGAAATGATCAAGTAAAGTACAAGTACCTCAAACTGCAGAAAAAAGTACAGTAAGTAAATGCAGCGGGTTACTTTCCACCACTGATGTGCACATATTTCCAACTGAAATGCATTGCAGACTGCAAGTCAAGTCATAAACTGTTACTGACTCCCGTCTAAAATAAAAGATATCAGACTTCCTATGCAGTGATGCCTGTGAAGCTAAGTTGCTTTGACTTGCATCTGTCCTTATAGTTTTGTTTTCTTTTTTTTATTGCAAAGCAGCATGTTGTTGGTTGAGCTCTTAAGTTGTGGTCTGAGGTGCTTATCAGTTGCGAACGTCTTCACGTAGAGTATAATGATCAGGAGAGGTGTCAAGTAAATGATGATAAATGGGCCATAATTCCATCAAAGTTCATCGTAGATCCGTGTTTTGTTTGTGGTTTTGCACAAACAAGTGGGTCATGTGATTAAGAAAAGGATCCTCATGACTGCAGCTCAGCTGTGCGACATGGGATGCCAATAGTAATCCAATTTTCAGGATCATTTCATTGCCATTCTCAAGTCATGAACTTTTCTCTCTGTGTTTTCCATTGTTTCTCTTTCTGCAAAAATCTACTGTCCCTGATCCACCCACCCTTCCATCCATCCATCCATCCATCCATCCATCTATCCAACCTTCCATCTACTCAGCCTGTGGACATGATGGAGGCCCACCCAGTCCTGCCGTCCACTCTCGCCCTCCCCTACCTATCGCCCCTCGCCCCTCGCCCCGTCGCTCCCGCCACCCCTTCTCCACCGGCTCCGCCGAGATACAACCGTCCCCTGGCCCCTCCCCCCAGCCCTCACCCAGGTCCAAGCATAAAAAACCAAACAGCAGCCCTGCCTTATGTGACCCACAACCTCCGAGCTCCCGGGTCCCGGCAGATATTCTCTCAGTCCAGAGTGCAGCGTCTGTCCTGCCTCTCTCTGATGTGTCTCCTGTGAGTCGTTCATCACCCCAGTCCTCCGAGACGCCCTCAGTCGCCCTTTCCTCTTCCCCCAATCCGTCATCTCTGGAATGCTCTGAATCCTTGTCTACTTTACCCTCTGCCTCGGCAGAGCCTTCGGCAGTAGTTCCTTCAAATCCTACCTCATCCAATTATTATGAAGGTCCTACTCATCCTAATACCACTTCCAAACTGTCTCTTAAGCCTACGAGTGCACCTACAACTTGCACTACTAATTTAACCCCCAAACTTCCCTCCACTGCATCGTCGTACACAGAGACTATCATAACATCATCTCCCCAGAAGTCTTCCCTCACAACTCTGACCCATAAGCCTACCTCTGCTAACTCCCAACCACTTCATTTCATATACTCCTTACCCCAAAAGCCCCCTCTGTCATCTGAGCCCTCATCCTCTCACCCTCCACTCGGCCGGACCCTCTCTCAGCCTCCCTCCCTGCCTCGAATCTTCCAGTCAGGCTCAGCAAAAGGTATCAGTGGGCCAGCCGGGGGACAGGCATGCTGCATGTTTTCCGCTAACGGTTCGTTATGTGTGATGGTCCGGTTTGACCTTGTTTTCCACGTGATTAAGCTTCATGCCAGTGTTGCTTTACAAGGGCTGGTACAAAGCATGGTGTGTTTTGAAGAGGATCTGTGCATGATCAGGTTGTTGTGAGAATTTTAACCGAGACGACAATGTTTTGAATCATCTGAAGGTTTCGTCAATGCTGCTGTACCTCGGGCAACAAGAAGAAAGAAAAGTTGTGTTGTTGGGATGTTGCTAATTTGGTATCTGCTTGTTTTTGTTTTGGGGTTTTTTTGTTGTTGTTTTTTTTTGTTCTATTTTCAGTTGTTTGACTATCAGCACCTGCCAAGAGGAAGACTGTCACTGTAACAGCTGTTTTACTATTTCCAAATTCCCAAGGCCCCCTACTCCACTTAAACTGTCTTAGTTTTTGCTTAGTTTAATTAAATCAATTTTCCTTGTTAATCAAACCAGTTCACTCACTCGTCCAGGGGGCTGGGAAAGCATTAAACATCTGTTTGTTTGAGGATTTAGATCACGCCATCAGGGAGCTGAGTCTTATCCGTGTGTCCATCAATGACATGATTTTGTGTTTCTTCACGGAAATGCACAAGTCCAGAAGCGCACTAAAACATCAATGATGAGATGAACCACTTATTCAGTACAAATATCTGTTCAACTGGCTGTAACTCTTCTTCCTTATCTACAGTCTATTCAAATCCTTGCATAAATAAAACCCGTGTTTTGTTCCTCCCAGATATAGATAACTAATGTGGCGTAATAAAAAGTGCATGATATGAGGCGAGCTGTGCTGTTCCCCTTTCCCTTTTTGCCTCTCACTGAACACGCACCGCCTCTTGTTTACTCCACCTCTGCTCCCGACTATACCCTCCACACCTCCACTGCTCTCCTCTCCCCAGCTCCTGTGTCACATCAACGGCAGCTGCCAGAGTTTAAAACTGTAGATGATCCCACCTCAGTCTCTGGTGTGTCTCTGCTTTGACTGTCTAGACTAAACCTGTGCTATTCAGCCGCCGGCCTTCTGTTCAGATCTTTAAATATCTCTTTTTCTTCTCTCATCCTTTTCTCTTTTTCTCCTCTCTGTCCTCTCTACTAGTTCGCTCTCACATTTTCAAACCTCAGATTGTCAAGTCAATTGCCCGCCCTTCCTCTCCTTCACCTTTTTCTGTTGATGCCCCTCCCCTGCCTTCAGCACCCCCTGTCCCCAAATCTCACCCCTCTAGCTCAGAGTCAGGTAACCCAGATTCCCATTTCTCTTCGTTTCCATTTTTATAATAATCATAGCACCTGCTGCCGTACTTTCGTGTTTTTCTGTGCTGCTTTAATTTCCAAACCGTTCACAGCTCCTTTCCTAAAAATCCTCTTCATTTAAGCCCCCATTTTCCACATCTGCCTCATCTACTCTGTCCTACCTCTCTGCCCTCCACCTTCATCCTAAAGTTATCCCTCCGCACCGTCTTCCTCATCTTGTCTCATTTTTGCTTCGGCCGCTCTGCTTTCCTCAGGTGCTCCGGGGGCCTTCCCGAAGTCTGACTCTGCTCTGACTGGAGGTGAAGTTGACCCCGTCCCTCTGCTGAGCAGTCCCGATCTTGATGCTCTGTGCGACCCCGCGGCTCCAGGCCTTCCCGCTTCCCTACAGCGCTCCTCACCCCCTCGCTCCTCCTCTCGTTCCAGCGCTCCTTTATTCTCCTCTCCTCATCCTCAGCTTACTGTCTCTCCTTTTGCTCCTCCTGTTCAGATCAGCTCCTGCCAGTCAGGTACACCAAGCAACTAACATTTCACCTGTCAGTGTTTTTTCCCCTCGAGTGATTTCAGAGTCTATTGCCCCCCCCCACACTATTTGTTGTACGGAAATGTCTCATTTGGAAGCAGTTCTCTTGCATAAAACTACACTTTCCCTCCATTCTTGCAAATATGACTCCCAGTGTGTCACGTGTTATCTGACCTCGCATTTTCTCTTCATAGGCTCAATGTTCGCCTTTGCTCAGGCAGAAAAGGAACCTTCCCCGAGCCCTCCGAGCCGCGGCGGAGAAGTGGCCATCATCAGAATATCCAACCAGCTCGTCAGACCAGCCGAGGACTCAAAGGCGGCCGTCTCAGACAACAAATCAGTACAAGGAAGGACCAGGTGAGGTCATGGGATGATATCACCCGAGTGTGTAAATTAAAATTGCTTGGTTTGGCTCCTTAAAGGTATGTTTGGCCTCGAACTGCTGCGTGAGGAGAAAATGTGTCAACAGCCTCTTGAAGGCTGGTAACGGCTCTAGCAGAGCACAGGAGAAACAGCATACACGGAAAAAAAACAGGGATATGGGCCATAAAAGAAAATAAGTTTTTACAAAGCGGGAAGGCCTGGATTCTTCATATTGTTCTGGGTGGGTCACCTGCTTGACATTGCATGATTGTGTAAAGGAATAGTTCAAGATTTTTGAGGCTTAAGATGAGAGGATTAATACCACTCTCCTAAACATACATAATATGAAGCTATCACTAGCAGCCAGTTATCTTAGATTTGCATAACGACTGGAAACAGGGGGAAACATCTAGCCTGGGTCAGTTGAAAGGAAAAAAAATCTTCCTACCATTAGCTCTGGCATTCCCTGATTAAACTCGTGTATCTTTTTTGTTACTGGGTTTTTTGGTTTATGCAGCTATCTATTGTTATCATTTTAACATGTAGTTATACTATACTTAAGTTACACAGCCTCAGAAATTCCCAGGCTAAGTCAGTGGACCTTGTGCTAACTTAGATGATGATTATTCCTCCTCCAAAGCTTTTCTTTCTTTTATTCCGCATAACAAAGAATGCAAACAATTACAGTAACATTATAAGGACTCCTTAATATCAATCAGCAACTTATCTCCCTCTTCATGGCCTGAACGACTTGAAGATACCCCCCTTTAGTGCTGAGGCAAATCTGCTTCAACCTACTGACATGTGTGGTTGAGTAACAGTTCATCCATGTGTGTGATCAAGTATCGTGAGACTTGTTCACCTGCGGTTGTTCAAGGCCTCAGGGCTGCCTTGTGTTTGGTATTTGTGCTTCCCTTGATGCTAACTCGTGCTAACAGTTGCAGTGTTTTGTACCCTGCCTTGTGTTGCACTGACCATCCAGGACACGGCAGTAGAATAATGATCAGGTCTGTAGTTTGCTCTGTGGCCTGCCTGCCACCACCCCCCTTGCCCCCGCCATCACCTCCTGCACGTCCCATCTCGTGAACTCTCACCCACTTGCCTCTCGAGCCTGACCGCCAATATTTCTGTCCCTAGTCTTGCCCAATCCGGCTCAGAGCTGATCGTAGCCCCGCCCCCTCCGTGGCCGTTCTCCTGCTGTGAGACTTCCACCCCCCAACAGCCCTCCACCAATGTTGTGGCGGCTTTTATCACTCCAAAACAGCCAAACATTCAGAGGGAGATCGATTTGAGAAAGCCAATCGGTGAGATGCAGAATATCATTAGCGCCTCTAAGACCGAAAAGCCGCCACTGGCAACGCCTGAGCCTGAGGTAGACTTTGACAACATCATCTTTGAGTCGTTTAACCAGAGACATGAATCAGGGGGCTTGTTTCTGGAAGAGGATGACTCTAAGCAGGATACTATCAAAAGGTGTCCTTGGGGGTGAGTATTTATATTTGCAGTTAATCTCAAGATCCAGAAAATAAACAAATAAGGTTACAAAATGTGAACTGGTGGTGCTGTTAATGGTTAAACACACACAGAGACTTGGGATTAAGGTATATTGTTTATCTGTTGTACAGTCCTGAACAGAAAACCAATGAAAAGACAAGTGGAAAAAAGCCATCACTGACAGAACAGTTAGAGGGAGCAGCGATGCAGAGAGAGGAGATGATGAAGGCAGAGCAGGAAAAGCAGAGCGAAAAAGAAATCCTAAAAAAACAAGAGGAGGAAAGGAGCAGGAAGGAGGAAGAGCAAAAAGCAGAGCTCAGAAAGCAGGAGGAGAGGAGGAAACATGAGGAAGAGAAAAAGAGACTGTTAGAGGAGGAGAAGAGGAGGCTCTTGCAAGAGGCTGAGGAGTTCAAGAAGGAGAGGGAAAGGAGGAAACGTGAGGAGGAGAGACTCCTAAAAGAGAAGCTAGATAAACAGGAAAAGCTGAGAGCAGAAGAGGAGAAGAAGAAGCAGGAGGAGGAGGAGAGGAAGAAACAAGAGCAGGAGAAAAAACTCCTCGAGGTTGAGGAGGAAAAGGAAAAACGAAAGCGGGAGGAGGAGAAGAGACTTGAGAAGGAGAGAGTCATGAGGAAGATGAAGGAGGAGGAGGAGAAAAGGATGGAGGAGAGGAGAGTGCTTGAGGAGAAAAAAAGGAGGGCAGAGGAAGAGAAAAGGAGGCTCCTGGAGGAGGAAGAGAAAGAGAAAGAGAAACAGAAAATGAAAGAGGAGGAAGAGAGAAGAAAGATGGAGGAGTCGGAGAAAAAACGTCTACAGGAGGAGGAGGAGAGAAAGAAAAAGGCAGAAGAGGAGAGGAAAAAAAGGGAAGAGGAGGAGAAGAGAGTCAAAGAAGCAGAGGAGAGGCGAAAGAGGGAAGTGGAAGAAAAGGAGAGTATACTCAAAGAGGAGAAGGAAAGGGAGGAGAAAGAGAAAGAGAGACTCTTGAAGGAGGAGGAAGAAAGGATGGCGAGGAAGAAAAAAGAAGAGGAGGAAAGGCAAAAAAGAGAGGAGGAGAAAAAACTTGAGGAGGAGAGGAGGAAAGAGAGACTCCTAAAGGAGCAGAGAGAAAAGGAAAGGATGCATAGGGAGGAGAAGGAGAGGAGTGAGAGGGAAGAAGATGAAAAGAAGCGACAACTGCAAGAGGAGCAGAAGAGACAGGAGGCAGAGAAGAAGAAAAAGGAGGAGGAAAAGAGGAGAGAGGAGAAAGAGAAAGCAGAGAGGAGAATGAAGGAGGAAGAAGACAGGAAAAAGAAAGAGGAGGAACAGAAAAGGAAACTTCTGCAAGAGAACGAAGAGATAGAAAGAAGAGAGAAGAGGGAGGAGCAGGAAAGGAGACACAGGCAGGAGGAAGAGGAGAGGAGGAACGAGGTTCGAGCAGCTCCAGTCTGCAGTCTGGAGGCCAACAGATCAGATGAGGACAAGCAGAGGATGAGAACTCTGCTTTCTTCTTCTTCTTTGCCATTTTCTCAGCCAAACGCACACACCAACATCCCCCCACCCGGCTTCACCCACACACCTCCTCCCAGCCTCGCGCTGCCTGCTCCCCACCTCGCTCCTCCCAACACAGCGTCCGAGCAGTCGAGACAGTCGGCCCCCCGGTCAGTTACCGAACCGGGCTCTGCCTCCGTAGACTCCAACACAGACCGGTGAGTTCCACCAACGACTTCGCTGCCGGTGCCTCTCGATTTTTCTTTCTTAATCAGCAAATGAATTCAATCAATTAATCCCAATTAGTCTTAAAATCTTGGCAAATCAATTTAAACTCTCTCTACTGGTTTAAACACCACTTTTTGATTTCTTAATCAGTGTGTTTCCGCACTAAAGGGCCAGCAGGTTGTGGTGAATAATTGAATATGCTATTTTATTGCTCTGTCCTTCTGTGGTGATTGTTTTGTGACTCTCTGCTCGTATGAGACATTATTGATTATCTGTGTTGTAGCGGTGGGCAAATCAATCCCCAAAGCATTGATACTGATTTTGACATGTGATCTTGGCCCAGTTATTACTTGGTACCAATTTTTTTTGGTATCACCCACCCCTACTGTTTGGTTTATCTGTTATTTCATTGTGCCTCTGTTACTGCTACTGAACTCTTGTTCGTGTTCTTCCACCCGCCCCCCACCCTCCTCTTCCTTTTTTTATTTTTTTTCCCACATTTTCCTCTTCTCTCCCACCTTACTCCAGTCTGGGCCAACCCTCTCTCACAAAGGAAGGTTCATTGTCAAACGTTGTTGTCCCTGAAAAGAAAGTATCCGCCGCACGTACTCCGCCTGGCGTCCGCTCAGGCCCCACTGTTCAGCCAACTGCTCAGGATAAACTAATCACTTTAGAGGTCTTGACCCTGGTGGCACCTCCAGAGAGGATGTGTGATGCAGAGGTTCCACTATGGAATGTGCTAGAAGGGAGAAGTAGGAAAGATACACCCGAAAAAATCTCTGCAAAGGAGGGTACAAAACCTTTGTGCAGAGGGTAAGGATGGATGAGGGGGTGTCTGTCTGTCTGCTTTCTCTGCTTTGTCTCCCTGTCTGACTGTCTGTGATGGCCTCAATAATAGGCTGGTTTCTTATTATTATAGAAAGTAGCTAATGTAAGTTTGTAGTGGCTGCACCGTTCATGTGTTTTTCCCTCTCCCCTAGATCGCACGGAGAGGATGCTGCTGAGGCGGACACCCCTGTCACACAGGAGCACCGGCCAATCACAGCCAAAGACTCAGAAACACATCACAGAGCGCCACCTCATGCTCAACCCGGTGCACCGTCAGTTAAAGAGGAGCCCAAAGAGCCGGAGGGACCCAGCGCCGAACCGGCGACCTCGTTCCAGGCTTCCCCCAAACCGGCCGGCGAGGAGCGCAAAGCTCTGGCGCCGGAGCCGGCGCTGCCCTCAAAACCAGAACTGGGACTCCGGCCGGAACCAGTCCATCCGGCCCCAGGGAAGCCACCACAGGAGGGAGCAGATGAGGGGAAACCAGCGGGCAGGGTGGCCGGTGGCGAGGAGAGTGTCTCCAACAATAAGGAGCCGGCGTGCGAGGCGGAAAAGCAGCTGTGGGCAGCTGTGGAGGAGACCACAGCGGAGGCGGGAGCAGAAAGAGGGATGGAAAGTAGTGAGAGCACTGAAGAGAAGGATGAGAAGGAGGAGGAGGAGAAGGAGGAGGAGGGTGTAATAGGGGGGTGAGTCAGTGATGGTTCCTTGTAGCCTTTGCAGCATGGCGTGACATGTCTGTCCTTCACTCAAAAAGCCCCACGTATAAGCGCACGCTCACACACACCTGCGCACACCTGCGCACTCTAACCAGGGCTTATTCAGCAGCTGCAATTAACCCCATCTGACGCTCTTCTCTCCATCTCAACCCCTGTCTATGCTGCTGATTGATGAGAGCTTCTCAAAAGAGTAAATCTGTGTGTGTGTGTGTGTGTGTGTGTGTGTGTGTGTGTGTGTGTTTGTTTGTTTGCGGTGGCGCCTGCCCTTGTGGCCAAAAAATTTGTTAAGGTTTGCGAAAAAAGCTCTAAGTAGACTAAGCCTACAGGAAGTGCATGTTGCCAGTAGCCTGCTAACTTTTGGATTGTTTAATAATGTGCAGCAAACATACAAAACTGACACAGTAAACTCGACAAAACAAGGCTTAATTGCTTTATCAAACATCACCTCCAAAGTGGGATGATGTGTTTTAGTTTATAGAATAATTTTGTGACCAGACAATTCAAATGATTACATCCCTGTTCTTTGGAGCTGTCATATGACACGTTTACATTCATTTTCGATTCATGATCACTGTCATGTCACACTGTTTAAAAAAATGTGAAGGTTAAGAGGTTAAAGTTGCAACCTCACTAAATGAGGTTGCAACTTTAACTTTGGCCAAACCATGTTGCTGCACGGCTTCCCATTATTCAAATGACGTATCATTCATTTTATTACATTGCTAACTTATTCAGGGAGATAATTTTTTTGCATTTGAATTTTTTTTTTTACGGCTTTTATATAATTTGTATGATAGTTATACCATTATGATTAGGTTCCTAGATTTGACATCATACATACGGTGTTTATATTGTATGTGTCTCCTAAAAAAAAGTGCTTAAAACCGACAGACAACTTCAGTGCAGCGTTGAAAAAACAGTTTTGTATCTATTAACTGCACTGTATACAGTACAGTGTATACAACCACCCATCCGTCGTTTATCAGTACTTAGATTACATCATGCTAATGGTATCAGGGGTTGACACGCAGTTGTTGCGGTTGTAATCCTCTCAGTGACCCGTCTCAACCGACGCGGCGCGTAGAGCGTTTTTATCTCGTATTTACCGGTTAGCTGTGTATCTCTCTCTGAGCTGATCCGAGCTCTCACGTGCATGGCACCAGAGAGCTGTTTACCTGTTTTTAACGATGCTAGAGGTGATGTAAATACTGTTGAGCTTTAGCACGCTGGGTGGGCGGGGTTGCACGGTGGTTCCCAGTATGACAGACAATGAATGTTTCTGCCGTATGCTCTCGCACAGCACTTTAGACAAGCACTCAAACAAAGTCTGAGAAGGAACTACTTAATGAAGCATGCTGTCTGGCTTTCTGTCACGCTGTCCAGAGCCTGCTGTTGGCATTATGCAGGTCATTTTAGGGTGAGCTCTGCCTCAGAGTCTTTCTGTCCCTTATGTCTGTCCCTTTAGCAATGCGACAGTGGCCTCCATCCTACATACAACTGGACCCACAGGTCATCCACACCCCTCTGCAGAACAACCACACCTCTCTTTGAGTAATGAAGATCAGCTGTGTTTACATGAAGTAGACGCAGAGATGCTGTATGCCTCTGAGCCAGATGATGATCCTCTGATAGCTGCTGGTGTGGACATTCTGCCGCCCACAGCCTTCTCTGACGCAACAGATAATCAGATGATTAGTCAAGAGAAGGTTTCCAACACTGAATTAGCTCAGAAACAAGAGTGCTCACCTTTAGTGGAGCCACATGGGCTTAGTCTGGTGGCAAGACTGCGACTGGCAGCCAGTGAGCAGGAGAAAGAAAGAGAGCAGGAGAGGGAGAAAAGGGAGAAAGAGAGGATAGAAAATGTGAAGAGGGAGGAGAGAGAGAGGAAGGCGAGAGAAGATGCAGAGAGGAAAGAGAAAGAGCAAAGAGAGGAGAGGGAAAAGGAGGATAGAGAGAGGTTGAAAAAGGAGGAAGAAGAGATGGAGAGGAAGGAGAGGGAAAGGATTGAGAAGGAAAGGGAAGAGGAGAGAAAGAGGTTAGAAAAGGAGAGGGAAGAGCTGGAGAAGAAGCAAAGGGAGGAGATGGAAAAGGCAGAGAAGGAAAGGATAGAAAACATGAAGAGGGAGGAGAGAGAGAGGATGGCGAGAGAAGAAGCAGAGAGGAAAGAGAAAGAGAGGGTGGAGAGGATGGAGAGGGAAAGGGTTGAGAGGGAAAAGGAAGATGAGAGAAAGAGGTTGGAAAAGGAGAGGGAAGAGCTGGAGAAGAAGCAAAGGCAGGAGAGAGAAGAGGCAGAGAGGATGGAGAGGGAAAAAGAGGAAAGAGAGAGGTTGAAAAAGGAGGAAGAAGAGATGGAGAGGAAGGAGAGAGAAAGGATTGAGAGGGAAAAGGAAGAGGAGAGAAAGAGGCTGGAAAAGGAGAGGGAAGAGCTGGAGAAGAAGCAAAGGGAGGAGAGGGAAAAGGCAGAGAAAGAAAGGATAGAAAACATGAAGAGGGAGGAGAGAGAGCGGATGGCGAGAGAAGAAGCAGAGAGGAAAGAGAAAGAGAGGGTGGAGAGGATGGAGAGAGAAAGGATTGAGAGGGAAAAGGAAGAGGAGAGAAAGAGGTTGGAAAAGGAGAGGGAAGAGCTGGAGAAGAAGCAAAGGGAGGAGAGGGAAAAGGCAGAGAAAGAGAGGATAGAAAACATGAGGAGGGAGGAGAGAGAGCGGATGGCGAGAGAAGAAGCACAGAGGAAAGAGAAAGAGAGGGTGGAGAGGATGGAGAGAGAAAGGATTGAGAGGGAAAAGGAAGAGGAGAGAAAGAGGTTGGAAAAGGAGAGGGAAGAGCTGGAGAAGAAGCAAAGGGAGGAGAGGGAAAAGGCAGAGAAAGAGAGGATAGAAAACATGAGGAGGGAGGAGAGAGAGCGGATGGCGAGAGAAGAAGCACAGAGGAAAGAGAAAGAGAAAGAGAGGGTGGAGAGGATGGAGAGAGAAAGGATTGAGAGGGAAAAGGAAGAGGAGAGAAAGAGGTTGGAAAAGGAGAGGGAAGAGCTGGAGAAGAAGCAAAGGGAGGAGAGGGAAAAGGCAGAGAAGAAAGAGAGGATGGAGAGGGAAAAAGAGGAAAGAGAGAGGTTGAAAAAGGAAGAAGAGATGGAGAAGAAGGAGAGAGAAAGGATTGAGAGAGAACAGGAAGAGGAGAGAAAGAGGTTAGAAAAGGAGAGGGAAGAGCTGGAGAAGAAGCAAAGGGAGGAGAGGGAAAAGGCAGAGAAAGAAAGGGAGCAGCAGAGGAGAAATGAAGAAGATAAGAAAAAAGAAGAGAAAGAAAGGGCACAGAAGAAGCTGGAGGAGGGCAGGGTGATGGACAGGGATGATGACAGTAAAGGAGAGAAACCACAACAGAGACATGAGAGCATTTTTGACCCGACATCTGTGCATAGCAACCAGAAAGCTGTGAACATCCTGTCAACCGACTGGCCGCCACTGAGAGAGGCAGAGCTGGACGATATTGCGTTTGATGAGAGGCTTCAGGGCAATGAAGACAAGTCAAAAGGCAAATGTGATCCCACGTTAGTGAATACAACCGATCCTATTGCTGAAAGCAATCTAGTTTCAACCAGACCACCGGTTGATTCCGTCACCGCAGCCCAACCAACAAGTAAACCCGACTCCAGATCAGACAAACCCGAGGACTCTGGTACGTCTCCCAAGAAACCCCAGGATAAGTCTGGTCTGAGATCAGTTAAAAAAGGCAAATCCGACCTTAAATCTGGTGCCATCCCGGTGTGGTTGAGAGAGGGGGAGGAGGATGAGGAGGTGGAGTATGAGAGGGGACAAGAGGATCTCGGCTCCATCTGGCTGGCTGAGCTGTACATGGAAGGGGAAGCGGGGTGAGTAAGGGGGTGGGGGGTGGGGGGGTACATAGCAGCAGGGAGAGGGAGGTGAGTAACCGGGACTGAGTTGGCTTTATGAGAGAGTTCTGCTTGTTGCCTCTGGTGGAATTAGAGGATTGTGCCTCTGGCTTTTTTGTGTGTGCTTCCTCCAGTAACCAAGACTTTAACTCTTTAAATATGCAGAGAAATAATATTCACTAAGCATCACTATCCCTTATATACTAGAGGTTTCCAGCAGGTTTTTATCAAGATGGATTTGTGTGTTGGCATGTGAGTCATGTATGTCTCCCCCAAAAAACAACCCCACTGCAACGTTGTTTATGAATGAAACATATCCTCTTTAAATTTTGCCTTGGCGATGACTTTATATCAGAGGTTTTCAAAGTATGAGGTGCACCTGATCACTCTTACTTTACAGTTAAGTCAACTCTGAAAACGGGTATTATACATTTATTTTTAGAAGTAGTATGATTCACATTCACTGATAGTATCCTGACCTACAATGTCCATTGTGCATAAACATCCATGAATCTGCTTAGAAATCAAAGGAAAAGAAGATGCTCCTCAAAACTCAGGATCTCCACAACTGGAATCATTTTAAGGGTTTAAAGGGAAAGGATTAGGGCAATAGCTCATCAAGTATGAAAAAGGGTGATCTGTGCAGTGGCTGTTTCTACATCTCCTATGTGTTTCTGTCCATGTGGCTGACATCAAAGAATATCACAAGACCCCTTGCATCTGCTTAGTCCTCGCCGCAGCCAAGTAGCATGTCAAGTAGCATGGATTGGTTTGGTCATTGGTTATTGCAGTTCAGCGGAGGTTGGAGCATGTTTGAAACTGGCGTTTCGCTTTGGATGAGTCGCATACTTCCGATGCCTCTAACACCTGTAGTTCGGTATAATCTCACATAGCCAGACCTCAGTCCCATCAGACTTGTGTAAGTCTCGGGAAAATCTCATCCAAACTATGGGCATGTTGACACCTCGGAAAGCTTGAGGCAGCTGAGAGGTCACTTCTTAGGGTTTAGATTGGGACAAGCACTTCCGGGTAGTTTTTTGTTTCAATGTTTCCAATTCAGCTAGCACCAGCACCATGCTCTATCCTCAGTTCTTCCTAAACTGGTTTGACGGGTGGCACCGTGGCTTTTGTAAACTACTTTTGTGTTTGAATTTCTTCCGACTTCCTGAGCTTTACACCATGGAGCTCTGACTGCGTGAGATGAATCGGTGGTATGTGTCCAGAGCGGTTCTGTTGCTGGTCAGTTTTTTTTTTTTTCCAAAAGCACCTCAGCTCTGAAATCTCCTTCTCTGTCTTCAGCCTAGGCCACACATCCCTTGCCGTAGCCCAGAAGCCTTCCTCACTCCCCTTCAATGAAAACACCCCTAACGAGAGCTGCGCTGCCAATCGGCCTAATAAACCAAAACATCCTGAGTCCCTAACCGGTCAAGCTCACTGTCCTCATCATAACTCTGCTGCTGCATCTAAACAAGAGGAAAGAATCAGTCCAACAACAAGGGCCAAACACAGTGAGGCACAAAAAGAGCCAGAGAATGAACAGGGAGGTGATGACACAAAAACTGGTCAAAGCCCGGAGGTAGCAACCAAGGAGGAGGGAGAACTTGTTCATTCGTCGGTGGTGCCTTGGCCCCTTCCTCCAAATGCAAACACTCCTCCAAACACTCGCTCCAAACACATTAACATACGCCCTGACATGCACATCAACGAGATACACGGTGACACAGAAATGGCCAAAGTAGCCACAGATTCATGCAAGAGTCTTGAAATGAGGGACGATAAAGACGAGAACCACTCCAAGAGCCCCAGTTTAAGTATGTACATGCAACCCACAAAGAGTGACAGTACACCAACGGACAACCTTCACACACAGACACAGGCCCCTGATCACCACAATCTCACCAAAGACCAGCAGCTCCAAGAGGAGGAGAGGTTCTTATTGGCCAAAATTCATCTGATGACGGGTGACACATCGCCCCTCATCAGCCCTCGCAGTATGAAACGCCTCGTCCCTGCCCCCGGTGATATCGACTGTGACACCGCGGAGCCCAAAAGCGATTCAGAAATCCCGGCTGAACTTAATGATCGGCACTCAGTCATGAACTGCCCTGACGCCCTGCAGGAAATATCAGTAACTGAGACAGGAGAGTCACTCGGAGAGGAGGATGCGTAAGTCAGCATGAGGTGTTGACCCGCGCTGCTCTGTAAATTGACATCGGGCCTTGCGTGTATTTTGGTGTGTGAAATGAAGAGGTGTAGCTAGAGACTCAGACAGAGAGAGGAATTCCAGATATTTTGCAATTCAAGATAAATTTTATTCATAATGTGGACTAATGCTCAGCATTTAAAAAAGGGAAGAACACTGTCTTATGAGGCTGTCAAGTCTGAGACAATAACATTAGCCTGCTTTACAAACTCGGTGTCCAGAGCTGGTCAAGTAGCAGGCAAGGAGTGTTAAATAAAGAGAGGCAACTGAGTTGCATCATGGGATGTGTAGGATCAAGAGATTTTAGAGCCAAAAAGCTCAAAAATGGGTCTCAAAGTCAGGATATCTTGGCCTTCGCAAGTCCCACAGCTCCTCGGTAATGCAGTGCTCAACTATCGAGCACCCACTAAGTTCACAAAAAGACGACGTGACAGCTGACTCATTCAACACCTGACTCCGTAAAGATTTAACAGGACTAAAAATGTATGAACGCAGACACACTGTAGTCTCAAGACCAGGTAAAATAACAGAACTATAAAAATATAGGTAAGACAGCAACAGGCAGGCCGCGTATAGCCAGATGTATTGACTATATTATTAGGCCAGGGACTTGGCGTCCTAGCAAAATGTCCAAATACTGTCATGTGTGCAGACCTAAATTTGACTCTTCTTGGATGCCTCAAGACTTGAGCTGGATTTTTCCCCAAAAGATCATGGTGTCGTCTATTTGTGTGTTTCCGAATGAGTGCATGGTCATGCTGTGTCGTTCTGAGTGCAGCTCTTGAATGGCTGTCATGTTCTGAGGTGATTAAACGCTTTCCAAAAAGCACAGATTGCACTGAATCAATCACACTCTAAATCTAGGTACACATTCTCCGGAATGGCGTATCATCCTGTGCTGCTCTCTAACATCTAGTCGGGGCAGTGACCTGCTCCGTTGTCCTTGTCATGTTCCCAAGCGTGCATGTCTCTTTGCTCAAATCCACAAGGCCAGCGATGCCCTACTTTCTTCCACTAAACAAAGTCTGTTTTTCTATTTTAATTCCATTTCTCACCGGTCTTTTCTTTCTCCTCTTAGGCGAAAACACCAACCGGCAGACCTCCCCGATGGTGGAGGGAAGAAACCACCATCGCAGGTTGGAGACACGTCCAGCGCACACACCGGTGATAAACACAAAGACATACACATCACTCCTCCCCATCACTGTGAGATGAAGGCATCTCGGCTTCCCACGTTACCAGAGGAAGAAAACGCGACCCCTGCTCCAGTTCCAAAAGTCAGAGAGGAGGCTGACGGAAAGGATGACACAGCTGAGGTAAATATTCCAAATGCTGATGTCCACTTAAACCCTGACATGCTGTTTCGATCCCACCCAAAAAAACACATACACACACAAAAACACACAAACACACTGACACGCAGATACGACCAAAACTGAACTCAGTTCTCTTCATCCGTCTCTCCTCCTCCGCCAGGACCTGGTGAACTCCAGCCAGTCGCTGCTTCAGTGGTGCCAGGACATCACCACCAGGTACCAGGGGGTAAAGGTCACAAACTTCAGCACATCCTGGAGGAACGGCCTGGCCTTCTGTGCCATCCTACATCACTTCCATCCAGACAAAATGTACGTCTTTTCCAATTAGTTTTGCAAAATTTGTAGCTTATTTTTTCATATATATGTTATATAAATTTCATACTTGTCTCATTATTCCATGTGTCACTGAATATGCTCTCTTTATAATCTACCCTGCTTTTGTCCCATCAGAGATTTTGACCAGTTAGACCCTCACGACATCAAGCTCAACAACAAAAAGGTAAGGATGAGGCTGGTGGCAGCTGTCTGGTGCACTGTTACATCAGTAGTGTTAATAGTTTACTATTGAACACAAATTCCTTGAGGTCCAGAATTTATAGGCCAAAATACAGGAGAAATGTCTCCCTTTTCTATTTGGTGATGTTTTGATCATTCTGTTTCATGGTTCTTCCTTATCATGGTATTTCTATTATTTTAAGATAGTTGTAAATAAGTTTAAAAAAGTAATGTTTCTTTTCTAATTGAGGCAGCAGTGTTAGGTGTGGTGCCAGTTGACAAAAGTGTAGATTTGTGCCCTTTTAAGAACTTAAACCTCCACATGATATAAAATCATGTTCAGTTTCCTTGATGGAGGATTGATTCTTAACATTGTTTAGGATTTTCTTCTTTATCAATAAGAGCACTGTGCCTCAGTTAGTAATTTGACTCGATGTTAGCATCCTTTTTTTACAAAATATTAACTACAAATAAAATATTGCATTCTACAAAGAAGGCGGACGTGCTTATTTCAGCCTACTTTCAGCCAGAGCGAAACAGAGGGCAAAGAATTATTGGCTGTATCACTCTCTCTGCTGCTCATTAATAAATTTACCTGAGCACACTGTATTTCTGTTATTGAAAGTGATTCAGATGAGTGAATCGAAAATTCGGCCACATGCATGGTGGAGCGTGGTTGGTGTCATCGTTGCAACCTCTACCCTTTGCTGATCACGTCCTTCTTTTCTGACGACGGTAGGCGTTTGATGGTTTCGAGGCCCTGGGCATCTCTCGTCTGTTGGAGCCGTCCGACATGGTTCTTCTGTCCGTCCCCGACAGGCTCATAGTAATGACCTACCTCAGCCAGATCCGTTCCCACTTCACCAACCAGGAGCTGAGCGTGTTGCAGATAGAGCACAACAGCAGCCAGTCCAGCTACGGCCTCGCCCCCTCGGGTCCTGCTCCCACTAATGTGGACGCCGCCGCTTTCTGCATGGCCAGACTGAACGAAGGAGTGAGTCTGGAGGAAGGAGGAAGTAGCACGTTGGTCGTCCCGCCTCCGAGGACCAAACGGCCGGTTAAAGGTATCGGCCTGTACTCATGTATCCCATCTGCCTTTAAGGCTAATTCAAATCTCTTCAACCCTTTGGACCTTTCAGAGGGTTCATCATGACAAATTACACAGTCAAACCTACCGCACTTTATAATCCAGTAGGCATTCAACCCTTCTACAAAAGACACGCCTGATTGCCTGGAAATGCAAAAAGAAAAGAGAGAGAACATAAAAATAATAAAATGGAGAAAAACAGAATCAAGTCAGGACAGGAGAAAAAGAAACGTGAATAGGGAAAACTTTATTGTGTCTCCAGGGAACTAAGGAATGTGAACTTGGAGCTAAGGAGACAAGAAAGAGGGATAAACAGATCATTAAATCAAGTTCACAACAGCACAATTAAGATTCTGGTAGGTTTCCCAGGATAACAAACAAGTCATGCTGAATTTGATAGAAATGTGTATAAAGTGATGCTCGTCATTTCCTTTGATGATGGAGTCATACTCGTGGCATTTTGGTTGCGAGTATTTCTTCCAGTATGAGGGTCATGGAGTGTATTGTTCTATTTTTAAAGCTCCTGAGAGTGATGGAATCCCACACGAACACCGTATTTTAAACCTAATTTAGAACAGTTTTGTAATTTCCATCTCTGCTGTTTTCTCAGCGCTCCTCTCTCTGGTTTGAAGTGGGGTTGCTTGCTCATGTTGCCAGGCCCCTGCCACTGAAATCTTGATCACACCACACCCACTCAAGTCATGATGAGGCAGATTAGTGTTGATTTCCTCCCCTGCCAACCAGATTTTAACTTTAATTGCTGCTTATTTAGTTTTCAAACTCTAATGTCATAAGGAAACACTTTGAACCAACTTTTCCAGAGGCTTTATACTTGACTGTGGAAATTTTAGGGGAATAACTTGGTTCAAGAGATTAAATCCAACATCTGATTGTTGTTCTCGTCTGTTTTTAGTTGATGAGTCAGTAACACCAGTCCCGCCTCCAAGGACAGTTATCAAGGTCGTCCAATCTGGACTAACTCAGGTGACACTTGCTCTGTATTCATTTTTTACTGCAACTGATTGTTTAAACTTTAATATTGGCTTCTAAAGCAGAAATCTAAGACTTTAAATTCTATTCTTAAGAAGAAGAAACGCTGCCATACACCCTTTATTAATTTATTAGCTTTATGATCTTCAGGATGAAGATACAAAGACAAACTCTGCAACAGAAAACATTAATAATACAGGTGGGTACATGACATGTCAACCTAACATTTTAAATATGATTACATTACACTGAACGTCCTTCTCTTCTTGCGCCTCTGTTTTGTTCACACCGTTAATTGTCCTTGTTTGTACAGAATTGCAGACTGCAGCCGAGACGGAGCCTCCCACGCAAGAAGCAGAAACAATGGTCAGTTATGTGTTCCTCACTTTACTTTTTAATCTTCTCTGCTCCTTTTCTTTATCTTTAACTTTCACTCTCATATCAAATTAAATGAACATCATTATCACTTTTTTTTTTAATTTTAGTATGTGCAAAAGTTTCTCAGTTCATTATTTGAAAAAAGGCCTTTCCAGAATTTTGAAAATTTGGTGTGCACAGGTATTATTTTTCCCTCCTTCTTTTTGCATTCTCTCTAATCTTTTGGCCTTCTCCTTCTTGTTTTCTCGTTTCCCTTTCACTCTATACTTTTCCGACACCCTCTTTCCTTCCATCTCCTTTCCCCTCCTTGCCTCTATTGCCTGTCTGTCATTGTGTATGTTCATGTGTGATGCATGTGTGTGTGTATGATTGTGTTGGTGTGTGCATGTGTGTGTGTGTGTGTGTGTGTTGTGTGTTGTGAGTTGTGTGCTTGCATCGGTGTGTGTAATGGGGCTTGTGGTCAGTGTCTTCAGGACACCAGTCAGTATGTTCTGAGTGAGCTGGCAGCGTTGGAGACGGAGCAGAAACACATCGACAGCAGAGCCGCTGTGGTGGAGCGGCGACTGCGAAGCCTCATGGAAACAGGTGAGTGTCTCATGCACGCGCACACACACACACACACACACACACACACACACACACACAACCAAATATACTGCTCAGGGAGCCCTTCAGAAGCTGTTACAGTTGTGCATTGGTGTTATGTGATGGTGCAGTGTGGAAATATTCACTGACAATCAGGTGGACCAAAGCCATTCATGCACTGCACATACTGTACTTCCAAATCAAAGTATGCCCCATGTCGGCCTTGTATTCCTAGTAGCTGTAATAGCACCCCGCAACTAAACACCCTTAATGCCCTGTAAGAGAAACCAATGCAACAGAACCAGAGAGACTTTTGGTTTTATTCATTCTTCCTGTCCAAACACATTGATTGCATTATCCACAGTGCAACTGTACCGCTGGCTGTTAGTTTGGAAACATTTTCTATTTTCTGACTTGTAGTCTTCAGCCCCCAGACAATAAAACAGCCTTAATTTGTACTTTCCATAAATTTGTTTGTGATGCCACGCCAACCAAAAAGATCTACTGGAACCGTCTTTTGCGTCACAGTCACATTTTCTGTCCTGCTCACCAAGAAAAAAGGGAAGTGGAAAAATAATCGGCCTTGTTTCAGAGACCTCCAAAATGGATTGAATTTGAGACTTTCTGGCATCCTAGGTGTCAATTAAGGCATCTGAGCCCCCCTGTATTTTGTACATTTTGTAGCAGTGTAGGTTTTTTTCCAGCAGCTCATACAGTTGTATACAAACTGTCCTCTCTTCCTCTGCTCGTACAGGAAGCGACCGTGATGAGGAGGAGAGACTAATCCAGGAGTGGTTCACTCTAGTGAACAAGAAGAACGCTCTGATACGCAGACAGGACCACCTGGAACTATTGTAAGACCTCTCACACACAAACAATATACACATGTATGCACATGCATGCCACGCACTTCTTTTTTATTTGCCTGATTACTGCCTGAATCTACAGGCAAGAGGAGCAGGACCTGGAGAGGAGATTTGAGCTTCTGAACAGAGAACTACGGGTCATGATGGCAATAGAAGGTTAGTAACCAACAGTGGTCGAGGAAGTATTCAAATCATTTATCAAAGTAAAAGCAACAATTTCAAAGTGTAAAAATATTACAGCATATAATTGCATTTTAATGTTGTAGCTGGACAAGGTGGAGCTACTGTGAACTATGTTCTATATGGCTGGCTTGTTTAAAAATCTTAATCTACAGAGTAACAAGTAACTATACTAACTGTCCTTTCATTACCGTGCGTGACTGTATGGACCATTATGTAAAGTGCTGTTGTTTGTCCTGCAGACTGGCAGAAGTCGTCCACTCAGCAGCAGAGGGAGCAGCTGCTCCTCCAGGAGCTGGTGTCTCTGGTCAACCAGCGGGACGAGATCATCAGAGACATTGACGCAAAGGAGCGAGGGTGAGTGTGTGTGTGTGTGTGTGTGTGTGTGTGTGTGTGTGTGTGTGTGTGTGTGTGTGTGTGTGTGTGTGCAAAAAAGGACAAAAACATAGTCACAGGAGGATGTTGACAGCAAATGCCTATTTCATGTTATTTGATTGTTGTATTTCAAATTAAACTTTGGGGTTAATTCTCATAATGATGACCCACGTAAAAACATAGTTCAGCTGAGAGTAGTTCAATGAAATGTCTTATTTTTATGCTTTATTTGCAGGAGTTAATGTCCCAGGCATTATACTGTCATTTGTGTTTCCATGTATAGGGCACTAGAGGAGGACGAGCGTCTGGAGCGTGGTCTAGAGATGAGGAGGAGAAAATACAGCAACAAAGACAAATGTGTCCTACAGTGAGAAGAGAGGAAAAGCCCAAACGGCTTTTACTACTGAGCCACTAAACTAGCGGAAGATGGGATTTCTATACCTTGCTCATAATTCGACAAGATAGAAAACGTATTTTTCCTGAATTTCGGGGCTCCCTATTTTCCTATTGTTTTCTTTGTTTGTTTGTTTGTGTGTTTTTGATTTTTAGGTGGAAAGTGCCTGTATTTTTTCTGGAGAACTGCCAGAATTGGGATGCAAACTGTATCTTCTTTGACAGCGTTTGTTTTTTCATGTCGAAGTTGAATTATTTACGGTCTGTTTTAATGTAATAGTATTTTTTTGATTCTATTCACCTGTTTTTTATTTATTTAAGTGATGTTTCAGATTGCCGCATATCTCTTGCACATATGGTATTTTGTGTGTTTGTGTGTATATTCTTGTGTGAGGTTATTCAGTATTTGAACACTGGGGTTTTTTTTTTCCTGTTTTGCTCGGGGGAAGGGCTTTAATTGTCTAAAGCAGAAGTGTGCCATGTTCTTGCAAATTTTATGATAGATACTTTTTAAGGACTCACACCCCTGCAAAAAAAAAAAAGAAAACAACCTGCTGATGTGTGTCTTACATTAAACATTTCTGTCTCAGATATTTTAACATGCCGAGACGTTTTCAGATATAAAAATTGCACGTCATGAGCTGGTCTCAATCCCACAATGCTGTTTGTACAGGATACTTGATTTCAACTGCAGGAGGATCCCAACATCACATTATGACCTAGACAGAAAGCATTTCCACTTCTTGCCACATCATATTTGTTTTGTTTTTTTTTTTTTTTAGATGTTAGGGCTTGAAAGTGTTCTTTATATTGATGAAGTATTTGTGATATTTATCACCCCGAGTGCCTTAAATCATCCATAATGTGTATGGGTGCGACGCCTGCTTTCGACACAGAAATAAAAAAAAAGCCATCTCCTCGTTTCTGTGATGTTTGACTACTGTATGCATGTTTTTGAGGTATGTTGATAAAGTGGTACCCTGCTTCACTACTGTAGCCACATCACACCTGATATTGCTGTCTGATGTTTACTTTGACGAATGATGTTGACGGTTGCAACTGAAGAAAAATAAAGGTTGGTTGGTTGGTTGCTTACATTAGCTCTCGGTGTATTCTCTGTCTTTTCGGTAAGTTGCACCTTGTTGCTATGGGACATGAATATAACGCAGTCAAACACACCCTTTGTGGAACTTATATATTAGTATATATTTCTTAGGAAGTGTATTGAACTCCTCAGCTCTGTAGTGAGTTGTAAGTTGAGTGTGTTGTACAGTACATTGTTGGATATTTTATAAAGAATAAATTGAAGCGAGCGTTCACCACTTCCCTGGTGGTCTAGTGGTTAGGATTCGGCGCTCTCACCGCCGCGGCCCGGGTTCGATTCCCGGTCAGGGAACAACCTTTTTCCCATCGGCGATCGCGCCGATGACGGCTAATTATCGATCCGGATCTTGTCCATGTCAATCTCCGGACTGACTTTCGTATCTGCAGGTGTTTTCTTCTATTAGTTTCATTCGGCTGCTCCCTTGCTTCCCATTTAATCTCATGGAAGACTGAGTGTGATAAACTACCTGAAAGAACAAATAGATTGGCACCTTCAAACATCTCAACCAACATTTATCATTGTAGGCTTCATAGAACATTTACTATACGCCTTGTACTGTGGCTTAAACAGCTGTAGGCCAGAATTTAGCCACCTCAGGGCAAATAACATATATATATATATATATATATATATATATATATATATATATATTATTATTATTATTTTTTATTATTTTTTTTTTTTTTACTTGGTCAAATCCATTCTGCCCCATTTTAGCAGATTGCAAACAGATGGTAACTATGTACTGACCTACTTACTTGCCCAAACCTTTGCTCATATAAAGGGTTTTAGTTACTTTTTTCATTTCAGAAATCAAAAAAAATATGCAATTTGCCCAGGGATGCCTTTTGCTTAAAACTGTATCTGTATATTGTGTGTGTGTGTGTGTGTGTGTGTGTGTGTGTGTCCTCCCATTGTAGAGTATTAGAGCTAATCAGCTTCTCTCTATTCTGAACTGACTGACTGGATTTAGCCAGTCCAAAGCATGATGACCCTGAGCTGCCGTTGTCAGCCATAGCCCACCTGAGGAACGTCCTAAAGCTCTGATTTCTAACCTCTCGGTTCCATCATGCTGGAACCGGAACCTGGTCTTATAAGGCAGGGGGGCCACACCCATACAAGTTGTCGGGTGTGTGTGCTGAGTTGCCTTCTTCTCGCCTGTGTGTATGTCAGCAGTTTGTATGTCTGGAGAAGCAGCTTACCCAGGTATACAAATCCCCAGCAGGTCTGTGACGGTGCTGTTAGACAGGCCTCTTAAATTTCTTTGTGTGTGTGTGTGTGTGTGTCCAGGGACCATCCTAGTGTGATACAGCGTCGCTGTGCCAGTGTGCTGCTGGTCGCTGCGCTGTCACCCGCAGCATTGAAGGCATGGATGCACTGGGCTGATATCAGGGTGAGTACACATGGACAGAAATTTAGCAACTGCCTCACAGGACATCTCTTTAGTTCTCCAACTGGGCATATTTTCGCAGTGACAATTAAGTTCTTCCTTTTTAAATACTAATTTAATGATCTGAGCAGTTTTGTGCTGCAGGGATTGAACCCAGTGTAGCACAGGTGTAATTAATGACATTAATAAAGGCTGCAGGGCTTGGTACTATGAATGTTACTGTGCAAAGTCTTAAAGGGACACTTAGTGGAACAGAGCCATTGTTAATATGCTATTCCTGTCATGATAAGTGAAAGACGTCCATTGCATTATACTGACAGGTGTTTCTATTAGTTTTTCCACTTCATTTATATCAATGAGGATAGGCTAAATAACAAAAACACTTTTTTTGTATAATGTGTTAAACAACACCACAAACTACATCTTACAGGCACTGAGCTTCTAAACAAAAAGTTAACCCTATGCCCTTGTGTCTATTGCATTAGACTGCATTGCTTTTAACTTACCATATTTCCAGTGTAGAGTGGGCCTGGATGGAGCTCAGCATAGCTCACATAATGATGCTCACATTGCATGCACTCACACTCGGTGGCACATTACGTCAAAGTAGCCATCACCCATCTTCCAAGGGATTCACTGTCTTTCTCAAAAACACTTCACAGAGGGCACAGAACCCTGAAACCATCTGGCTGGAGGGCTGCTGTCTCACTTCTAAGGGCATGTTCACTTCATATAAGTTGTTCTGTGAGGTTAAGCATATTGGGCTTAACTTTACAGTTATGTTAGCATAAAAGAAATGTTCATTAAGGTACCTTTTGCCTTTGCAGGTCGATGTGTCCGTGTGGGAGTTGATGGGAGTTCGTGTGGAAGGTTTTGTTCCTGCAGTCATACTGCCACTGCTACTAACCATGTTAAGTTTCCACCAATATTAAACCTTTAAGAAAAAGATGTTGTCTCTATCCCCGCCAATCATTTGTGGCAATTCTTTTTTAATTAAAATCACAAGAATCAGTCTATATGCAACTTTTGAACCAGCTGGTATGACATCGATTGGCTAAGAGCACTGATTTGACTGCACTGAGAAGTTTTGGATACACTTCTAGATCTGAGGGCAAACAAATAACAAATATTCATCGTTAACTATTTTTCCTACCTTGTTTTCTTAAATATGCCAGACCTAAACTCGACCTGAGAACCTACAGTGTGAAGTTACTTGGTCAGAGATGAAGACACCACTGCTGGGCCATTTTCCGCAGCTGCAAAGACCACCTGTTTCCCTCCCTAGAAAATGTTTTATTTATGCTGCACTAAGGCAGTTTTGACATTTCAGAGATTCACTTTACATTCCCACTACATTACAGCACAGCTTTACGACCTCCATCATACGTCTGTATATTATAGTGCCCTTTTGTTTCTAGATCCTCACATTTAATCTTTTTTATATATATACTCCCACTATAAACAACTGGTTTTATTTTAAACATCAGGTTTTTTATATTGGTCCCCTGGTTCATTCTGCGATGGACAATCCTGAAGGCTTTGCTATGGAGCTGCAGTCCTCCCTGGGTGAGTCGAACTCATATGTTATATTGAGTGAATCGGAGTTGGGGAGTTTTACATTTGTGTTTGCATGTTGTATGTTATATGTAGGTCATAAGAAAGCCTTGACTTAATTTTCACAGATTTTCGGTCATGGAGGCTGTGCATAGGAGACGCAGTGTGGCTCAGGAACCAGGTGGTGGCACCAGTGACGGAGGAGCTGGTGTTCAGAGGGGCCATGCTCCCAATGCTGGTGCCCTGTGCGGGACCCACAGCTGCCATCTTTATAGCTCCGCTGTTCTTTGGTGTTGGTATGGCATCCAGATATTAAGCTTGTAAACAACTCATGATTACAATCTCTTATTAAGAATGAAACAACTTAATGACGATAAAACACTTGAATTAATCCGTGTGCATTTCATCTTTGGAATGAATTAACCTCCTTCATTTTTGGCCAAAATACCTTTTAGCAAGTACTCCATCATTTTCAATGACATTGTATTTTTTAACCAAGCAAACTCTATGTTTAACACCAATCTATTGCTATTTTACTGTGTTATTCTAGCTCACTTCCACCATATAGTAGAGCAACGGCGCCTCCGCAAGGATAGCACGAGTGTCATTCTTCTGGTGGCCGGTCAGTTGTCATACAAACCCTTCCTTGAGTAAGCCGTTTAAAATAATCCAAGCAAACTGATTCAAATCAAGGTATATAAGCAGTAAAATGGTTTGATTTCCATGGTCGATGCATGGTTTCGGAGCTTTAGTACATCACAAAGCTGCATGAATTAAATTTTCCCTTTCATATCTTACATATGCACCTATGATATCTAAGGTTAGTTTATGTAACAGTTTATGTTTCGTTTATGTAATACACAGCCTACATAATCTTTGCAAGATTATAACATAGCCATAGTACGGATGAAATTAGCATCAATCATATTGATTTTGTAGAGGAAGATCATTAATGTGACCTTTTGATTGAACTGTTCTTTATGCGGTTCTGTTGCAGGGATGCAGTTCTTGTACACAACTGTGTTTGGTGCCTTCGCTGCCTTTATATTCATGAGAACTGGTGAGATATGGAGAGAACAGGATATTTACTTGCTACTAAGCTACAGTACACGCCTCATTGAAACTCTTGTATCTTTCTGTAGGTCATGTTGTGGGTCCAGTTTTGTGCCATTCATTCTGTAACAGTCAGGGCCTGCCTGACATCAGCTCTGCCCTCCTACACCCACAACGCACTGCTCTACTCTTCTCATATCTGATGGGAGCCCTGATGTTTCTGGTGCTGCTCTTTCCGCTGACAGATCCCTTCTTCTATGGTGCCATTCCCGTCTGCAGCCTGGCTCCTGCTCATGCATCCATATGCTAGATTAAAATAAATTGAATATTTTTTTAAATTCTGAAATTCATTTTGCAACAGGTTTTCAAATTAAAGAATATTTCTTTCTAAAGAGTGCATGTATTTGTGCATGTGTGTGTGTGTGTGTGTGTGTGTGTGTGTGTGTGTGTGCATGCATGAGAAGAGAACTATTCTAACAGTTCAGACATTTCCTGCTTGGTTGAAAGTATTTCCTACTGTATTGAAACTCAACACCAGAACAACTTTGCCTGGCTGAGGGAGTGAGAGAGAAATGTGTGTGTGTGTGTGTGTGTGTGTGTGTGTGTGTGTGTGTGTGTGTGTTTCTGACACACCTTTAAAGGGCTGTTTTTTTCGGGCTAAGACTTGGTTTTAGGGTCAGGGTCGGAGTTAGGCATTTATTTGCACTCATTAAGGTCAAGGTAGGTGGGCCAGGGAATGTATTTTGTCAATGAATGTCCTCAATTTAGAAGTACAAACGTGTGGGTGTATGTGTGTGTAAGGTTAGGTTGAGGTTAGTGTTCGGCGAGTCCTGGTTTTGGTTAGAGTTAGGGTAAAAGGTTTAAATCTTGCAGAAATGAATGTCTCCACAAAAGTGACCAAAATGTGTGTGTGCATATTTGTGTGTGTGTGTGTGTGTGTGTGTGTGTGTGTGTGTGTGTGTGTGTGTGTGTGTGTGTGTCAGATAACAGATGAAAGATGAAAGGGAATGAGTGAAAATAGAAGGCAGTAGAGGAGTCACCAGTAGAGAAAGACACATATGCAGACAGAGAGAGAGACAGGCGGACAGAAACACAGACATTATGGCCAACAAACACACAAAAGGAACCAATTTGGAGAGAGAGCTATGTCAAGTCACATTATGAGGACAAATAAGGCCATGAAAGTTAGACTTGTACTGATGGCAGTGAGAAAAAAAGGTTGCAGCCAGAAGCAACAACAGCATTGCCAACAGACAAGAAGAGAGGAGAAGAGAGGAAAAAATCTTTGGAGAAAAGAAAAAAAGAAGGGGAGAGTAGGGGGAAACATTACTGTGTCCCCAAGGAAATTCAGAATGTGGAGAAGGAGAAGAGAGGAGAAAGGTCATCGAGGGTCAGTGAAATGGTCAAGTTTTAGGACTGACAGTCGAAGGTCTGTCAGTTAAGATTTGTGAGACAAACTGAAAGGCTATTTATTTAAAAAAAAAAAAATAGTTTATAGCCCAAACCAGTTAGGGCAACACAAATTCACTTACACTTCTGCAGATGCACAAGAGACTAGACTGTGGCATGTATTTCACTTTCCCTCCTTTTTACTCACCCATCAGGATTTTGGATATTTTTATGTCTCGACACTCCGTTGGCTTTTAGACCCAGACCCAGTCCAGAAAAAAACTAATTCCCATCTCAGCTGTATTTTGTGCAGATGGAATGACAGATTCAAGGAAAGGTTTGACATTTTGGGAAATTTTTATTTGCCCTCTTGCTAAGAGTTAGATGAGACGAGAAGATTGATAGCACTCTTGCGTCCATCTGCTGAATATGTAGCGTAGCTTAGCGTAAAGGCAGGAAATTGGGGCAACAGGTAGCCTGGCTCTGTCCAAAGGTAACAAAATCTGCAAGAACTGTCTTGAAGCAACATGAATATAGTGTGTTATAAAATATAATGTGATAAAACAAATCAGTTAGCGAGCTTTAGAGGCGCTGGCAGGTGCATTTTGTACCTTTGGACAAAGCCACAGTAGCTGCTCCCCCCTGTTTTCGAACCTTCATGCTAAACTAAGCAAATGGCTTCAGGCAGTAGTTTAGTATTTACCATACAGACATTGGAGTATCAGTCTTCCCATCTATCAAGAAAAAGAAAGAACATGTTTCCCAAAAATGTCAAGCTATGTCTTTATCTTGAAGTTATAGTATCTGCAGGTATGGCTGGGAGTTGTCTATCTGTTATTGCAGTGAATGGGTGAAGGCACCAACTCCTCATTACTTTCAGGACCAAATAACTTCTGGTGACAAACTAGGATTTATCATCATTTCAGCGCTGTGAAAACATTAGGTTTAAAGGGATTAAGAGGGATTTTTTTTGTTTCAAATCTTCATTTATTCAGGGATAGACCACTGATTTGTCATCATGCTCCCTCTCTTCTTAACTATCATATATTTCATCTCAGTCATACTTGGGTTCCTTCCAGCGCAGCAAAGACTTCAGCCGCCGAAAAATTTGAGGATTTGTGGGACTTTGCTGCCCTGGATCAAGTCTGACAGCAGTTTGTGCAAGTATCAGCTGTACTACCTATTTACTTCCCCCACTGTATTCCCCTGAGATTTACACTGAAATAAAATCCAACAGCCTCCCATTTGGCAGCCGCCCTCCGAGACTGTAAGGTGGTTACTTTCTCACAGCTGGCAATGTGACATGACGACAATAGAACAATAGAGAAAAGAAAGAGAGGCTGTTATTCGACTTCCCTGCTCACGGCTGGTCTGCAAAAGATTTTAGCATCGTGAATAACAGGGAATAATTTACCCTCTGTTACTGATGCTGTGTCGTGTAGTTTACTGTTTCTCTGGAGGTGGGTGGTGGTGGTGGTGGTGGTGGTGGGGGGGGGGGCATGTGTGAATTGTGTTGTTTTTTTTGTTTTTGAGACCCAGTCGGAGGGAGAGGGATGGGGAGGGGGAAAAAAAAAAAAAAAAAAAAAGGGAAGAGAGAGAGAAGAAAAGAAAAATGAGAGAGAGAAGAGAGAGAGTCACGTGGTGGGTCATCTCAAATGTCCGACACATCAGACGCCTTTCTGTCGAGGCCTTAAATCCTGCCCCTTTGTTGTGGAATCTTCATTCTTTCTTCTCGCTGTTAATGTGTTTACCATTACAAACACACACAAACAGGCGCACACACACACACACACACACACACACACATACACACATGGCTTGCTCTGTGGAGAAATATGAGTGTATCATGAAAGACACTACAAAGAAGTGTAAGATGTCTGTGTGCGTCTGTGTGTGTTAGTGTGTGTGTGTGTGCGTGTGTGGCTGTGTCTATGGAAAAGCTGAGCCAATCATCTGGTAAAGGAATAATCTGTCAGGAATTATCCTCTCCCAGTGCTCTCTCCATCTCCCTTTCTGCCTCTCAGCACTTTTAAAAACCTTAACTACCAGAGTTGCTGTTTGTCTGAGGTTTGTTTATACATGCGTGATTCTTTGAGTTCATCCAGTTGATCATATATTATTCTCACTCAAGCCTGTGCTTGTAACGATGCTTTTTATTTTCTTTCTCCAAAGCTAAAAAAAAAAGTCTTTGGACAGATAGAGCTTAGTGACTGAATTTTCCATCTGCAGACATGTTTTTTTCAAGACTTTCATATGAGTCCTTACTGGAAATTCAGTAGCAGCTGTTCGCACAGTGGTATTGATTGTCCTCTTTTCTATTTTTTTAAAGAATGCCATGCAAGTGTTTTTGTGAGAATGAGAATCTCTTCAGTATTGTTTTTCAGGTGTGTAAGTAAACGAAGTAACGAATTACGGTTGATTTTCCCAAATCCTACCCATCCACCGAGGATAACTATTCCACAATCTGAAAAATCTTAAGTTATTCACTGGAGCTGCTCAGTACATAACTGTAGGACCTGTAGTTTGTACTAGGCAGCTCCTAGGTGTGAGCATGAGTGAAAATGAGCATGAGGGAGGGAGAAAATGACTGAAAATGCTCAGCAACAGTGTTACCCGGTCAAATGAAGTTTGACGAATGCTAACGTGCAAATAGACGTCTCAGCTATTTAGACATACAGTAGCGGTGATGCAGGGATAGCGACAAGCTGAGTAACTGTAGACTTAAACTGGCAGAGCTTTAATCTCTCTGGACTGAACAATTGGACAGTGATCCCAGTCGGTTCAGATGTTTGCGGTGAACGTTTGTTGACAGTCTGGGTGTGGAATGAGGGAATTCATATCTGCTATGAAAGATGAAACATATGGACCTTGTAGAAGGAGTGGATAAAAGTATCGTCTCTTTTCCTCCACTCCACAGAAATCACCAGGAATGCCTACACTCCATTATTTAACCACAAGGCCACAGCTAATTGCTTCAGTGTGTGCGTGTGTGTGTGTGTGTGTGTGTGTGTGTGTGTGTTTGTGTGTGTGCGTGTGTGCACATGTGTGTGTGTGTGTGACATAAGACACCAGTGGTTGGGGGAAAATGAACTGACGTGTCCTGCTGTATTTGATATGGCATAAATGCTTCAAGAGGCCTGACTGAATCAAGTCTACACTCCACTGACCCAAGACAACAAGGAAACGGCAATTTAGTTTTCATGACATCAGTAGGGAAGTTTTTGGGACCATGGAACCAGCTTACTTATTTAGTCTTCACTTATTTAATTGAAGAAAAACAAGTTTTATCTAACTATCAAAGCAAAAGCAGGGAAAAGTATGATGTTTGTAAAATGAATTACTTTCAATTTATTCTTTAGTGAGGTTTGCATTAATTTACCGCAACAATCTTGAAGAGACATTATTAAAGAAAATAAATATTTTATCCATATATGCAGTTCTGATATACTGTCTTACATTTCTATTTTGTGGAATATATGAAAAATCTCAATTACCAGAAGAGTATGACAATGCTTGAATTTCTTATTGTAAATATATTCCCCACAAATTTTCCATACATTCAGCAAATTTGTTTAAACAAAACAATTTAAGCTGGCTATATTTGTTGCATTTAGTAACAAATCCATGCAAAAAATGGGCAGCAAACACCTCATGAAATGAATGCTAAGATCAAGAAATACAACAAAGGTGCGGGTCTATTTTTTTCTACCAGTTCTCTCTTTTTCAGGAACTCCCGGACGTTTTCTGGCACAAACAAATCCGTTGTGTTGAAGGCACCTCTTTCTCTTCAGAAAAAGCCTGTCTGAATGTTTAGTATTACCCCCTTATTTAAATTCATTTAAATATGAATTTAAATATGGAGATAACATAGATAATATGGGGTTAATATCTAAATTAAGCACATAAACACTTGCTTTCCAACATGTCCGGACAACACATTGTGTATTAAGCAACTTCTTCTCCAGCACAAGTAAGTCCTTAGTCCTTTTAAATACATCTCACATGTTCTTTCAGTGGAGGAAAAGTCCCTGAAACGTATTATCAATCCAGATACCAAAGGTCTATCAACCAAAGAACATCAAATCAAGAACAGCTACAATTAGTGGTTGAAGTGAAATGGAGACGCTTTAGAGCTGGAAGGTACATTTCGGCTGCTTGGAAGCTGGAAGTTTAGAATGTATCAGAGCCAGTAAAGATATGTGGCAAGTGGCTAGGAGTCAAGGAGGCAGAAAGTAGTCCTTGACCTAGGAGGAGGCAATAGAAAATCAAGAAATCTGTATGTTCCATTAGCGGTCTTTGGGTCGAGAGATAGAAGAGCTTGGAGGTACAGTATGTAGATTAATGTGAAAAGGGGGAATTGGAAGCACAGGACTATGGAAAGGAGAAGGTTTGTCTGTTCTATCAATTACATTTCTGGAATGTGCCTCTGGAGGCGTGGCTGTCTGAGCAGGGGGAGGGGTTAACCAGGCTGAAATGATAGAATAAACAGACCAAGAGTGGAAGGTTTGGGGTGAAAGCTAGGATTCCTGGGGAATGATTGCCGACCTGGGACCCCGAATACTGAGACTTAAAGAGAAGAGGGGGAGAGGAGAAGAAAGAAGATAAGAAAGGAGGGGAGAGCAAGAGGATGCAAGAAACGAGAGGAGGGACAAGAGGGATGAAAGAATTATAAGGAAAGGGAGAGAGGAGGATGGGGGTAGTCCAAGAAAAAGAAAAGCAAAGGATGACAGGAGGAGGATGAGGGATGTGGAGGAGGGAGCAGGGGAGGAGGAGGAGGAGGTGGAGGTGGGGAACAAGACCAAAAGGCTCTTTGGGTTCTCCAGGTTCCTGAGGTTTTATGTTCTCCCTCTGGTTCCGATAGTTGTTACATAACTGGAAAAGACTGCTGAATAGTTAGACTGTATATATTCCAGCTGCCAAAGCCAACACACCAAAGCCGGCCGACTCATCTGCTGTACACAGAGAGAACACAGGCTTGGACACACACCGGCTGCGGCTAATAACCGATTCAACTGCACATACACCGTGACTTTTCCATCTCATCATCCTGTGTCAGGGGGCTACGGCGGGTGAAACTTTACTGTCATTTCGAGGTTGCATTTCCACACCAGACCAAGAGGAAAGTTGCAGCACATAATAATGACATTTAGCTGCCTCTATTGTGTTGTAGCATGTCAAACTTTCCACAGAGAAAAAACATGTGATGAGCATCGATGTGAAGTTCTGTTGTTTGCCCAAGCACTTTTCCATGGACTGTTCAACCATTCAGCACATTTGTGCAAGAAAGACCTTAATTTACAGTCTCTCGTCCAGTTGTTTGTTGAGATCATATTTTTCTTTGGAAATTTCGAACTCAGCCTTCGCCTTTGCACCAGACGTGCCACTCATGGCGGACAGATCATGTGACGACGTTGGAGGTACCCCTATTCTACACCACTGCTCCCCAGCCACTGAGAGGTCAGGCTGATGCACATCTGGCATTTCCTGTTCCCTCTCTTCCACATGCCCCCGAGTGGTAGCCACTCACACACACAATGAAGAACACTTATGCATACACTTAGACGTCTGTGCCCAAAAAAAGTTATTGTATAACAGCGTAAGAGTAAGCTCGCACACACACACACACACACACACACGCACACACACACACATTTATGCATGGTCCAACAGGTATCCCTGTTCCTCACTCAAATGTTTCCATTTGGCTGTAAAAACTTCCAGCTGGTATGGACTTGCTAGAAAGACACGAAAAGAGAGAAGAATGAGGGAAGGAGGGAGGGAAGGGGCAAAGAGCAGAGTGAAAAATGATGTAAAAATAGAGATAAAGAAATAACGAGATAAAAATGAAGAGCCGCAAAAACAATGGAAGACTGACAGGCAGCAGTAGAGACACAGAGAGAGACAGAAGGTAGAGGAGAAAAATCAGAGGAGAAGAAGGGGGAGACAATTTTTTGCATCTCACAGAGCTGACAAACACTTTCCACTCCTGTGGATGCTGTGCAGCATGCATCCACTTGAAGGCTGTGTGCATGTGTGTGTGTGTATGTGTGTGTGTGTGTGTGTGTGTGTGTGTGTGTGTGTGTGTGTGTGTGTGTCTGAAGCCATAGGCAAGATGGGGGGACAGAATGGTGCCGTATGGTTTTCATAACTCTCTGAGGGTTTTCAATTCTGCCCCCCCCCAACCCCCACCACCCCACCCGTCAACCCCTCAAGCCTTCCCTTATACACTCACACATTTTACCAGCCCCCTCTTCCAAAAACACACAATTCTTTTTCCTCTACGTAGCCTCCCCCCTTTTCTCCCTCCCCCATCTTTCTCTCTTCCTGAGGTTCAGTCAGAAAGCCAACTTTGCAGAGGCGAGATAGGATCAGATACAGGAGAGGTGTTTTTTGTCACTAAAATTAGTCAGATTCATTATGGACTCTCTTTAACTATTTTGGACACAACTGAAGGGCAGATTGCTCCATTGAACATTTTTGAATTCTGGACTCTACTTGTACTTCACTGGACTTTATTTTGGACTGTATTGGGCTCATCTGGACTCTTTTGGGGTTTCCACTGGACTGCATTAGATTCTATTAGTTTTATATAGTATCTGGTGAAATCTTTTTTACTGTGGCAGCAGCACTGACAGTCTGCTGTTGAATGGAGTTTGACTGATTCTGCACTATAGGGCTATTTTTCTAAAGGCTTTGGCAAGCCAAGGTAAATTAATGTCAGATGTCAGTTTTGAACTTATCTGCCTCAGATTACTTTGAATAGAAGGTCAATTAGACCAGATTATTTATTTAGATACACTCGCAGGATATAGGAAAAAGTCAGGGGTGGCAAACTGCAGTGTGCTAATTTAAGCGGGTAAATCTGGGTCAACTTTGTTTGGATAGGAGGTCTGAAAAAAATAGTCACCTTCCTTTATTAGGTTATTTATTTTGACAGTAAGGTTGGGATAATCATTTGAATGTTGGCCTAGTTTAGACCTCACAACTTGGGGGAGGATGCAAAAGACCATCGGGAGCAGTCGTAGCTGCAGCAGCATGAGTTTCCTGTGTGTCCTGTGGCTGCTGATGGTCTGTCTGGTTCCTGGAAGCCAAGGCCAGAGGCTGAGGGAGACAGAGGGAGAGCAGCCAGCAGCCGGGGCTCAGCTGACGGAGAAGGATGCACTCTGCCACCCGGAGGGATGCTACACTGTCTTCCTCCAGAAGAAGACCTTCAGGGAGGCTGGGCGGAGTTGCCGGGAGCGAGGCGGGACACTGGCAACGATGCATACCCACGAGGCAGCGGGTGTGGTCCACGAGCTGCTGTCAGCCATAGAGCCGCAGGGTCCCCGATCAAGGCTTCGCCTCTGGATTGGGCTGCACAGGCCCCCACGCCAGTGTTCGCCCACCCGACCGCTCAGAGGATTCGTCTGGGTCACAGGCAAAGTCTCACCTTTTTGACATTTGACCCCTCACTATTCTAATACTGAGCTACATCACCATATTTGCCATTTTTTAGATTTTAATAATCGAGCTAAGATTAAAAAAAAAAAAACGTCTCCAAAAATAGAGAAAAAAATACATAATGGTACGTTTTTTGCTTTTTTTTTTTTTTAATAATTAAGCATTTAAGCTTCCCAAGTTTCTGACTCTTTCCCAAGTTTCTAACTGATCTAACGGAAAATCTTTGGGCCAACATAACTGAGGCAAAATATGGTCATAAATTCATGAGTTAGTGATTACCTTCTTGACTAAATTGGTTCTGGCCCTGCTTCTAGACAAAATTCGTCCTCTCTGTCAGACTTTGGTACCCGGGCCAGCCTCCAGAGCGCTGCACTGAATGGTTATTACATTAACTACTTTTGTTTCACAGAGATGGAGCTGGCGCGACAGGGGAAGTTCAGCCCCCTTTTGACCTCACTGCTACCTCTCAACCCGATTTAGTCATTACACTTAAACCTCGCCCATTAAACACCAGATGAGCTTTTTATCACTCATTGTGTCTGCCTCGGTCTCCAGTCAGAAAAGGCATTAAATCTTATGAGGCCAAATTATTTGTTTTTTTTTCCTTCTGTCATGATCTGAAGGATTGGAATTCCATAATTAAAAAATCAAACAGAAAAAAACCAAACATATTTTCTTTCTATTACCTAGTTGTGACTTGTAATTTTAGTTTTATTCACCATGTTTCTGATGTATATCACTGAGAATTCTGCCTTGACCCCAGTACAATGGATTTGAATTGAAGTGTGTCTGTGGTGCTCACAGCTTTGAAAATTTAAGTTCACAATATTTAAGGACAGTGTATCTTTCAAGAAATCCTGTTATCATGACCTTGGATAATCCATTGTGAGCTTTGTGGGTCGAATGTATTAATACAGTGAAAATGACTAAATAAGTTCAATTATTGCAAAATGTGTAGTACTATGGTACTATATGCCATGCATGTTGTCTGGTTTGCCAAAAGGTCAACAAAACAGCAATTCTTCACCTATAGAAACTGTACAACTATAAGCCCAAATATTCTAATATGATAAAACCAGCCTTGCATTGTGAGGCTTGAGTGTTGTATGCAGAGGGCAGTGCAGCTGTAGCATATTTCTGTGCAAATAAACAAGCTTCTTAAACATTTATTACCAGTGCCAGATTGTTAACAAGCTACTATCAAGCAGACCTCTCCATTTTGCTGGGGGGCATAGCCCTACTCCCACCGATGGAAGCAATTGTAATGGAAAATTTTAATACTGCTCACATTATGCCATTCAACTGTTAAGCTGCCATTTTATCATTTATGGAAAGTACTGAAGTACTCACTGTTCATTCGAAAGGCATAACCTGACCTTCAGAGTTAAAACGAACAACTGGCACCAGGCAACTGTCCCCCTGCAGCTGCAAATCATAAATGTGTATATTTTATCTCTCTGGACAGTTAAACAGCAAACCTCCTTTCTGTGCTCCCTAAAGGGTATGAATGCTCTGCTAAGTTTTCTGCTTTTCATCATTGCCATACACTGCTCATTGCTGTGGAGAACTTTGATCTCTGTATGCTTGAGACCATCTGCAGATGCTGAGTTTAACTTACAGAAAGACTAGAGCTGACTCTTAGGGCTTTATTGAACAGAAATTGCCACCACACAGTAGAGAGACTATAGAATAATATTGCTACAAAATAACTGCTGCATTTTAAAGCATATTTGTGCAGGATTAGAAATTTTCAGACACTGTTGAGTCATGGTGACATTTTTTAATAAAAGACATTTTCAGAAAGCGATGCATACTGTTCCACGCCCACCCTAAGTGAACTAAACTATCCTAAAACTGCTGGCTTTAATTGTGATAATGTTAATTAACGCTTCAAATGTGTCATATAAGAAAAAAAAAGCAAAATTACATACCATAAATTGCAGACACATTAATATGACAGAAGAGAACTAAAATGGGGGACTTTGTACTTTCTCTGACCTGGTCCTTGTCTTTATTTTCCAATAGGAGACCAGGATGGCCAATTCACCAACTGGCTGCGTGAGGACAGCCTTGGGAGTTGCACGGCCCCTCGCTGCGTGGCCATGACTGTCCAGACTTCGGAGAGCGGACGTGAGAGCGGCGACAACTTCCGGTGGCTTGATGGCTCCTGCGCGCTGCCACTGGATGGATACGTCTGCCAGTACAACTACAAAGGAATGTGTGCACCACTGGAGAATGAGGGTAGCGGCCCGGCGGTTTACACCACCCCATTTCACCTTGCCAGTACCCTGCTGACCCATGTGCCCTATGGGTCCGTGGCTGCTCTGCCATGTCCTGCAGACAGCTCGGACCCAGATGCTCCTACTGAGCAGATCATACTTTGCATGGAGAAAGATGACGAGACGGTGGGCTGGTCCAGGGATGCTCCACTTTGCTCATCCAGTGCAGCTCCACAGAACCAGGACTGGTGTAGTGGGGACCACGGTTGTGAGCAATACTGCCAGAACACGGACACAGACTACTATTGTTACTGCTCTCAGGGCTTTACGATAGATGAAGATGGGTACAGCTGCAAGCCCGACCCTCTCGGCCAAACCGAGTCCCCTGAATTATCCTCAGACTCCGCCGGCCCCACTGACCAGCCCCCCATCAACGGGGTCTGTGTGGAGATGGGGTGCGAGTACAACTGTGTGGAGACATCTCGGGGCATCCGGTGCACCTGTCCCCCGGGCTACCAAATGGGCCCAGATGGCCGCAGGTGTTCTGACGTAGACGAATGTCAGCAGCAGCCTTGCCCGCAACTCTGCGTCAACATCCCAGGCACCTTCCACTGCACCTGCCACGCCGGGTACCAGCCGGATGATGAGGGCGAGTGCATGGACATCGATGAGTGCCGCGATGAGGGCACCTGCGAAGGCACTTGTGAAAACACCGTGGGGTCCTTCACATGCCTGTGTAACCCCGGGTATGAGTTGGGCAGCGGAGGAGAGTGTGTAGATATAGATGAGTGCGTGGGGGAGTCGCCCTGTCAGCAGCAGTGTCTGAACTATATGGGTGGGTACCAGTGTTACTGTGACAGCGGCTATGACATGCAACCAGATGGACTTAGCTGCCAGCCTTCGCCAGATGACGAAGAGTATTCCACTCTGACCCCTGACCCCAGCGACTCCGCTCACATGCCTGATGTGGACCCTAACCACGATATTCCCTGGTCCACCTCGTTCACCCCTGACCCGGGCTTTGAAGCTGACACCAACTTTGACATTGACTGGCTTACAGAGGCCCCAGAGGGACTGTCTCCTGACATGGCTCACGGGCGAGACAATCACCTGAACAAATGGGATGCCCAATCGCCAAAGCATTACCAGACAGCCCCGTCCCCAACACAAAAACACAACGCGGGCAACGAAATTGACAATGAGGCTAAGACAGGGGTTAGAGCAGCTGGTGGTGGGTTGGGAGGTGAGACCGCAAATGGGTCAACCACTGGGACTGGGGAGGGATCCAAGATGGATAGCACAGAGGATGTCAGCGGCACGGCGGAGGCAGGGGAGGGATCTGAGGCAGGTAAACAGAAACACGACAAGAGCTGGCTGCTGGTGGCCCTGCTGGTGCCTCTGTGCGTGTTCCTCGTCGTGATGCTGGCTCTGGGGATCGTCTACTGCACCAGCTGTGCTGTGGACAAGAGCCTGAGCTTCTCAGACTGCTACCGCTGGGTACTCCCCACAACGCCTCCCGACAGCGGGGACAGCGGCAAAACCCAAGCCTGAACTCTAAAATAAACAAACGCAGGTGGACGCACATACACGCGGATGTGCTGAACGCCCAGATGTCTGTTAGAATTTCTTCTGTGGTGCTTAGCTGGTCAATGAAACTACCATTTGGATGTAGTAAAGCTGACTGGCTCTCCCTCTCATCAAGGAAAACTTAATTCTTTCTGTTGCACACCCTTTGTAAATAATTCACTCTCTCATCATGTTTTTAGAATTCAATAAAAACCAATAAACTAATAAAAATTCTGTGTGGTTTCTGAGCCTATCTAAGCTATAAAAGAAAAAAGTGTCTGACCGAGGCGATGAATGATGAAAGTGTGGGTGGAGAGAATGTGTGGTTATGGTTTTATGACTCTTTGGCTATTTTTCTGAAGCTGAATTTCCACTATCAATATCAATTAAAAGGAGGGGGAGGGACAAACGAACACCAAATTAGTGTGCATACTGTGTGTAGAGTGTGTGATCTGATGAATTGGATTTTTTAGATGGCTGCAGACTTTAGAGTCTAGTTTATAGTGATTCCTCAAAACTCTCTTCGATCATCAGTCAGGTGCAGCAAGTCCTCTACAATCTACTCATGTCAAAAACATTGACAAAGGCAAGTTTCACCCTTAGAAATAATAGAGGATGTGCGTGCACCAGCGGGGGTATAAAACAAGTATCCGCAATATCATATCTTACATAGGGACATTTTCAGCGATTTGAAATAGGTTGCTGCAAAAACTGTAGAATTATAGTTTTTGGGGAGAATTTCTACGCAACGCACATCCTCGCGTTGCGTAGGTTTTTTTTTTTTGTTGGCGTTTTAACGTGTCACCTTCGACGGACATCCATAAACTCAGGCTAAGTAACATGACACAGTTAAGACAGTTGAATCAAAGCCTCCGTGTCAAAGACTTCCAACGCAAACGGCACATTGTAAGTTTCATGAAGAGAGGATTTTTTATTATTATTATTATTATTATTATTATTTCCCCCTGTTTTCTCAGGCTGGGTTGGTTTTTTTTTTTTATCCAGGCGCTCTGCCAACCGAGTACACGGGGACACTGTAGGGGCCGATCGACTCCAGAGGGTGGCAGAAATGCAACACTGAGGATGCCAACTGCAACCGGACCCCGGGGAGGAAGAAGAGGGGGAGGAGGAAGAGGAGGCAGTGCAGACCACAAGGGGGTAAGAGGTTGTTATCTGCCTGCAGGCCGCGGTGCTCGGGGCGTCGCTTCGCTATGATGTCACTCCCTCATCATTCCCCATAGCCCAACGTACAGTATGTCCCCGAGGTGGAGGATCCTGAGATGCGTCGGGTCGTGGAAAAGGAATCCGACGAGGATGGGATTCGAACCCACGCGTGCAGAGCACAATGGATTAGCAGTCCATCGCCTTAACCACTCGGCCACCTCGTCGTGTGGCAGCCCGGCGCCGATGTGCCGGTAAGTTTTTTTGCGGTGTCACACGCGTGGACGCCCGCGGGGTCGTGAGCCTCCGTCGCGTATGTTAAATAACGCGTGTGTCTCGTTCGCCGTCGGGACAGAAGAACAAGTTGTAAAAAGCGGTGCGGAGCGGTCCGGCGACGCTACTGGCTGTGGTTCCCATCAATCACATCACCCGGAGCTTCCGATTGGTCGGCGGGCGGGTCTAGTGTTGAATGGATACAGGAAGTGTACAGCGTGAGACTGCAGTTTGATTTTCGCCGGAGCTGTTCGAGGGAAAACAACGGTAACGAGGGTTTGAGTCGATGTGTGTGGGATAGAAGCTAAAGATGTACAGGAAATTTTGTAGCACTGGATTTTCGCCGCCTTATTTTTTATTTTTTTTAATTTTTTTTTCCTCCCATAAATTTTGGCAGCGTGTTTTAAAGGCTCCAAGCACCAAGCAGCCGGTTTAGCAAGCACGCTAGGAGCTAACGTTGACGATGAGTTAGCTGTGTGCAAAAGCCTGAATCTAAACGGGGTTTTTATTTATTCTTTTTCAGTATTTATTTTAACATGAATCTTTATTGGTGCCCTGCTGTAAGCAGACTCTCCGTTTTTGAAGGGGAATAAGAGCCTCTTGCTTTCGACACAAAGGTCCTTCTCTCTCAATCGTAGATTTAATCGAAAGTAAAATTATTATTATTATTTTAAATGGCTCTGACGAATTATTGTTGACTGACTGGTTCCTCTTGAATCTGAGTCAGCCATGACAGGGCAAGGTTCAGGGATCAACAAGTTTCTGGATCGGATAAATGTATCTGAGTAGGTTTTTACCTTTGTGTCCCAGGCTTAACTTTAACTGTTTCATTTAGGCTAATGGGATTGGGTTTTGGGCTAAGTAGTTGGGCAAAGCAGCTATACCTCTTGTAAATGTGGATGGCTCTTAACTCTTTGTTATGGACTAAATTACTAATAATAGTCAACCAGGGTAAACTGAATAACAGAAACCCTTTCTTTATAATGCAATACTGTTCAAAAGCACGACAAACTTGTGGAGAGTTGAATCGATCATCTCCCTAAAGCCGTTTCAGCAAAAACAGAACATTATAACCTAGATGAAGGGAGGATGTAACACAGGACTGTTCTTATTAGACTTCAGCAGTTGAAGGAAAGTGCATTTACCAACTGGCAACGGTTGAGTGTACAAATCAGCTGCCATTTCTATAATGTTATAATCGAGATGCATGTTTGTACAGTACACAGGAGGGTTAAACTGCCTGAAGCTCAGGCAGGTGAAATACCCCCTAGACCTTGCAGTGTTATAAAGTAAAAAGCCAGTGCAGTTTGTTCTAACTTGCAGTATCTTTCCCTCACTACTATTTTTGTTCTCTCCCCTGTCTTTCCTCTCTAATTTCATTTCTCATTCAATTTACATATTCTTACTTCCTTCCTTTCTTCTACCTAATTCATTCCTCTCTTTCTCACCCCTCCCTCTTATATCAGTTCCTTATCATCAGTGTCGAACCTGGTATTAAAGATGGTGGACTCTCAGTACTACCTCCCAAATGACATTGGTATCTCTGCACTTGACTGTGGTGAGGCCTTCCGTTTGCTTTCACCTCAGGAGAAGATGTACGCTCACTACCTGTCACGTGCAGCCTGGTATGTTACTAATCTAAGGATGTAGCAAGTTCAAGTCAACACTATTGAAATCCTGATTGGAATTGTCACTGTGAAAAAGTAATATCTCACCTGTTTTAAACAATAAAAATCTAAGACTTTAGTTAACTGAAGAACTGAAACTCGGCTGACTTTAAAAACAAAACAAAAACAAAACATTGGATATCTTAGGTATGGTGGTCTGGCAGTGCTGCTGCAAACATCCCCCGAGTCGGCAAACATCTTTGTCTTGCTGCAGAGGATCTTCAGGAAACAGACGCCTTCAAAGCTGGCACAGGTCGCAACAGCAGCTGGACTCAGCTCTGAGGAGTACCAGGTACCCAGTCCTCTAGTCTTTGGCTGTTCTTACTATCTTAGCACACACTTTCATCCACAAACAAACAAAGACATTTGTAAAGATGTTCATTATGCCACACACTTGATGAAAATGTATTTTTATCATATATCTTGTCTTGTGTGATTTTTAGGCCTTCTTGGTGTATGCAGCAGGTCTGTATGCCAACATGGGAAACTACAAGTCTTTTGGAGACACCAAGTTCATCCCAAATCTGCCAAAGGTAGGTTGACCTGCTGTGTCTTGTGTAGAATACAGTTCTACAGGGGTGAACACAATAGGCATATGTACAATTTAATGCAGTCTGGTACTACAGCAACAGAATTAAACATCTCGGGACTATCCTCAGAGTTGAATCAAAATTTCTCTAATACAGCATCAACAAAACTTGTCAGTAAAAGCTCCAATGTACAAGATGTACTGGCAATTTCATGTAATATAGGGCACTTATGATCTGTAATGCTCCTTTTGCACCGCCTTCGCGATATATTTTCATGCTCTCTATCCATGTTGTGTCCACCCAGGACAAGCTGAAAGCTCTGGTGAGGGCTAGCCAGGCATTTCAGGAGCAGCCTGCTGAGATGGAGGCTCTGTGGGACAGCTGTTCATGTCTCCTCTACTCCCTGGAAGACAGACAGAAACAGCTGGGGCTGGGCGACAAGGTGGGACTTCAATGCAGAGTTCAAGTCAGATTGGACCAAACCTATTTGGCCAGTTATTGTTTAATGAAGGATTGATTGCATTGTCAAGATTTGATATCTCAGTCAAATGAAAGTCTGCATGATAAGCATTGTTAAGAGCAGATATATTAATGGCTTTGGTCTTTCTAGCAGGTATGGCCGTTCTAATCCAAAAGGCCTCAAGATTTCTTCTTCTCCTCCACCTCCCCTTTTCTCATTCTGAAATGTCACTCACATCAGACATTGAATGTTTTCAGGTAGCAGATCCAGTAGTTGACAGGCTGCTGTTTTTTGGCTACCCTAGTTATGGTGGTTTGGAAGTGCTGCTGCAGACATCCCACAAGTCAGCAAACATCTCTGTCTTGCCAACAACGCTGATGTACCCCATTAGGAAACCACTGAACCCCAGACTTCCAGGGGAGACTACAGTTGACCTGCTCCTGTGACCCCTACGAGAAAGTCCATGCCTCATGAATTTTTTGCTTTTTCTTTTCTTTAGGGAATTACCACCTACTTCTCAGGAAACTGCGGTCTGGAGGATGCTGAGCTGGCTCAGAAGTTCCTTGACTCAAAAGTAAGCTGAATTCCTCCTTTTTATACTAAATTTATATTTTTCAAATTCATCTATTACCTCTCTCCTTCATTTTGAAGGCACATCCTCCTTCTGTGTCTTTTCTTGCCCCTTCATTCAGTCTATTTTGCCTTGTTCTCATCTCTCCTCATGTGATCTGTCTGTAGAAACTGTCTGCTTACAACACCCGTCTGTTTAAGAGGGACAATGGAGGGAAAGCCTGCTATGAGGTGCGCTTGGCCTCAGCTGTGCAGAAAGGTCAGAACTGCAGTGAAGTAAAAGGAGTTTTACATTTGAATCAGATTAACATTTACGAACATTTAAAACATTCCTCCATTATTTTGCACTTGTGAATATGTGTGTATATACAGTATGTAAGCACGTGTCACATGGCACAACTCCACATTGTAGCCTGTGACATAAAATATATAATGATTATGAACAAATTTAATGTGGAAAAATTTGTCTATGTAACTAAATTTTTGGTGACGCTTCAGTCACTGATTTAAAAAAAACAAAGAAAAAACCAACAACAAAAAAACAATGCTTCGCAGATTGTGCAGTGGATGGGGAATGCGAGTCATGCTGTGGGAGCTTCAACTTTGAAGACAAAGAATTCACTGTGAAGAGGGGAGACTATGCTGCTCATACAAAGAAAAAACTAACAACAAAAAAACAATGCTTCACAGATTGTGCAGTGGATGGGGAATGCGAGTCATGCTGTGGGAGCTTCAACTTTGAAGACAAAGAATTCACGGTGAAGAGGGGAGACTATTCTGCTCTCATGGAGAAAGTCTGCTATTACCTCCAGCAAGCACAGGTGAGAGACCATGGAATACAATGGGTCATGTAGTCCATGTTTGGTCTATATTGATTCAGATGTTGAGCAGCACTACAGGAACAAAATAAATAAAATATGAAGTTGATAGAGCAATATGAACTGAATCTGTTGAATTGGTTTTGATGTAAATTACAGTAAGCTGTGGTTGCTAAGTTGTTTTTTTTTTTTGTTTTTTGTTTTTTTGTTTTTAAAGGAGTTGTTAAAATACCAGTAAAATTATTGGAAGTGGTAGAACTCGGTGATGGAGGACCAAAACTACATGTAATACAAAAATTCAACTTGAAACACTTTGGCTAAACAATAACAGGAAGAGCAGATGAGCATACAAAGTTAGCCAGATCTTTTGGTCTGTAGGAGTGAATGAATGACTTAAAGTAATTTTCCTGCCAGCGTTCCACTTATGAGATTACGTTTCTGTTTCCAAACAAACCTACACAGGCCTATGCTGCTAATGAGAACCAGAGAAAGATGCTTGAAGAGTACAGACGCAGCTTCACCCTTGGCTCAGTCGAAGCCCATAAAGAGGGCTCCCGTTATTGGATCAAAGACAAAGGACCAATTGTTGAGAGGTGACCCCACTGAAACACAGTACTACTGAACATGTCATCCATTATTTAATTAAATGTTTCAAAATGACACTCTTTATTTAAATATTTAAGATTATTTTTACCATTAGTCAGACTGACACACACACAGACACGTGTATGTATCTATATATAAGTGGGGAATCCATGTCTTTGGATACAGCACCTTTCACTTCCTCATAGTTCTAGTCTTATTTCTTTATTTCTTGGTTGTTTACTCTCCTATAAAGTTCATTCTAAGCTTCGCACTGGTTGATAAATACAACTCTATTTTATTAATCACCCAAACCTCTCTTTCTCTGCTCTTCATTCCACATTACTCCTTCACTCCCTCCTCCCTCCCTTCTTCTCTCAGTTATATAGGTTTCATAGAGAGCTACAGAGACCCATTTGGCTCCAGAGGAGAGTTTGAAGGTAACTACCACAGTGATCGAGAATGATTATACTCTGGGCCTCTGTAGCCTTTATTGCTTTGATACAGAGCTGAAGACTAGAGCTACTAAAATGGGTACTTAACTTGATATACAGTGGCTTCAGAGAGTACATGGACCCTTTCACTATTTTCACATTTTGCATTGTAGATTTAATTTTAAATTGATAAAATTACCAATTTTTTACAAATTAAAAAGATAACAACTTATATCCTTTAATTCAGTACTTTGTAAAGCCCTTTTAGCAGCAATTATAGGTTAGAGTCTTCTTCGCTAAGTCTCAACAAGTTGTGCAAACCCGGATTATGGCAGTTTATCCCATACTTCAAGACAGATCCTCTCAGGCCCCATCAGATAGGATGAGAAGCGTCGGTGACGTGCCATTTTCTGGTCTCATGAGCGTGAGGAATGAGATTCTCTGGTCTCATAATACAAAACCTAAACTCTCTGGGTAGAACTTCAAAGATTGGGTATGGGGAAACTGCAGGATGGCTAATACCATCCCTACATTGTTTTATAGTGGTGGCAGCTCATGCTATTGGGGGGGGGGTTCTCAATTGGCAAGGACATGGAGACTGTGTAGAAATGAGGGAAAGATGAATGCAGCCAAATACTGAGTGGTCCTTTAAGAAAACCACCTCCAGACTGCATGCAACCTGAGAACCGGGTGGTCTATGGAATTTAAATCTGAGCTTTGGTTTGCTCACTCAAGGACAGTTGGAGACTTCTCTTGAGGCTGCCTCTTAAACTGTAGTTGGAGTCAGGAGATGGTGCCAGTGCTGTGGAAGACACTGTTCTAGTCTCTATTGGCTCTTAACGATGACTGGTTGTCCATATATTCCAAATAATGATTGTCCTTGAGAGACTGGTGTTGGCCCATCTCGGACCTCAGATGTGCACCTCTCAAGACCTGCAGATTGTTTTGAGTCGGTTTCGAGTCGATGATGCCATCATTTACCTGCGCCAATGAGCCCTTTTATTAACCTGGACAGAGCAGGGGCATTTCGAGAATAATGTTCTTTGACTTCTCTAGTGCCTTTAACACAATCCAGCCCATCCTGCTGAGAGAGAAGCTCCAGAATAGGCAGGGGACTATCCTCACCTTTTCTCTTCACCCTGTGAACCTCTGACTTTCTGTACAAATCTGCATCCTGCCATTAGAAGCTCTCAGATGACTCGGCAGTTGTGGGGTGTGTCAGCAGTGGACAGGAGGCAGAGTAAGGAGACCTGGTGGACAAGAGTTGGTTGTGGAGAGGAGGTTGCTGCACAAACCGTTGGAACAGAAAGGAAAACATCTTGCAATGCCTGTAACAACAAACGCTACAGGAAATCATTCCTGCCAGCTGCCATCACTCTGTAGAGAGACTGTGCTCAGTGTTGAGAGAGAGGAATTCTCTGATCGCATCCCCTTGTAGAGGACATACTGCTGTTATTAATGTAACTTCACTTACCTTCCAAGAAAGGGAATCATGTGAATGAGTGAAAGAGAGGCGACATATGTATTTGTTGTTCAAACTGCAGATGAGTTTCTATTGGTTTCTTCATCCATTATTTATCCCCCTTTTTTTTTTCTTTTTTTCTTTTTTTTTTTTGGATGTCTAATCACCTCGTAACTTCGGTCTTGTGGTGTCAACTCTAGGTTTCGTTGCGGTTGTGAACAAGGCGATGAGCGAGCGTTTTGCCAAGCTGGTGAGCTCTGCCGAAGTCTTGCTCCCTGAGCTGCCTTGGCCCAGGGAGTTTGAGAAGGACACTTTCCTTAAACCTGACTTCACCTCACTGGATGTTCTCACCTTTGCTGGGAGTGGAATACCAGCGGGCATCAACATCCCTAACTGTAAGTTCACTGAGATGCTTTACACTGTTGAATAGCATCAAGCTTGCATCATTCAGTTTGTTTTAAGTTTTGAGTTTTACAGCAATATACTTTTTAAAAAATAATGGTTGTATGGTTTTTGTCTTTGTTTTTTTGTACAGATGATGACATCAGACAGTCAGAGGGCTTTAAAAACGTGTCACTAGGTAACGTGCTGGCTGTAGCCTATGCTACCCAAAAAGAAAAACTCACTTTCCTGGAGGAGGACGACAAGGTAATGCATGAGTTCTCCCAGTTTCCTAACCTGCCAGCTCTTGTCTGTCCCACACACTCCTTCTAATTATACATTTTCCTGTGTGTTTGTGTTTAGGATTCGTTTATCAAGTGGAAGGGTCCATCGTTCGAGGTGCAGGTTGGACTTCATGAGCTGTTGGGCCATGGAAGTGGCAAGCTGTTTGTCCAGGTCAGTCAAACATATTGTAGTATATATCGTAATAAATCCTACAACTTACATTGTGATACATGCAGCTATTGGCTGTATAGGAATGTTGTTATCATAATATATTGTGTGATAAGTTATGCCTGCCTGTATGATGTGCTGCTGACACTGAATGTTGAATACAACCTACACAAGCAATTAGCTGTGAGTCACAACAATGATGGTAAATTTGAAAGTATTCTCAGTTAATCCTACATGATCTGTTGCCCTTATCTTCCCATGTTAAGGAGAGAAATTTAAACAGTTAATATTCATGGATTTAGACTTATTTATTGATTTCTCCCTTTTAAAATTCTTTAAAATTCATTAATCCAGTAGAAGTAAAATAATCGGTGAAGAGATTGAATCTGATTGTGGTTGTTTTTATTTACTCTGTCTGTCGTCCGTCTCTTCCGCAAGGATGACAAGGGCAAGTTCAACTTTGACCAGAGTAAGGTGATCAACCCAGAGACTGGGGAACCGGTGAGTTTCTTTTATGTGTGCACCTACCTACCTGTTGCCCGGACCCAAAACCAATGCCAACTTTTAACTCTGTATCCGGCTGGTGAACAGGAGAGGCAGAGACTGAAGGTCTGAATGTGTCTTTCAGGTGTCCAGTTGGTATCGGGGCAGCGAGACATGGGACAGTAAATTCTCCACAATTGCTTCCTCCTATGAAGAGTGCCGTGCTGAGTGTGTCGGACTCTATCTGTGTCTCAACAAACAAGTACTCAGGTATGTCTTCTATTGCTTATAACCTAAACTCATGGTGTATCTCTGTGAATTTGAGCTACGTAAATCTCTATCACATTAGTTGAATCTGTGTCATATAAAATGGCTTGCAGCATTGTCATTTTCCTCCATGGTTTGATGTTTGGTTGGGAATTGACTTATGAGGGAGTTGGTCTTAAGAGTTTAAACATGAGCAGAAACAAAGACTGCACCATAGATGCTGACTTTAGCTCCTGAAGAGCACATGCTTCTTCACTTACCCTGTTACAGAACGAGGACAAAGATGGAGGATTTTTTTTTTCTCATCCCAGCCATCGTGAACTCATTTATGTTTGAGCTTTTGCCAGGAGACACAGCTGTTGATGCTTATTCTGTTTTTGCACAATGGCTCTCAATCACTCGTCTGATGTATATTAATGCTGCAAGTAATGTGTGACTTGGTTAAATCCGAGTGATATTTATGATGGGAGATTTTGGCTGGATTGCCTCATAATTACCCAACAGTGTTGATGCAACTTGCTATTGGATGCAGTCTTCCGAATGCTCTTGAGTGTAAAATGAGTCAATAGGAAAAAAATTAAATTGTATATAAACTAGAAAAGTATGCAGTTTTTACAGATACAGATTTTAAATATTAAAGACTTATAAAAAATAAAAAAAACCCATAAAATATACCACTAGAATTTGTTATACTCCCAACAGATTGTTCTGGCAAATCCCCGACATCAGTGATTCAACATACAAAATTAATAAGGAGCCCAAAGAATAAATGCATATTTTCACTTTGTTTGGGAGCCCAAAGCAGCCTTCCAGTTCGCTTTTGCCTCAGGCCAGCTCTGTAAAAGGGATGCTGTTATTTTGCCATGTGTCATGCACCATCTCATCTTTTATTGATGACATGTTAAGGAAAATTGATGCATTTCAACATGTTGTTTAGGCCCTCTTTAAAATGAAAACGATTGGTTGGGAGGGGTTAGTGTTACTCGTGAAGTCAAGGTGACCTGTGGCAGATGGTTTTGAGCCAGGTCAGTGTGTTTACTGTTGCTTTTGTCTGTGTTTGTGTTCCAGTATTTTTGGCCACGAAGGCCAGGATGCAGAGGATGTGGTGTACATCAACTGGCTCAGTATGGTCAGAGCTGGACTGTTGGGCCTGGAGTTCTACACACCCGAGAGCAAGAGCTGGAGACAGGTATTCTGTCTTTCGTCTCTCCACACCATGTTGTCTGTCCCACTCGTTACTTGGACTGGGCCTGTATTTATCAAACTTAAAAAAAAATGCTCTTAAGTACAAACCTGAGAGTGAAAAATTCTTGGCTAAATGTGAGCAATAACACCTATTCATCAAGTGACTTCTTCCCTCTTACTGCACTTTTGAGAGCAAGTCTCAAGTTACTATATGATTGATCAAATGTACATCTCTGACCATTCATTCTCTGAGCATACCTCAGAGATGTGTATACATATGTATATATTTTTTTTAAATCCTTAAAGTTAATTCAGTGGTATATCATTCTGCAAGAAATATGTAATCATATTTTTTCTTTATTGCCAATTGCCAGGGATAAAATCCAGTAATATAATAGGGATGAAATGATAGGTAATTAGCTGAAATGGAAATAAAATTCTGCTGTTATGAAGAGAATTTATCAACACACTGACAAGTGCAGACAATGTCAGTGATTAGACAGTGACTGCAAATGGTGCCGGATTTATTCTTGTTTGTTTGCACCACTGAGAAATGCCAAAAAAAAGTGGTGAGACATGATACCAAATGTTCAAATGCCAATAATTGACTAAAACCACTCTATTCTTAATTATTCTTCATCATTAAAAAATGCATTAAATTTTATTGTATTTTTATTATTCCTAACTACTTAATGAGACTTCTTACAATCTCTCTAAATTTTGGAGCATTTTTAAGTCAAAGAAGGTTTGATACAAGAATTTTATCCTGAAGTTTATAAATAGGAGTAAAAGTGAGGGATTTTTACTTTTCATCCTTCCTCTAAGTCAAGGATTTCACTTTTATCAGGTTGGTAAGTATAGGCCCTGGTTTGCAATGTATAATAGTGAGTCCAAGGTTTCATTTTTATAGAACTTCAGAGATGCATAGTGTTGGGTGATCAGTGTTTACAAGGCACTTCAACGTACAGACCCTTAATCAAGTGTTCTGGCTCAGTTTCAATGTGTCTGTGTTGTTTTTATAATTCGTCTTATAGAAAGTCTGTCTCAGTGTTAGCATGAGTGTCAGGAGGTGTTTAAAGTAAACGTCATGTGTGTATACGTTTGTGTGTCTGCCTCAGGCTCACATGCAGGCTCGTTTCGTGATCCTGCGTGTTCTGCTGGAGGCCGGGGAGGGCCTGGTGGGCCTGGAGGAAGTGACGGGACAGGACGGCAAGCCTGATGCTCGAATCACACTGGACCGAAGCAAGATCCACACTGTGGGCAAGAACGCCATCCACAGGTTCCTTTGTAAACTGCAGGTACAGTATATCCGTACATATCTGACACCACTGGCCATTCCCTTTTATTAATGTTAGAGCAGAAACAATCAGTCAATTAATCCATTGGTTAACTGACAGAAAATGAATCTCTGTTGATAACTGACTAATTGTTTTAAGCAATTCTTAAAAAAAAAAAAAAAAATTACTTCCTGCATTGGAAATGTGATTTTTTTTTCTCACTATTTTCTGGTGTTTTATAGACCAAAAAATGATGGTTTTAATCTACGAAAAATAATCAATAATAAGAATAATTGTTTGTTGCAGTCCTACTCGTTTTATACAAAAATTTAATTTTTACTAAAATTACAAAATAACAAACATCTCAGGCTGCTGTTTACATATAAATTTTGTTTGATTTTGTTCAGTTATTTATTAATTTATTAAATTATTACCATTAGTGTATTGTGTATGGCAATGCTATACAGTAATTATATTGGGTTCCGTTGTTAACCACCACATTAACACCCATTAACCTGAGGTTTTCTGTCTAGTGCTAATTATCCAGCTCCATTAAAAGTAATAACCACCATAACTGGTGCTGATGGTGAGATCTGTGGTTCTAGTGGACTAGTTATCATACATCAACAAAAAAAACTGGATCAGAACCTGCCACTTCGAAAATCAAAGCCCTCTACAAATGGCTCTCTGTATGACCCCCCCACACACACACACACACACACACACACCCCTCTACACCCACCATGTTATTAACCTGATTCCACCTTTTTGTAGGTGTTGAAGTCGACAGCGGATGTGGAAGGAGGCAGGGCTCTCTATGACGGCTACTCCACCGTCACCGACAGTGGTGCTCACAACTTCTTGCGTCTCCGGGAGACGGTGCTGCTGAGGAAGGAAGCTCGAAAGATGTTTGTCCAGGCAAACACCAGAGTCAAAGGTGTGTACCTTCATCTGTTGTTATTGGGGTTCTCGCGTGTTCGACAGGAAAGATTCATTGGTGTACTCGTCTTATTTCTGCCACTGAATTTCACTGCACCCATTGACATTTTTGTGGTTTACAATGCAGCTGCAGATTTCCATTAAAAAATTCCATGAAAATTTTCTCTCTGAAAACCATGAATTATAGGCTTTCAGGACTGACTGAAAATGTTGTCGTTGTGCCTTTATCTCAATATTTAAAAACTTATTATTAGATGTGTATTGTATTGTATTGCCTTAAGATATGAAGTTGTTTTTCTAATTGTTTTTCTAATTTTTTTTTATTTTTTTTTATCAGTGTTAAGTACACATTACCAGACCTTATACACTCTTTGTAGTATGTGGTCCAAGTTTATTTACCTCCATAAGAAACCAAACATCACGTCCTTTTTCGAGCCCGAGTGCAATCCAGACACTGAATGGAAAGATAATGTGACTGTATCTTTTAGAGAGTGACCTTTTTTGGGAAGCTATAGACATTTTCATACGAACTCTTTCTTTTCAAGGATAACGCTACTCACCCCCCCGCTACTTTTAAAAGTTTTATTCAAAAGACAAGAGAAGTTCTGGCACTCAAAGAACAATGGGTTGTAAGCTCTGAACTAGGCTTATATTACACTTTTTCATTAATGCTTAACTAGCTATGATAGCACTGAATAACATTAAAGGTAATGTACTGTTCAAAATTTTGCAGTAACTGATTGAGATCTTATTTGTGTATGAGCTATTGTAGCCTCCTGAGTTAATAATTCTGTGTGTTTCTGACTGTGTGGCTCAGGGGACAGCGTAGAGCTGGTGGAATACGAAGGCAGCGCAGCGGGTTTGATTTGCTCCTTCACCGAGCGCTTCCAAGACAACGCAGAGCAGCTGGAGGCCGACCTTCTGGAGCTGAGCAAAAGAGATGCCCCCTGCTGGTGCTGATGGACAAGAGCTCCACGGGCTTCAAAAATACCAGCTGAAATCAGACGGTTTCTTTAACAATATGTGACGGCAAAGTGATAATTAATGGATGTTAACATACACAAAACTGCAGAGTGATTCAAATCCTTTTAGAGGAAGCCTCTGAAGAAACTAAATTAAAGTTTCACATTTCAAATAAAGCCATAGAACAGGAACAGATCTGCCAAAGACACCAGCCACAGTTTTTCCAGCCACGTCTCCGATTCTTAAAGCATCACTTTTGTCTTTTTGATAAATGGATGAAATACAAATAAATGAGCTGATTAATACAACACCATCACTCTTTTAAATGTATTCAGGAAATTTGTTTTTCTAACAAGAAGTATTGAAAACTGTCAGTTAAACCAATGGTACCTGACAGTTACAATGCTTCCCGGGTAAAAAGGCCTATGTAGGTTACTGTAGGTACTTTTCACTTTTTACTTATGGCAAGGTCAAGAATTGGCTTCACAAATCCTTAGAAAACGATCATTATGAAATGTTTTTGTCTTTGCTTGAAATCTCAAGGTTGACTTTTAGTTAAAAATGATCCCATCTCTACAGCGTGTCCATTATAGCTAAAAGTTTGCCCACAGCCTAGGTGTTGATCTTTGAAAGTGTAAGACAGGCTCATGATAACTGCAAGGTACAGTAATACTCAGTGCTAACTTTCGCTAGAAATAATAAAAGAAATAATAGATGACTTGACTGTATCAAATATTTCTGTGTCTGGAAGGCCAAAAAAAAATCGTCTGAAGAAATGTGGTGTTGAATCTGCACAAATAAACTTGTTTGTTAAGATCTTGTTGGTATTTTTTTTTTCTAAACAAAAAAACATAGCACAGCCTCGTTTCATTTTCATGAAATTCACTCACAGCCTGAGATTGACTTCAATATATTTTAATAAGATAACAAATTGCCCTGATGATTCAGCGAGTAGTTAAAGTGGCTTGTTTAGTTGAAGGAAGAAGGTAACTCTTTAAAATTTATCATTTTCTGCCAAAAGGAACCAGAGCTACAGTCAGTATGTCTACACCAAATCACTCATTTTTCTGAGAGAAACTCTTGGATGTCAGAATCAGAATCTTAATGATTCTGACATCTAATGCTGAGCAGCAACAATGTAATTAAAAACAACAGGATCATTCACATCATCCTGTTTATCCAATTTTTTTCCACAGTTGTGAAATTTATAGTTCCTGAAAATTAATTCTCAGAATACTTAAAATCTCTCAGGTACAAAAGCAGTCACAAGAGCATGATAGAAAGTGTATACAGTTTGTACGTAAAACATGTGAAAGAACCAGCATGAGCATGTTAATTATTGGTTCTCTACTGAAAAACATACCATTAATTCCAGGTTTTGTTCGGCACTAAAAAAAAACTCTTCATAAGCATCTGGGATGCTTTCAACACATCTACGCTAATTATACAAAGAGGTTTGTGATATCCCATAATATAATTCGGTGACGGTCATATTCTTTTGTTCGCTAGAGGCTCGTACCGTTCTGATTTTGGGGTGTGTGAGGTGGAGTCGCTGCTGCCCCCTCAAGACTGTTGAAGGAAATGCAGCTGTCTGTGTCATTAATACTAGCAGCATTTAGCTGTAAAACCAGACCCTTCCCATGCAGTTCCTCACTTGTTTCATCATCTTCATCCTTATTTTCACTTGCACCTAGTCCCTCCTCCTCAGCGCCTGTTTCTGATCTTTGTTGATCTGGTCTTGAAGGGGGAGCAGGCGTGTGATAGGCCTGCTCTGCCAGCTGAGAGAAGGTTGAAGAGGTGAAGGGAGAAAGAGGGAAGGGGACCTTTGGAGAAGGAGATGGGGACTGATATGGTGAAAGAGAGGGTGAAGCACTGGGTGAGTCATGAGGAGAGAGAGAGAAGGGGACCTTGGGCGAGAGTGATGGGGATGGAGAAGGGGAGAGAGAGGGAGAAACCCCGGGAGAGCTGTTAGGAGAGAGGGATGGAGACACTTTGGGGAAAAGGGGAGGCGCCATGGGAGAAATGGCTGGGGAGAGATAAGAGGAGATTAAGGGAGAATGGGAGAAATTGATCATCGGAGAGGGCTGCATGTAGTCTGAATCATCTGGGAGGTTCTCCATTACTGTTGATAGCTGAGCTGGGGCCTCCTCTCCCTCAACTCTGGCTCGAGTTTGGCCCGGTCCCATCTGTGTTTGGCCCTGCTCCTGTATCTCGGGCTTCAAGGGAGGAGCTGCTGATGGAGGCTGCATCTGAGCTTCGCTGGGAATGTCCTGTGTCTGGGTGTCCTGAGCTGTGGCGTCCCTCTGAGTGACTTCACATGGGTTCTCAGCCTGTAAAAGACCTAGGCCTTTGCTGGGGTGAGCAGCTCCTTGTTTCTGTTTCTGGGCTTTACACCTCCCCTTAGTTTTGGGCATTAGAGGTGGTGGAGGTGGCGGAGCAAGAGGAGGCGACAGCATGGTCGATGTCTCTGTGGAAACCCGAACCTTGATGCTGCGTTTGAACATGTTCCGCCTGGACAAAGCGCTCTGAGACTGCAGGAAAAGGGGGTTGATGAAACAGAGAGCGCCTAGGCCGGAGCCACAGTCCAGCTCTCTGGGGCTACGTGTCGTGATTGGACAAAACTCATGGAACAGAGTGGGGTTGGGACCGGACTGTTTGGCGGCGTTGTCTGATTGAGGTACTGTCTTGAGCTGGTGGTCTGAGTTGGGCTGGAGAGTTGATTCAGAGCTTGTCTGTGGAGGAGCAGCAGGCAAGGCTGGGGTTACAGTGTCTGGCTTCTTCTCCTTGTCCTTCTGGGGCTTAGGTGCCTCCCGTGGCCCACGGACATTTAGGTGGGAACTCCAAAACTCTACAAAACAATAAAGATGAGGTTTTTTTTGGTTGAAGTGAGACTGATAATTTTGCTTAGTTGGTCAATTTTACGCTTTTACAATATCTTCCTTTGTAATCTTGATAATTTCACTAATTTAAGAAAATGAGAATATATGCATTGAATACAAGATGTGACAAAAAATAATGCATCTTAAAAATAATGTGAGAACTTTGCAAATATCCTCTAAACAGTGCTTAATCATTCTATGAAAAACATTTTTTAAAAAGCAACTACCAGATTTTTCATGATAGAGTATGTTAATTTACTATGTTACTCTTTTAAGTATAATGTGTTGTTTTCTGTTTGATACTTCCTATGAAAAAGTAATTAATAGGTATATTTCTGGGTATACAGTACATACCGTCGATTATATTACAATTCATCAATAAAACTTATTTCAACAAGTGTCTCTGTCTGATCATTTATACTTCAAAGAACAACATTTAAAAGGGTGAGGTTATAAATTTGGTGTTATGGAAACAGGGAGTTGTGTTCACCAACCTATTCCCATATGCGAGATGGATTCGAGCTCTTTGTGTGAGGTCGCCTTTGCAATGGCCTCAGGAAGCTCCAGAGGGAAAGGTAATACATCTCTGACACACATAGACAATATATAATGAAAAGTACTAACATTAGTTCTTTCAGATTAATAAATATTGACAGTGATCAATGTAGAAAAAGATTTTTAAGAGATGATAATGATGCAAAAGAAACGGGAAAGGAAGCATAGAAAGAACACTGAGAGAGATTATAGAAAAAGGGGAACACAAAGGAGGCACAAATGAGATTGAGGAGGACAAAATTTTTACCTGCTGACACAGTAGAAGGAAATTAGTCTCGGGAGATCTGGAAAGCTGATGGCTGAGGTCTCCAAAGACAGAGCTGGGACCGAGGACAATTCAAAGATACGGGGAGTTTTGGAGAGGGAGATGGGTGGTTAATAAGAACAGTGTGGTTAAGTTACCTCTAGGATTTTATTTACTGGGATATTTTGATTTTGGGAACCAGATTAATCTAACTACTTTAAACAGGATTACTGTGGCAGTTTCAGTCCATGTGATCTGCGAGCTAGAGGAATGTGCCGTGTGTAGGATCATACCATACAGTTTTTTAAAGAATTGATTTTCCTGCATTCCAAGCACCCATTGGACGCCATTCAATTCCAATCATTTTCAGAGATTACAATTGTATGCACATGTATGCTATTTTAAAGCATGCATACATGAGTGGTGTTCATTTGACTGAAATAAGTCCAGCATAAGGGAAATTAAATGCTTTTATGTCTGGTGAAATCTGTGTAAATTAACCTCTTTGTTTTCTAGAGTAACCAAAGCAAAGTAGTCACTTGTTTCCTGCACTTTCAGTAAGTACGTACAATATATGATAACTGGCTAAAACAGTGCAATCAAACAAGCCAGGCAAACTGTACCATTCTATCTAAATGATGTATATGGTGCACAAGAGTCTCTCTGTTTTAACATGTCGTCTTGATGTGTAATAACACTGCCGTGATTTCAAAAGACCTGATCCTAAGAGGGCAGATTTCGTCAGGGCGGCTGTGCGTTTAGGGTTAAGACACAGGTACCATTACAGCTCATCGGGGTTTGGGAGTGTCAGGCTCTTACTGCAGTGCTCCTCTCTGATGCCGAACTGCTGGACGAAGGACGGCACGCTGTGATCCGCCAAGCGGACGCACAGCACGTTCCTCTGGGATGTGCGAGACTTGCGCACCAGGAACGTCTGCAGGACAACACAACCGGTCACTGAGCGCGAGCGCCAGCGTGCAGGGCGTGGAAGGAGAACGCAAGAGACAGAAACACGGCGCGTATACATTCTGACAGATGGTGTGCTTGTGGTTTTTCTTCTGTGTATGCTGAATGTGTGTATCTGACCCCGGGCGGCTCTCTCTGCAGGATGTGCAGCGCCGTTGCAGGGTTGATTGACAGCTGGAGCCAGACAGGAACTGTGAGCAGGAGGCGGTCCAGCACGCTGATGCTTCTCAGGGAGCCCCGTCCCCTTTGGTGCCCCGGGAACTTGCGCTCTGATGACTGGGTGGGCTCTGGGAAATCATACAGAGGTTCCTCTTGCTGCGCCATCTACACACACACACAGAGACACACACACATGAAAAACAAGAATACACACTTTGTTAATAATTGTCCTCAAATTGATCACACACCCCTATACATGCTCTGGGGGGGGGGGGGGGGGGTTACACTGCATGTCTCTGTGGTCAGGTTCATGACAGGAAGATAGGTGGGACACACACACACACACACACACCTGCGTTATAAATCTACCTGGATTGGGGACAGCAAGTCCAGACTTGGTGAAGCGCAGCAGCTCAGACAGAGCTTAATTACCATAGGAAACAGACTTTTAAACAAAAGCACAAAACACAAACACACACACAAACGGCGCGGAGGGCGAAGGAGCGTTAAATATGAAGAACTTGGAGAAGACTTTATCTGATATGTGCTCCGACCAGATAAAGCCTCCGCCTGACAGCGGTCTACATGTCAACATCTGCCTGGATCCGCAGCTGCATTCCCGTAAAACATTTCCTCTCCAAACCATGTTACATACGGAGTCTTCCCGACATGCAATCGTGTCGCATCAACTCTTCGCGATCCTCGGGTTCTTGCTTTTTAGTTTTTTTTTTTTAGTTTTGTTGTTTTTTTCCAGCTTCGTTTTACCTCTTTACCCGATTCTTCCACTTCACGGTGCCATGCTCCTTATTCGTCCTCGATCCGAGTTTACTACGATGGGCAGACAACTTCTCCGCTCCAGCCTGTTGTAACGTGTAGTCTCCCAGGTTTTTTTTTTTTTTTTTTGGTTTTCTTCTTCTTCTTCTTTCTTCTTCTTCTTTCTTCTTTCTTCTTCCTCCCTGGCTCCTCCTCTCCTCCCACCTGGAAACCCAGTGTTTCACAGCAATCACAGCCTCGGGCCGAGAGCGGGACCGCGTTCGTCTTTGAATGTCGTCGGACCGGCAGCGGGTTGAATCGAGGCGTGACAGCGTCGCTACGATGAGCGTTTTGTGGATAAACAGGAGTAATCGCGGTTAATATAAACCGTTGCTGAAGTGGCATATTAAGCCTTTTTCTTTCTTTTTTGTTTACTACAATTAAGACAGAAGTTTTAAGGTAGTAAAGGACGTTTACTTTAGTAACGCCACGACATCGTTTTCCACATTTTCCAGACAACGGGATCTCTGCGGAGCCGTGGCTTCGTAAGTTAAAACGCAAACAAAACACACACACACACACACACATATATATATATATATATATATAGCATATAAATATATATACGCGATATATATGCGTCAAAGTTCATTTTTGTGCAAACTTGATGAAACTGCGCCCCCGCGGCCGCAGACGCGTCCCCAGAAACCGGATCCGGAAGTGATGTTTGAAACACAACAGCTCCGGGACCGCGTTGGGTAAGAAGTCGGCACCGTGTTGGCAGAATTAACGCTTTTTCCCTCCTTTTTTTATTTTCTCAAAGACAAAACCGAAAAACGCGACAGGATTAGTTTATACACGTTATCACGGCCCCCACGACGGACACGCATCTAGTTTACGTAAACGCTTTCGTCCTCTATGATTAAAAAAAAAAAACCCACTAGGTTAGCGTTAGCCTCCTAGCTAGCTAACGTTAGCTACATCGTTAATGCTGCCGTTAAACAAGATGGCCAGTAGTTTTTTTTTTTAGCTAGGTCTCGGTTGTGTAACCGAGGTTATAATCTCTGGTAAAAACGTGTTAATGTTAACGTTTACGCGTCGTTTGACAGCCATCAGACAACCTAGCAGGCCCACAAGCTGCCCGCTAACTTCGGTGGATCAGTTTTCGCCGCGAAAGTTTACCGTTTATTGCCTTAGCTAATAATCCTCGACTAGCCGACGGCTAGCTAACGCTCCGTACCAGATGGCAGTGAAAAACCTCCACACACACACACACACACACACAGAAATATATCTGTCTATCTATAGTTAGATAGATATATAGATAGATAAACCCGTCCTATAGTATCATATAAAATGGTCAGCCGTGGTCAATGGCCATGGTCAGCCCGTCGTAATTTTGCCCTAAACATAACTGATCTGTTTGGATTCATTAACCAATCAATATCACAAAGTGCCAAACTTAACCGATGACCTCTGTTTACTCTCTTGCAGATGACCGGTTGATACAGAGATGAGCGGTGACAACGTGAAGTTGTTTGTGGGCAACCTTCCTTTAGATGCGACGCACGACGAGCTGAACAAGCTTTTCGCTCCGTATGGAGAGATCAACACCTGCTCCTTGCTCAGACAGTATGCCTTTGTTACCCTGAAGGGAGAGGGGGCAGCTGACAGGTATCGGACTGTCCCTTACTACTCTTTGATATCATAATGGCAGTTTTCCTCTCACGTATCTTAGGGACAAGGTTAAATGTGGATATGAAGTTTCCTTTGAGTAATGCAAGTTCAGCACATTGTTATGAGTTAAACCAGTCCAACCAGTCAGTTTTGAACATAGTTCTGCTGTCAAGATTAGATAGAAGTTTATTCATTCCAAAGACGAAGAGTAAAATACATATCCATGTAGTTACATATCCATGTGTATGTATGTATGTGTGTGTGTATATATATATGTATGTATATATATATATATATAAATTACTGAAAAGTGTGTTAGTTTCATAATGTTAGTTGTTTCAAGCTGCAAGCATATAAATAAAGAGTATGTATGGAACTAATATTTGTCCTTTCAAATGTAGCTGGTGCTGTTTAAGTAAAATTAGAAGTCCCAATATAATCTTTTAAATTCGTATTTAGGAGATTGAATGTAAAGCTTGCAAAGCAGCTCTTCCTTGTGTAAAAAAAGTACTCCAATAGCACTTATCAATTTGCAGCACTCATTTTAATACTGAAACAAAAAACACTGTCTGAAGCGTGAAAGACAAAAATGAAAAGCTTATTTAGCTTGAGCACTCTAGAAATTAGAGTTCGGATTTTTGAAAACAGCTGACAGGCCTATATCAAAAAACAAAATTAGAGAGGTACATAAAGGCCTAAAGCTTGTAGAATAAAACTGACAGGCTTTTGTTTGGTGTAGTGCGGTAACTACAGTATCTAAGATACCAGATAAACTGGAGGCTCTATTGGGCTTGAAAAAAAAAACAAAAACTATAAAAATGTGATTACTGCCGAACTGAAAAAAATATTGGGAACTGATTAGCTCAAGAGATTTGGGTTCTTAAGTCTGTTTACAGTTCAATTAAAGTAATTTCCATTGAAATATAAAATCGCTAGTAAAAACAAAGACTGGTAGCATTTGATTGGTATTAATTTTATTTCTTCTATAATCTGTTTATTAGTTAAAACAGCTGAGGTTTTAGCTGTTCAGGTTAAAGAGATTTATTCAACCTCAGCTAAAATGTCTGCAGCATTACTGTTAGTGTTTTCTGCTGTGTACCAGATGATGATACAAAGATAATTTTTGTTCTTACAGGGCCATACGGCATCTCGATGGTAAAGAGTACAGAGGCAGGCCCCTGGTGGTCGAGGAATCCCGGGCACGGCCACCCAACTCCACTAAAGTGTTTGTGGGGAACCTCAGTGCAACATGTTCAGCTGATGATTTACATGGGCTGTTCTCCACATTCGGAAGAGTGTTAGACTGTGATAAAGTCAAAGGTGTGTTAGAAAGTCCATCACCTATACAAATGGTAGAACATAAAAATATGTTGGGATTTAAATGGAAAGTTTGAGTCAGTGTTTAGATTTTGTAGAAGTCTATTTCTGTATGAATCAAAATGAGCCATCTTACATGAGAATAGCATAAGGAAACAGTAATATTGTCAGATTACAACTCGAAATTTTCTAGATAGTTGTATTTTCAGAGTTTCTAGTGTTAGATCTTATAAGTTAAGTTAATCAAAAGGTTTCAGAAATATGAGATGGATGTATTTTATTTTGAAATCAGTCTCAATCAGCTAACACTGATCTCTTTGCTCCCGGTTTGCTCTACAGCCAGATTATGCTCAAATGTTGGCTATGCCTTTGTTCATATGGAGAGGAAGGAGGATGCCCTGGCAGCTATAGATGCACTCAACGGGACCATGTTCAAGGGCCGTCAGTTGGCTGTAGAGCTGTCCAAAGCCCAACCTTTGATCAACCAGATTGTATCAGCCGGAAATTCAACCAACCCTGCCGGTAGTGTAATAGCGAGTGGAGACAAAGACTCTATTTTAAGTGTTTTGAATTGTAATGGAATGCCTTAACAGTTGATGTCTGTGTTCTCATCATGTCTTCTGATCTCTCCTTCTTTTTAGGTGGCAGAGAGGGTCTTCTTCCCCGACCACCTCCATCACTAGAGCATCACCAGAGTCAAGCAGCTGTGCTTGCAGCAGCTGCAGCAGCTGCCGCCGGACTACCCATACAAGTAAGTTAATTCTCTAGCACGGTGTCCACTATCGTGGGAAACCTCTCTCTAATAATCTCTGAAAACATAGGCAGTTGTGGAAATAAATTTAACAGCTCATGAGCTCATGAATTCATGAACTATCACTTGCAACTTGACCTGTAATAAAAACACAGCCTCAGATTTGCTACGCTTTAATTTAGTATTGTATTATTTAAATGAATCAGATTTGAGTATATTTCCAAAACCTTTTACGCTGATGTTTTTGCAGGTTCAACAAAGTGTCCATAACTCATTCTACAACACAACATCCTTTGACCCTACCTACGCTGCTCTGAAGGGCATTACAAGTTCAAAAGGTGCAGATGGGGTGATATATGGGGCTCTTGCCAGCCAGGTGTATGGATCTGTTGCTGACCAGGTGTATCAGGATCTGGCCAATCACAATTCAGGACCCAGTGCCGTTGTTGAAGAAGTGGAGCCACAGACCGGACCAGATCCAACAACGCTTTTTGAGGCAGCTAGAGCCAAGTTCTTTCAGGAGGGACAGAAGGTCTTTTAACATCTATTGAGCAGAATTGTATAATGTGCTTCTCTATCAATATATGTGTGTGGGCGTGTGTGTGTGTGTGTGTATATGTTTGTATATATTTATATGTATGTGTGTGTGCGGTTTTGTCTTTTGTTTTTAACCCCCCCCCGCTAACTGTTTTACATTTTATGCATATTTAACCATAAGGTTCTGGCAGAGCAGCAGGCAGGAAGAAAGGCAGCGGCTACAGATAACGAGCGGGACCGTAGCCCAATCAGAGGAAATCGAGCCCCCCTCCTCCCTGATCCTGTTCCTGGTTCCTTCGCTCAGATACGACCTAAACGACGCGCCCTGCTGCCGACACCACCAGGAGGACCCGACGACCCCGCAGCAGCCACGACTCCTGAGGGGTCAGATCCTGTTGCTAGGTACACATTAACACATTTTAATATAGAATGGAGGCAAAATAAAAATAATAATGGGAAATCTGCTTCCCTTTGTACATATTAAGTAATAACATGAAAGCTTTTTTTTTCCTAGAACTTACAAAAACCACTTTACAAAAAGGCTAAACTAAAAACATCCAGTTTTACAATAATTCTCATGATATATGATATTTGGACTAACTATGCTACATTTCTACTCTTTCTTCTACTTCCATCTTGTATCTTCAACTGTATCCCGCTTTCCAGATCTTACACAGAATACTACCAGCAAATGCATCAGTACCAACAGTATCAACAATACCAACAACAGTACCAGTACCTTCAGTATGCCTACACCAATCCTCCTCCTCCTCCTCCCCCTCCTCCGCCTCCACCAGCCACTACACAGGCACAGGCCTCCACCACAGCCACTGCTCCTCCAGGGACATACACAGCACCCCCAACTTACGCCGCATCGGGAGCCTACGCACCGCCAGGAACATACGGTGCTTCGGGAAGTTACGGCGCCTCATCGGGGAGCTACGACACCACATCGGGGAACTATGACGCCTCATCTGGAAGCTACGACGCCTCAGCAGGCTATGACGCATCTGGCGGCTACGGAGCATATGATTCATCAGGAGCTTACGCAGCAGCGGGAAGCTACTCCACATCCACACCGTATGAGCAGACACCCGCACACGGGCAACCTATGCCCCAGCGCCATGATTACCCTTACCACACGCCAGAACCCCCTTATCGATAGTCCCATCCCCCATGCACTCCTTCCACACTGCAGATGTGTTTGTGTGCATGTGTGTGTGTGCGTGCGCGCAAGTGTATTTACATAAGGGACAATATAAAGAGGAAAATCAGAGAGGGAGCAAGGTCGTAATTCGAATGTGCTTTAAATCTGAAGCATCTTCCCTTTTGTACATTTTAACATAGTCTGTAACTAGCTTGCCTGTCAGCTAATGGCTGTTAACTGGGTGAATATATGAGATAACAAGTGGACACTGGGTGGAGATGAGTGGCACAGCTAATATTGGAATATTGTCAAGCATTCAGTTTTCTGTTAGACGTTACATAGGGCACAGCTAGTTTCTTGTTGAAGGTTAAAGAAGCTAAACATTACTTTGGACAAAGTTAGACTCATAGGCCAGGGTTGCATTTCATATAAGCTTTTTGTTTGGTGCTGGACCAAGGCCTCTTATATACTCTACATAAACATCTGCACTGAAATGGACATTTACTTGCAATGCTTCACAGTTACATGTGCAGTCCAAAATTTGTAATACTTCGTCTTTGATTGCATCATATCTTGTTTTGGGTGGGGACAAGACTATAAATACTGCTCAATAACTAAATAACAAATCTATATCTAAATAGATGAACTGGTTCCCTGGCAAAATGAGAAGATCTATCTTGCACCCTTGACCTGTTTTAAAAGATGAAAAAAAACTTGCCATCCTCTTGCCCGAGCTTTTCTTGCAGTAATGGAGATTCTGGTCTGTACAGGCACATATTCCTAAATGATGATCAATTTCAAATAATAGATCCGAGCCACCACACTTGAACCCACCATGTGGACTATGTAACGGGCCTCAGTCCGAACTTGGTCGCATCTACCCCTTTGCAATGGCCAGCTTGTTTGTTCAGACATTTAGCCACGGACATTTCAGCAGTGCATCAGACAGATTTTGTTGCCTTTTACTTGAGGAACCGTCACGTGGTAGAGATTGAGAATGTTTTTTAAATAACCGGATTATCTTCTGCATATGCTTCAGGCAGGTTTCACTGAGCTGACAGGTTCATCAAGCTAATGAAATTCACACTCAAAGTGGTGGTGTATCAGTTTTTTTTATCCTCTCAACTTTTGCTTCAACTTTTGGAAATCTTAATGTGGCAAAATCCCAAACTGACTAGTTGGAATTGTGGGTCAATCAAATTATGTTGCAGCCCATATAACTCTGTATCAGAAAGTACTTTTTCTTTTTTTTCTTTTTTTTTACTGCCAGTTTATTGCTAGCATCAGAGGTTTTCTTGATCCTACCCGTTGGTTACAGGGCGTGAAGAGTGCCCTCAAAGTAAACTTTTAGTCCAAGATGGCCATTCTGTTTAATCGGGAGAGTTTTCATAACTTAAAAGCCAATATTACCAGTCTATGGCTGAGCATGCTTGAAGTTTCAAATTGAGGAGAGATAGCCAAGAACCTTTGACATGAAATGACATGACAGCTCAAAAATACGGAGCGGATGTTTTCAGCAATTAAATTCAAGTACCTGACATGCATGTCCTCTCGGAGCAGTTTTCTATAATTTACCTTTCCTGATCGTTTTTGTTTTCTTGCTTAACCCAGGCTCTCTGTGTATCTCTAAGTCCGCACAAACATAAGTACCACTCTGAGAAAATAAATATATCCAGAGTTTTTGGTAAAAGGTCAGTGTTTGCATCTAGAACACACGGAAGGGATCCATAAATGATATATATATTTTTTTTTAGTCATTAACATTTCTTTCTTTATTGCCAGTTTTTTGGTTGAATTGCCATCAGAGCATCCTGTGTTTAAAAAGACATTTTCATCTAATTGTAATACTTAGTTGATCCCAGGAACTCAGCCTGAAGAGAAGGAGTTGTCTTTGTTGATTTTGTATGTACATATTTGAATTTATGAAATTTATGAAAGCCAGAGGAATGGCAGCAAATATTGTTTGGCCAATAATGTTAATAGAATCCGAGCTCTATAGATGCTTAAGTTTTCAATTCGATGTTGACATTTTCTATTGGTAGTATTGTTCCAGTCTCACCAGCTGCTGCCATGCTTTGGCTCAATTGGAAACCACTGTTGATTTAGAGGGAAATTCAAACTAGTTTTCATACCAGAAAATGTCAAATTTGGTACTTGTGTAAATAACTGAAACCTTATTTTAAATTGAAAAAGTAATGTCAACCAACATTTGGTAAGAATATTGACTGTTAATATTAAGATGAAGTGATTGTGTTTCTTCCTAAACAGTTGAAGATAGTAGACAAGATGAGGTGGGACTGTTGGTTTGTTGTACCAGTCTGTTAAAAATGGCAGCCCTTTTTATACGGCTGAACAGGATTACCGTCATGCCTGTAGCATGTGGTGAAGTGTGTTGAGCCACGCACTGTAAAATGAGACATTGCATACAGGTTCAAGGGCAGATGCTAGAAATTGCAGGAAAAAAAGTGAGAAATCGTTCAAGCCGAGAGCGGGCACAAGTTTCTCTTTTCTAAATGCAGTGCGGTGGCGCGTTGAGGCTGTGCGTAGCGTAGGGTCATTCGCCGAGTGGATGTGAGGTAATGGCCTTGGTGCTGCGGGTGACTGTGAAGGTTGTTTTGGATTTAGCAAAGGCTGCAGATTTTTCCGAGCAGCAGTGACAAGGGCCAGTGACCTTTCCCTTTTCCCCCCCCTCTCTTCTGATCTCAGCAGAAACACGTCTCATTTTTGACACGTGGCCTTGGATCACTGGCTTTCTCTGCATTCATATCACACCTCGACAGCTGTTCGACTCCACGCTTGTATCCAGATGTATCTCGACTGGGTTCATTGCTCTTACTCATGAAGCAGGTTACATGTGCAAATGATACTAATGCACACCTGATTCCACCTGAATTTTATACAACTTAAAGTAGTCGTTGCGTTGACGTGATTGTACCACACACTAGTTACTCATCCTATTTGTTATTCGCCACCTGAACTGGTAGCGCTGTGATAGGTTGATAAGTGACACAAAGCCTCTCCACATTTCCACATTATTCCACCTTCTCCATGTGAACTGTTAGTTGCATGCCTTGTTGTTGCTGCTGCTCCAGCCACCTTCTTCCTCTTGCTGATTATTGCAGCTAGAGTGGGAGGGAGCCAAACTGAGCCCTTGCCCTGGACGTACGCCACACGCAGCTGTAGCGTGGGATGGGGGAAACAGCAGCGTTAGGCCTGAAACTGCTGTGGACGATGGGGTGTCCCCCCACTAAGGTAAACACTCAGACCACACACTCCTGCCCCTCCCCGAAAACACGCGTATACACTCACAGACACACATACAGACACACCTTTGGCCATACTTTCTATTCCTCATCTGTCCTCAGGGATTTTTGTTTGTCAGGATTTCAGATTTTTGGGAAATGGATCTCCCATCCTTTTTTAATGGGAGATTACCTTCTTTCCTGCTTTTGATTTTCCTGATCATATCCCTACAAGCATACTCTGCTCATACATTCCAGCTCCCAACATACCAACTGGTCACACACCACATCTTTTGAGGACATGTACCATCTTCTAGTCTAAATCCGAATCCTTTCCGAAGCAGGCACATTGTTTTTAGTACATCCCGTATCTGACAGCCTGTCACTCAAGAGTACCAGGCAATCACAGCCAGAGCTGGACGTGGGACATTTAGGTAGGATGCGTTGTTTTAGTTTTTGTAAATGTGCCCCTGGGGGCCACTTTGGGGTTAAGTGCCTTGCTTAAGAGCACATCTGTAGGCCCTCCATTTCAGAGTTGAATAACCTGGCTCAGGATCGGTTGCTGGTTCAACGCTTGACTCCCCCTCTCCCCACAAAACAACGATTTTTGATGCCACATTCAACTTGTATGAATGACAATGAACACAAATATTATCATTTTGTTTTAAATTACATTTTGTCCTATGTTCTTTGAAATGTTTAATTATCAATAAATAAATTTCAACTGAACTTCAGCTTCCTGTGTGAATATTAATAGATGTGAAGTTGACTCTCAGACTTGAGCCAGTGATGAATCTGTGCTTAGATCATGGCTAATTACTGTTTCTAATTTTAACATGTTTGTGGAGCAAGCACCAAAATAACTATTAGAGCTCAGCATCAGATGACGTTTTATTCCATTTTCTTTCAAAAACATCAACCAATGCTTTTCAAATAAAAACCAATAATTTGATAACAATCCAAACCTGTTGATAATTCAATCACTTTGATATACAAAAACAGAAAAACAAATGAGAAGAAATCGAAGGTATGGAACCTCTCTCCCTGCTAACAAGAGTAATTCATGGACACTGCTGAGCTTCATGGCCTCAGCAACAGTGAACAGTTTACAGACAGATACTAAGAGTAATGAATGAGTGGTATATACAGTATACACAATACTGAGTATACTGAGGTAATATGATGAGTAGGTATTTGTGCGTTAATGGACGTAGGATGGAGCATGAAACTGCATAGACATCATGTGCCCATCGCTTAGCATAACAACATGAAACTGCAGTTTCTGCTCTGGTAACGTGTACGTCTGGTTTCCAGCTACCAGATCAGTCCACGAAGTAGCTTCAGTGATGAATGCAAAGGTCTATTTCGGAAGGATCCCTGTTGAGTATCTGCAGACACTTGAGTCAGTAGATGCTGGTCTTTGGAGTCTTCTATTATGGAAATTGAAAGACTACAAGCAACCCATTGTTGTAAGTACCTCTTGACTTAAGCTCACCTCCTGTGTCATTCCCTTTTGTAAACTTAGAGAGCAGGTAGAAGTACTGTATGAGGGGACCATTTACATAGATACTAGGGCAGAAATGTCTTACAAATCCTTTCAGTCTATTATTGCACTTGTATGGAGTGGCAAGAACTGCATGTAAGAAAAAAATGCTTCCTCAAGCTACTAATACTAAATCTGACCTTATATTAAATACTGTAGTAGTCTGCTTCAAAGTGATTATGCTGTGGCTCTTACATTGATTTAGCAGGGTAGAGAAAAAGTAAGGAAAAGTATATTCTTGATTTTTAAACTATGGTTACAAAAAATATAGTGTATAGCTACATGACTGTCAAATGCGATTTTGTTTGAGAAAAAGTTTTCAGCGGGGTTGAAAATAGTGTAATTGATCTCAAAAACCTGTGCCCAGGTCTGTACACATTCTAGCCTGGTGTGCTGAAATTGTCTAGAAATAAAGTTGAAGCCTTTAGTGAATCCAAGCCTGGTTTCAGGAAACCAGTCCATGCTCTAGAGAATGACTGGGAACCTACTAGTCCAGTTGATGGCGACAGACAGGACAAGACTTAGCAAACACGTTAAAAACACCACACAATGTGGACCAGACCAAACACATATTACAGTACTTTGACTTTCGATCACAACCTCCCATGATGCTGCTGGCGTAGGTATGAAAAAGGAGCGAGCATTCAAACACACGTATTGAAAATAGCAACGCTTTAATAAAGAGCGATTTTACAAGACTGCAATGTCTAGCTAGCTAGGTGATAACTGGCATTGACATCCATGGTGTTTTACAAAGATGCAGTTATGGTAACTGGGTTTGAAGTTTGATGGGTTACTTGCACGTTGCATCTCGGCATGCGAGGCAGCCTTCAAACAGTTACAGACCCTACATTGTAAAACAGTTGATTATGAATGTCAATGAGCGTTCATGTCAAGAGGTAAGTAAAAAATCTCATGGAGAAATTTCGTTAACATTTTCCAAACACACCGGTAAGTGAGAGTTCACACAATGGTCATGCTTTTACCGGGCACACAAGCCAATAAAAAGACGACACTTAATCATGCAAAAAAAGACAGGTTTTTTTGTCTCTTAAAATAAAAGAACAAAAAAAATCCTTTTAGAGTTCTGATATCATCCATCCATTGTGACCTTGAATACGAAGAAGCTGCGCTTTGATGATGACTTTGGTGCAAAAAAATGTTCCTGTTTCGAAGAGGACAGACCCTGTCCTGTCCACTTCCTCGATGAAGACACTCTTGGTATAGACCAGTTGTGAGAGTTTACCCTTGACCCCACCCCGCCCCCCGATCCCCCACCCCAAAACCCCACCCTCTTCCTCCTTGAGATGGACACGAACATCACAAACATCGACCCCACCCACCCCGAACCCATCCCTGGATGATGACACCTTCAAAATACAACCATTCAAACACAGATACAGCAATAAATTGTCCCACGTACAGTAACGTCATCCAAATGGGGCTTCAATCACTTTACAGAGAGAGCACGTCTAGAAACACATGAACGGCATTACCTATATACAGAGGACACAGTAACAGTCAGAGGTTGGCCCAGGATGGATCGAGCTGCGTCGTGGGAATGAAGTGCACAATTAAAAGAGCTTTCAGCTGACGGAGAAAGACAAACCACTGCAACGAGGAATGATGGGAAAGAGTGAAAGAACAATTTTCCAAAAGGAGATATCCAAATGTCAGCTGGCCTCTTGTTCAGAAACCTCAGAGGATAACTGTCTGCTCGGTGACGATTTCTAACACAGAAGTCTCTCTCCGCTGGTAGTAGAGTCGCAGCTGCAGGTACAGAGGGAGACCGGTTTTCCCACGCATCAAGCGGTTACAGTTCAGGGGTGAATGATAACGACGCGCCACCATACAGTCGCAATTCTCTGATGTTTTTGTTAGAAATCACCACCCTGCGCAGCTCCAGCTGTCTGGAGAGGTTCCCCCTCAGATTCGCTTTGAGCTTCCAGGTCCAACAACTCAGGTTTTTTTTTTTTTTTGCTTTTTTTTTTTTTTTTTTGCTTTTTTGCGTTTTTTGGCAGATGAGTGATCCTGGAGCCACCGTAGATTGATGTTGTGTTGTACAGACTGAGAACACGGTCACAAATAACACTCACTGCTAAGTTAGTACACGCTACCAGCTCGCTAGAGACCGTTCATCTCTAACCGAGTAACATGACCCTGTTTATCTCTATGGGAAGGCATGTGCACACAAACACACGTACAGTACATGTACATAGAACAGACACAATCAATAGAAAACGACTTCATCCCGAATCGATTATTGCCCCTTTCAACTGTACATCCCAGCAATGATTTTAGGTTTTTGTGCAGCAGAGCATTGTCCCCTCTTCGAAGGTTTGTGCTATATATATAAATATAGATATATATATATATAGATATATATATATCTCATCTGTCTGTGGGTCTAACTTGACCTTGGATCTGCCAGAAAAGCCACATTAACTTTTAACGTCTCATTAAAGCCTCCCCGCCGCTGGCTGTCTGAATTAATCTGTGTGTCGTCACTGCAGGCGTTATTAGGGTGGTGATTGACAGACATTACCCTCAGTTGCTTTCTGACAGCCTGGTCCTCATTTGACTCCTCTGACTGACCTTTCGCTATTCTGTCCACAGATATTAACACAACATTAACAAACCTATCTCTGTGTTAGCAATATCTTTTATTCCCCCAAGTGGAGGTGAGACATCTGCTGCGGTAATTACCCTCGTCCAGTTTTCCTGGAGAGTAAAGGATTTCTCGAGAGACTAATTTCTGACAGGACGAATGCTCAGGACAGGGAGGACATCGTACAGCTGGGAGTTAGACCGTTTCTGATTGGCAAGACTGAGAATCGCCTCCTTACTAATATACAGCCACGTCTCTATCTGGCTCTCAGTGCATTTTTAACTACTTTTAGAGCAGTACGGGTATAACGGAACAAGTTAAAAAAGAAAAAAACAAACAAAAATCACATTCTGTACAGAAACCTGATGTGGACACACAAGAGGTACAACACTACAGCAGGAAACATCTTCTAAACAGTCTACAAATGAGTGGAAAGACGGTAACAAGATTGCATGATATTGCACAGCTGTAGAACAGGGGAAAAAAAGAACAAAATACAGTGTACAGTGTGTACAGCACGTCCCCAAGTAGCAAAGTTAGAGGTTTGTTTACATCCAAATGCGATGCCTGGGTGTGGCTCAGTGCTTTCATCAGTTAGTTCCAGTGCAGTAACACATTGGTACCTGGCAATACAGTAATAACATCAGGTACCAAAAGAGAAACACATACAGTACATACTCTACACAGCTACGTCCATCCAGGCACACGCACACACACACACGCGCGCACACAGACAGACACACACACACAAGCGTGCCTGCAATTTATCATCCAACGCCGGACTCTTGATGTGAAGTTGGCAATTAAGAACAAATGGAGCTCATAAAAAGACTCAAGACGGTTAATGTTGATGCAGCACACTGAAATGTAGAAAAAGGGACACGCGCACACGCATTCAAATTGATTACTTCTGACATCAGGTAATGGATGACACGCCACCAGGAACCGATCTGAACAAGATGCTAAAATCACCTACACAGACATACACCCTTGGCAAAGTTCACATAGAGTAAAGTGCCAGCAAACGATCCAATCAGAGAAAGAGATGTGTGTCCTCCGAGTTTGATTCAGTTGCGGGATGGAGCGGGTAGTGGGTAAGTTTTCTGGGTTTTGTTTGTTTTTTTATACAGGAAATTATCGGGATGAGGAGGTCAGGAAGTGGCAGTAGAGCTTCTGCACTTCCATCGAGCTGTCGAGTCTTTGTAGCGTCATCGCAGGTCGCATTCGCCGTCTGAACCGGCAAATCAAACAGAGGATGAGTGGGACTGATGCGGAGCCTCTGGCGCCCCGGCATTATAGATTCAAAGACAGAGAGATCAGTAGCCACACGGAGAGAGGAGAGGAGATTAGAGGGTCAGGCGGCACAGAAACAGACATCAGCGTTTCATCCTTTATCCGTCCTCTGGTCCTCTCTCCTTCTTCCTCTCCCCTCCCTTTTTCCTCTCTGTCCTCGTCTTTCTTCCCTCCTGCACTGGATTTGGTTCTGGATTTGTTTTTCTTTGACTCTTTCTCTTCATCTCTTTCCTCTCGCCTTCTCTCTCTGAGCTTTGCTGCCATGGTTACAACATCATCCCTACATGAAGTGCATCTGCAGAGGACGGGGTGAGAATGGAGAGCAATTAAGTTCAACGAAACACCTCATCAAGTGTTCAGGCATCTATTGACAAGCATATTACCTGCCGCAGTGCCAGGAAAACAGCTTCTCAGGGGTGGGTGCTCAGTAAGCAATTATATTACTCTGTTATGTTTTGAATAATTGGTCAGAACACACTTGATTGTTTATTCTGCTGAGTCTCGTAGCTGTACCAACAGGTGATTACATGCAGTGAAAAGCACTTTTTTCACGCTCGTTGGACAATTTTCAAATGATCAGACATGATTCATCCTGCTTCTTCAGGGCCCCTCAGCATGAGCTCTACTTATCAATCATTAAGTATAGCTATGAACGAATGAATGCACCAGCTATTTCAGAAGACTTGCAGAAAAGAAGCAGAGATGCAGTGTTTGTGTTGAAGGAAAATTCCACATTTGGTGTGTTCTCTTGCCGTTGTATTTCATATTAATTTAAGATGTCCAGTGCGTCCCAGGCATTTTGAGATCAGATAATTAAATCTATTCTTATTTGGTGATACAGTTTTCCTCTCTACACATTTTCTATTTCTGTTGTAGTTAGCAATCTCAGACATTTCCCAGAAAAGTGTCCAACAACCTCAAGATAACTGGCTATGACTCTACTGCTACAACTTCTCTTTGAGCTACACATCCCAGATTATAAAAGCAAGAGCAGCACAGTGTTCAGTCAAGTGTCAGCCTGAGTTGTCTCTCTCTGTTTTTCCTCACACACTGTCCTCTATGATCACTAAGCATGACGAAATTCATTGAGAGATAAATTGATTTCCTGTTTGTGTGTGAAAGTTAAACAAAAAGCCTCAGGTTGAATATATTGTGTACACACACACACACATACACATACATACACATATGTATATATTACAACCAGTAACTGCACTGTAGCTCTTCTACCGATGCCATATTAACTAAAATGTGCAATTAATGTGTGGGATTAAGAAAAATACCATAAGAAAAAATATATAAAAGTAATTTAAAAAAAAACAAAGGGGATTCCTACATTTCACAATACAACAGCAATGTAAACAATCATTGAAAATATACTTTTGGGAACTATGTGTATTTGCCTTCTTGCCGAGAGTTACATGAGGAGACTTTCCGTCTGTAAACCAAGTAAAGAGCTACAGTCGGCAGTTTGTTAGATCAGCTTCGCCTAAGGACTGGAAACAGCCAACCTGGCTCAATCCGAAGGTAACGAACCACCTGCCAGCACCTTTAAAGCTCACTTATTCACACTTTATCTCATTTGTTGAATCCCCTACAAAAAACCTTATAGTATAGTCAACTCTTGGCAGGGAAACAATTAAGTGTTTGTCAAACTAGTCTTTTAGCTTTGTGAAATATAAACTAATATATTTATATCTCTGTGTGTTTGTGTTACCTGTGTCCCCGGGATGGGTCCAAAGGGATTGGTAGGTCTCAGGACAGGCTGGTTGTACATGACAGGCTGCGGGGGCATCATGGGAACGCCCCCCATCTGATGGCTCATCTGAGGGGGGAGCTGGGGAGACAACAGGTGAGCGCAGGAAGAGAGGAGGAGGGAGGAATGAAAGAGGTGAGCAATAGACAGGATAATGCTGGATTTAGATTAGACCGATGCCAGCCGCGGAGTAATGAAAGATTTCTGAACGTATGACTGAGATCAGACGAGGAGACGTTCTTTACCATTCCATACACAGGCACTTGTGGTGTCGTCATAGGAAAAGCCACTGGTGCTGGAGCCTGTGCAGAAAAACACAACAGATCATTCTCAAGCCTACACAGTCTTTACCTAAAGATCAGTTACAAACATAATCCGGATACTGTCAGCCTCGTGTCTAACCTGTCAAAGATGCCCCCCAAATAACGACTTTCTTATACATTTGCATTTGTTTGCATTTAGCAAGACAACTAATCCTGAGCAACAAAGACAGGTGCAACATTTAGTAAAGCTGTACTGAGGTAGTGGATTGGCAGCCTGTGTTATCCACCAGGGATGGAATGACAATGCCAAGGCAGCACAATAAGCAAAAGACTTCATTTTGAATTAAAAACAAACAAACACAAAAAAAAAAAAAAAACATAGCAAGGAACAGGATGAAATCAAGTGTAAAAAGAGGAGTGAGAGGGAGGTGAAGTTACAAAAAAGAGAAAAGTACTTACATAGCCAGTATAGATCATCCCATTCTGTGGAGAGTTACAGAAAAGGAATTGAAGACAAAACAGTTCTTAATGCAGGTCTGCGTACAACAATAGAAGCCATGCTCGTGGTTATTAATCTCCAAATGGACAGAACAGAAAAAACAGACCTTTGCCCATTCTTCATGTTCCAATCATTTCTACTTTCTATTCAAGTCGTGCCGCCGGCTTTCCGAGCCATTTGCTCGATAAATGAGCGGTTTGAGTTGAGAGGTCAATCAATCGAAAATTAAAAGATGAAACCAGATTGAATGGAAGAGACGTGTAGATAATTAGGGTGGAGCACGAAGGATGGAGGCGCATTTGGAAGCTCCTTCAAAAGCCCCGGAATGCAGCAAAGTTACATTTGGTTAACATCTATATTTGGTCAAGTTCAAGCCAGAATGAGTTATTCTCGTTTTTTGAAACTGACTGAACTGACAAACATTGATGGATTGCACCAAATACAATTAAGTGGCTCACTGACTACAACACCCCATTTACACACTTGGTACTCTATTATATAGACATCCAATGTTTGGTTGATTTTATTTTGAAGTTTCTATTTTGTAACTGCAAGAAAACCCGCTATACTGCAGTTGTGTTTTTATTATTCTACTATAAACTGAATATCTTTGGGTTTGGTAGCGATGGTCTGGCAAGACAAGCAATATGAACATGAAGTTTTTCAGTATTTTCTGATATTATACAGACAAATGATTCAAGGAATAATTGACAAAATAGTATAACGAAAATAATCGCAGGTCACAACCCTAAATAACAAGGCAAGGGCAGGGAAACCAACTTAACCTGCGGCCCTTATGACGTTGAATGTCCATTACATGATAAAAGTCACCTACCAAAATGAAGTACAGATCCTGAGGTAAACTATAATTTCATCTTTTCGTAGCTTTTCATAACTTTGCAGCAACACCACATTAGCTATTCGATTTAAATTCCACGGGCACAAGCTTTTCCAGTTTGTGTTGTTTCCACTGCTGCTAGTACACGTAGCAGATTTCTAGCTGCACAGACCCGTGGATTCAAATCGGCAAAAGCAGCATTAGCCCTTTTTGCAAGAACTGAAATGGAGTGAAAGTCACACTCGACGGGCACGAAAGAGCACTGGGCTGCTGAGGTACAAGAGGAGAGCCAGTGATTATAGTGCCAGTTGTTTAACTCATGACTGACGGGAGAGCGAGTGAGCCTTCAACCAAGTCTGTTGACCTTGTGTATCTGGCTTTCGATTTACCATCTGAGGGACGGGCATGGGTGCAGGTGCCATGGGATGGGTGGTGTGAGTCCAGTTGGTGCTGGTGCACATGGTCTTTGACTGCCAGCCACTCCCTCCTGTTGGCTTCTTCTCTACCAGCTGACTCCACTGTAGCTCCGGCCTGATGCACACGGACAGAAACGGACACACACACACACACACACACATTCAGCATTTACAGGTGAAGAGATGATTGAAATGCAAAATAGAAATCGTACTTCATATGTGAGATTGAACAGTGATAAAACTGGATAGACGGCAGGCATTTGCTCAGGGCTCAGTTTTAGATGTCAGGAAAAACCCACTCACTTTTTAGCTGGCGTCCCCCCAAACTGAAGGTCTGTGAGAAAGAAAGAAAGAAAAAAAAAAAGAAACATAAGGTGAGCTGAAAGGAAGCAACACAAAGAAAAATGCAAGTGATGACTGAATATTTGGAGAGAGCAGGTATGTTTACTCACTACCAACAAGGTTGGCTAATGAGGAGTCCAGATCATTGGGCAGCATTTTCCCAGAGTGCAAAGGGGCTCCTGGGCTGTGAATTTGAGCGGGTGGGGCTGGCTTAAGCAGGTCACCTGAGATCCAAGGGTTACCATGGTAACATGAAAGGAGAAAAGAGAGGAAATGAATCAAGAGCATGAAGCAACTGGGCTTCACTGTCACAGCTTATCCAGCTGTAAGCAGTGTGTGTATGTCTGTGTGTCTGTGTGTGTGTGTCTGTATATGTGCCTGTGTTTGTGTCCGTGTCCGTGTCCGTGTCCGTGTGTGTGTGGGCATGTATGTTTGCATGATTATATATATAAATTTGTTCGCGTGTGTGTGTTTGGTTGTGTATGCAGTCCTACCTCCCCAGGCATTGTTATTGTTGGGCACAGTGTGTGTGGTCTGGATGGGGGTGAAGTTTGGCTGCAGGGTGAACAGCTCACTGGTCAGGGTTGGCACACTGCAGGAAGGAAAATGGAGAGAAGCACAGTCATGTTTCTCATTTTATTTTTACAGAAGCAGAAAAGTCCATTTGAAAAACATTAATTTTCCAGTGACAGACAGAACAAAAGTTCTCTCGTTGAATAGCTTGGATAAAGGGATATGATGAAACAGCAAACTGAAGTCTATTGTTTGCAGACAAAACAGAAAACAAAACAGAAAACAAACAAACAAACAAAAAAGAGTAATAAAAATTCTTCACTCAAGGTCTTTCTTTCCCTTTATAGCAATTTAGTCAGTGTTTACAGTGCGCAGGACGACGGACTCACTGGTTGTTGACCGGTACGATGGGTGAGTTGGAGAAGAGATCTGGGGCCCCGCCGCTGCTGTTGGCACTGCCCACTGACTGGGTGCTGGGTGACACGTTGGGCGTCTGAATGTCAATCACCTTGTGACCATCCTCCTGTGTGGCAAGGGTCGTCAGAAAATGACTGAGCTCGACGAAGAATGTTAACCTCCTCTGGAAAAACACTAATCTCTCATGTTAAGTAGACTACACATTATGAATATTTCCGTTCCCCGTGCTGAAAAAAAAATGGACTGTCACTGATGCTTCTCTATTTGAATGAAAAATGCACGGCAGACGGTGTTCAGAGTGTGACTTCATTTCTATTCTCTGTGCAGCTCTGTACGCTGTGAGCCAGCAGCCAGAGACAGACATTGTGTTTCACTCTACTGCAGGATTAATGCACTTGTCCATTCAACTTCCAACAAGTGTGGAGGACCAAAAAGACTCGGGCTACAGTTGTTTGCACAGCTCACTCAAGCTAAAGACATTTCAGTGTGTTTCTTCACATACAAGCAGTTAATCTGTGAAAAGTTATGTGCACCGGGAAAAAAATCATATTGTGGTTTCTCTCAGTGAGTAAGAGTATTGTTTATAAGTAGTTATAGCTGTCAACACCCATCTACAATTATATGTGTACGGATGTTATGGCATTTTTAGATGTGTAAAAATGTCTTGCAAATGTCTCGCCTTGTGTTGCTGCAGTCTGTTGTCCTCTGTCTTGTCGTCCATGCGGCTGAGAGAGATCCCAGTGCTGGAGAGAGAGGACACTGCACTGGACAGGGTGCTGGATCTTAGAGTCAGACACACACACACACACACACACACACACAAACACACACAATCAAAATAATGGACTGATTTTGACCTAATAACTGCACTAGAAAAAAAAAAAAATCAGGGGATCACCAAAGTTCACAAAAAAGATAAAGTCTGCCCCAAAGTGAATTGTAATCTATCCAATAGTTCTTGAGATAGATCCACAGATGTGAACCTTGTTGTGGCATTAGGGGAAAGGTCCGGAGCTCACAAAACTAACTGTGATTCAGCTCTACAATTCTACAATTCTACAATTCTACAATTCTACAATTTGTTTGGCTCAATGCTTTTATTCAAAGTGACGAACGTCTGAGAAACTGGTTCACCCTCTGGGGATCATGAATGTAGAAAAGAAAATCTATCCAGTAGTTATTAAGAGATTTCAGTCTGGATCAGTTACATTATAGCCTCAGCAGCCATCTTTCAGTCCATTATTTTGCTTTAGACTGAGATGTATCAACAAATATTAGAAGCCTTGAAATTCTAAGCAGACGCCCATTGTCCCCAGATTATGAAGCCTAATGACTTTGGTGATGCACTAACTTAACCTACTTAACTTAGCACCAGATGTCAGGAATATACTTGCAGTAGAAGTGGTAGAAGTAGTGCTATAGTAATATTAATATTAAGCGCAGTAATAGTAATGGTAGTATTAAGATTTGAGGGGCTTCTTTCTGATCCGATCGTACCTGCTGGCCGTGGAGAGGTCCTTGAGCTTCCTGCCCTCCAGAGAGGCTAGATGCTGCTCCAGAGCCTCCAGGAGAGAGCTGGGAGCCTGGGGAGGGGGTGGGGTTAAGGGGTGGGAAGGTGAGGGGGCTAATATTAGAACCACAGCCAAGCAGACAAAGTGGGACACACTGCTTTTTCTCTCACTCCCCTCTCGTCACCTCCCCATTTTAATCTCACACTCTTAGGTATGCACACACACAGAAAGCAGCAGCGAAAGTAAGACATCGCCTTCGGATCCGTTATCTATTCTACATCTACATCACTTTTTTTTTTTTTTTTTTTTTTTTGCATTTGGTTTCATCAGGTTTGGTTGACCAGCATGCAGAACATCAGCCCTGGATCATGCAAGCTAGTCCACAGCGGGACTGACAGGTCAGGACAGATTAGAGCGTCGTTGCTGCAGGGCTCCAGAGGAGAAACACAACAAACACATCTCCGAAACCGACTAACGAGCCCATGCAGACGCCAGCAGTGCACAGACGCTCTCATAACACACACTTGCACACGCATACACAAAGAAAATCACAATCCAGAAACTGAGAGTTAACCCGTGGATTCCACAGAAGGTTAAGAGTCTGATTAATACGGCATTTATTTGATTTACTGTGGAGATTATGCGGAAACTAAACAAAGGAGCCGAGTACTAGAATTTTTTTTCCCCACTGGAAGCCAAGGAAGTTAACTCAGTGAAATGCAAATGTCTTGTGAAAAACCAGGTATGCACATTGAGCAGCTGGCCAGCACTCTTTACTGGAAAAACGAAAAGGGATGGATGGGTTCATTTTGACAACATGTGATACACTGGTTTTCACCCAGAGCCTCACATTTCATCGCAGAAAAACACAATGCAAACACAACAAGCAAAGAAAAGATTTCTCATATACTTATTTTTAAGGGGGAAAGAGAGTAAAATGCGAATTCTGGATATCCTTCTTCAGAGAAATCTAGAATATGCTAAAAGTTTAAAAGTAAAACAGACACATATCTAGAGCTCAGTATAGGCATGGGTCACTATGTTGTTGAATAAGAGTATATAAGGTCTTCATAAGCACTACAAACATGACAATTTAAAAAGGTCAGCCCTTATTTTGTTTTTATATCTTATTTATGATATTGTGAACAACCAATTATGTGCCCATTAAAAAGGATGACTTGCATTCGAGGCCTTTAGCATGAAATGCAGTACTTATGATGGCATTATGTACACCTATCCAAGTCATATTTGCAGAAACCTATTTAATAAAAACCATTCGCTGCTCTCCCCACAGCTAATTCAAAGGGACATAATCTTTTCAGGAAAATGATTTGAACACCGCTTATGTGGGCAAAAAAACTATTTCATGAAGCTGTGCTGACTTGTTTGTATGATAAGCTTTGATATTTACACTAGTAAAATGCCAGAAAGACTGCTGGAAAAATTCAGACAGTTACTAAGCCCCAGTCACAGACATCTAAAATAGAAATATGAAAAAAGAGGATAAAAACTTTAGTCGACTACATAATTACTGCTTTCAAAATCTTACCTCAGAGTAAAATTTGTTCTGCAAAGATTCAGATAAGAGAAAAATAATAAAATTCCTACACTAATGCCTTAAAATTGTGGGGGGAAAAAAAATGCTATTTTCAGGTCTTCATTTATTGTTCTCTCTCTATTCTAGACTGTTCAGACAGAAAAGGAGAAAAAGCGAAGGAGTTAGGGAGAGTGAAGAAGAAAGGAGAAGGACGGGGCAGCTGCAGTGTGGGCAGGTCTGTAGGGTGAGTAGGGAACGGGAGCGTTTAGAATGAAGCATTATGGGATTGACTTGACGGATTTTATATACCGGTTGACTGATTGGTTGATTGACTGATTGAGATGAGATGTAGACTGACCTGTGTGAGATCGGGGCTGTCGCCCTGATCTATCCCAACTCGCTGTGTCACAAAAAAGGAGGGAGGGGTAGGGAAGGGAGGAGGGAGGCAAAATAAAAAATAAACCCAATGTAATAACAAAACAAGGAGTAAACCAAAAAACCCAACAGACCACAGAGTAAAAAAAAAAAGGAAAGAGGCATGTGAAGGAGAAAGAGGAGGAGGAAGAGGAGGAGGGAGAAAGAAGAATCAAACCCAAGCATTCATTACTTCATGCAGTGGCTGGAAAGGAAAAACAAATAAAAGACAACAGAGGAGGAGGGGAGGAGGGCACAGGCACACGCATACAAACACCTATATATACAGTATATGCACGCGCACACACTTATAAGTACACGCACAAACACACGTGCACGCACACACACACACACACACACACACACACACACACACTAAGATCTGGAGACTGGTTTGAAATGAATGCTGAGCACACCGACTGATTGAACAGGCAGGGCAGAGAGGCCAGACAACAGGTCACAAGACAAGACTGCGCCAGGTAAGAAACATCCAAAAGGAAGACACTCAACTAATGTTGACTTTGAACAGAAAGAGAAGGGAGGGACACAAATGACACACAAACAGACAAACACACATTTTGTTAGACAGGTAAAATGAATGGGTCCTTAAAGTCAACGTTAGTCTGTTGTTGTTGTTGTTGTTGTTGTTGTTGTTTTTTTTTGTTTTTTTTTCTCTTTGGATCGAGTGGCTGCACCCCAAACCTTCTTCCAAATGGGAAACGAAGCCAAGCAGTGAGAAAGCTTTTGAAGATGGCGCACGGGATAATGCTACGCGTCCCATAAAACTGTTGATATTCACTGTGAAGCATAGCAAGGACTGCAACTGTTAATTGGATAACAGCCATAGTAAAGATTTTTTTTTCTTTTTAAAGAAAATGGAGGGAAATAAATTAAGAGGAAGAGGAGACAGAGATAGGAATAGAAGAGCTTGCTTGGGCATGCAGTGCAGGCATGTGAACAGGCAGCACGCGAGGGGTCCCTCAACTGGAAGCTCTACATGAGTGGCTCTCTGATTGGCTAAAACTAAGCCATTAATCACTGTCTTGGAGTAACCACCTCCCCAGGTCAGGGCAAGAGAAGGACAGAAACAGGAGAAAATCTAGATGCAAAAAACAAAACAAAACAAAACAAAAAAAAAGACTTGAAAGATTAGGGAGAAGAAGCCCTTGTTACCTGATCTACGGTCAGTTTTAAGTTGGAAACCGTCGACCGTAAATCAGATCCCGAGGGTCACACAGGTCTGGAGCAAATCTCAACAGGTCAAGGTGGATTTTTTTTCCGTGGGTTAAGTTAGAGAATTAGAAAGGGACGTTTAGATGTTTACTGTACGAATAAGAAACAGAGGAGAGGAGGCCGTTGAGTTTTGCTCCAGTCAGATACACCCGCCCTCGCTAGTGGTGTTTAAATCTGTGTTTCCTTCTCTGAGGAGCAGGGACCAGCGGGACAAACAGACATTACCTCTGCCACTTTGAGAAACTCAGACAGTTTGGTCATCCTGTTGAGGAAGGTCTTGTAGATTTCCAAAGCTTCTTTGCACTGGTTCTTCTTCATGTCAAAGTATTTCTCTGTGTATCAGAAGACCACAATCAGCATAGGAGCATCACTTGTTCACAAAAAAAAGAGGGAAACATACACTTTTTTAACTTATTCATCAGCAACAAATACTTTATTAATATGTGTTTTAGCGCACTGAGACGCTAGATGATCATGTTAAAAGGTTTATAAAATTAACAAAAAAACAAAACAAACTGCTCAAAACATCAACCTGGTATTTATTTGTCCTGATGTGTCTGTTCATCTGGTGATGAAATAAATTCTACATAGACTCCCAGTCACTCTATAAATCAGGTCAATTAAGTAATGAATCATTTAACGAACTTCGCAGCCAAGAGTCTGATGGTCTGTTCCTTCTCACTGCCTTAATAATTAATGGAAGAATAGGTCTTTATAGTCTTTAATTGAACTTTGAGAGACAGCAGAGGGAAAAATTGATCCCCCTCCCCCCAAAAGAAAGATTGAGTGCAGTCACAGTCTTGTGATCTTGACATCACAGGAACATTACTCCATAAAATACAGCACGGCCTCAACAGAGGTGGACTCTGGCGTGTATGGTTTACCCAGCATGTTGATGACCCCTTCATTGTAAGCAGCAAACAACCGTATGGAGTCTTTAAAGAGCAACATGAAAGCTGTGTTGATCACCCCATTGGTCAGCTCGTTGGAGTTAGGCTGGAGGCGAGATAGAGAGAAGGGAAAGACAAAGGGCCGTTTGTGATCAGGCACGGATATTTCAGCAACCGCTTATGGTCTTTCGGATTTTTTAGTTTGGTGCACTTCAGTTACACATTTTACCTGGAAATCCAGCAGTGCATCCAGCTGGTTCTGAATGACAGGCAGAGTCTTAATCAGCTTCTCTGTGTTCATGGTGCGCATCACACCGTCAGCCCTGGTAAAACACAAGGATACATGCGCACGCACGCAAATGCAAAATACACACAGGATTTAACAGGCCATTGAAGCCGAAAAGAACAAGAAGAAATAATACAGAAATAGAGAAATAAACATATTTTAAAGCAAGACTATGTAACTTTTTAAAGAAATAATAACACATTCTTCCTCCTACAAAAAAAAACAGTTGGATACTCAGTTTAATACACTCAGGAGTTCTGCCACTAAAGCCTGATTTGGTCTGGTATGAGGAATTCCTTATGGTTGCTAATGTTAACTAATGTGTCATTTTTTTGGCATTTAACAATAGCCCATGACTGCCACTTGTGGCCTTAGGTGGCTGCTTTTCAGCAAAAGCTACACAGGCTCGCTTGAAGGAGAAATAACAAATCTTTTTGCGACACCGTTGAAGCGGAGCTTAAAAAAGATGGTTTGTCCACCAGTCATTTGCTGGAGAGTGGAAAATAACATTTACATCCTTTTCGGTTAAAACGACCCACGCTCCCACGTGTATGAGTCCTTTACTGTGTGTCAGTGGCGTGTGTGTGTGTGTGCTTGTTACCCTCTCTTCATCTTGGTGAAGTCCACCGCTGCTAATCTGTAAGACATGGCTTTTTCATTCAGGTAGCGGCTGTAACGTCTGATGAAAGTTGACATATTATACCCTGGGGTGGGGGGGTGGGCAGAGAGGGGGCACTGCAGTTAGAGGCTGATCACTTTGGCCTATTTTCAAATCAGGTTAAGAAACCATAATCCGTTTCATATGAAGTGTACTAACTTCTTTATGAGCAATCTGCTTTTCCCAGCGTGTCAAACTTATCCTTGCACCGTATGAGATGTGTTCATTGTTACTTTTGAATATATTTAATCACAAAGTCTCTGAGCATGTTTTTTTTTCAGCTTGTTTTAAACAAGCAAAGAGCACATTTGTCTGTAGTTTTGCAATCCTGGACTTTGGCTCTGACCAGGTTTATTGATAGCGTAACGGAGCCGGGGTGAGTCCAACATAAAGTCATTTTTATTAGACGTACAGCACTGCTGAGTTTACAAACAGCCAAATGGCATTAAATCACCTTGTAGTGCAGCCTTATCTAGAAAGTTGTTGAGGTTGAAGAGCGTGTTTCTGGAGGCAAGGTACTGCATCAATCTCTGATGGGAAAAAGAAGAGAACATAAGGAAGAGTTAGTGTCTTATCTGTTACTGCTCCCTGACAACATCAGGGTAATGTCCCTGCAGACAGGCTGGCAGCATGTATGCCACACAAAGTGAAGAGTTCATTTGTAGAGCCACAGCTTTACAAGGGTTTCACAGAGGCTGACTTTGTCAACTCAAAGTAATAAAAGGCACACTTTGACCTCCTTGGAAACCCGGCTTGGTGCAAGTGGCACAAAAACAGAAACCTGCAGAAAATCAAATGCCCAATACCGGGAATGATGCAGCCGAGGGACGGCAGTTTTGCTCGTACATTTTACGACAACGGTGCGTCACTGAAACCACAAAAAACGTTGTGCCTTCCTTTGTCTTTGCACTCACTTGTCAGTCTTCATCTGTAACATGAGTTTTGGTTTGGATGTTTAGCTGCGACAGGTCAACCGGCACACATGTACCACGGTTTAATACTGAATGCTGACCTTCAAGGTGAGCTTTGGCTTGTCAAACATTTTATGCATTAAAGCTACAATAGGCTCCTTCGACAAGCTTTTCTTTCTTTAACTGATATCCCATCGGCTTGGAATAATTAGTTTTCCCTTTCCAGCATCATGTTTTAAAAGGAAATACATCACATTAAAGAAATAAAGATGCAAAGTCATGGCGCTTTAAAGCGACACCATATTTCAGGCACAAAGCCAGTTCAGGCATCCCTGACAAATTTTCAAAACGGCATGTCACTGCTCGTGTCACTGAAAGCTTTATTGTTGGCATACTTCGAGTGGATCGTCATGCTCGCAGTAATCTTTGCTCCAGCCCGCGACGCTTATCATTTAACATGTTTGATGTTTTGGTTGTTGCTCTTGTAGTGGGAGCTACAGTGGCTGTTGCAAATGTCAGCAGGATTCTTCATCAGTCCTTGTTTGGACACATGGAAGACGCGGCTTCAAAGACGCACGCTGCAAGAGTTGGAGAGAAATTGGCACAACCTTGTGAGCAAAATGTCAGTATTAGGTCTGATCGATAACTCGAGCTAGACGACTGGCAAACATCCACATCAGTTTCTCTCTCTCTGTCATGTTTGTGTGTGTGTGTGTGTGTGGTAACAGAGGCGAAGAGAGGAATTGTCTTTGTTTCATCCATTTCAACTCTGCTCTGTTTTAATCGCGGTTTGCCATCTACTGTAGGGATTCAGCTACTAACTACTACGTTTTTGGACTGTTTATTATTTTCACTATTAATAGATGAATTGTTTGGTTTATGAAATAATTAAAGGACAAAAAACTGTGAAAAATTCTCATCCCAAGTTCCCAGAAGATCTTCAAATGACCTGTCTTGTCAGACACTCCACCATGATATAAAACTGGGGAAAAAAAGTAGCAAATAAACAAGAAGCTAATGCAAGCAAATGTTTGACTTTCTTTTTTTTATCCAAATGATTTGAATGATTGATAGATTTATTTAAAGTGTTGTTTATTTTTTGACCATCAAACAATTGAACAAAGAAACTGATATTTTGAAACCAATTGCTGTTATTACAATTTAAACAAGGCAATCAGGGAATAGACACTCAACCCCTGTTCACCTTAGAGCTTAAAATGTGAGGGTAGGGTACTTGTTTCTTGATAACTGTGTACGGCTATCCAAAATAAACCAGAACAGACTGAATTATGGAAGCAAAATATGCATTTTATTTATATTTTTAACAGAGCACTTCATATTATTCTTGGCCTTTCAGATTTTTTTTCTGTTAGCAAAACTGAAACCCCAAATACTTGAGCTCTGCCCACGGAGGCAAATGAGTTAAAGAGCTTGTTTTGTTATTGTCTTGATCACATTTAAACAAGCCTGCTAGAATCCAGACGAGAAACTGTTTTCTCATGATTATGAGTATTTATGAGTATGATTAAATTTGATAAAATTGGCATCTTTGCCCCTTCTGGGCACCGGAGTGCTCAGCTCACCTCGTTGCCGTACATCATGAGGTGGTGTGTGGTGATGAGCGCTTTGAAAACCACTATCCAGCTGTTGCTGGCTGTACGCTCCAGCAGTGTGTCTGCCAGGTGAGGGATGCTGACGTTCATCTCATTGGTGCAGTGGATCAGGTCTGGAGGACAGAAAGCAAAAAAGAAAACAGCATGAATGAATCTGGACATGCAGAGAAAACTGTTAAGACACAGAAGTGAATGAATGATAAAATGGTTAATAGAGCTGAGATTATAGACACGTGTGTGTGGCTAAGTGGTCATGATTTGTTAAGTTGGAGGTTTTTATGCTGTGTACTTAAACTCCAACTCTGCCTGTTCACTTATGGAAAGTCCCTGTAAGTAAAAGCTCCAGCCACATGCCAGAATCATTATTTATAACCTTAGAGAGCTCGCGGGTTGAGTAATTATGAATCCATGAATGAAGTCATATTGACTGGTGCATTAATTTTTGACTCACTCAATATCAGCACACAAATCAATGAACAAATGATCATTTAATGGCAGAGACTGTATGGAGAGATGAATCAGAACCAGGGCTACTGTATCAAAAAATCCATTTCCTGGCTGTGATTCAACAGTGCAACCTACCTACTCTACTAGATTGTCAACAGAAAATTAACTCAGAAGATGGAAAGTTATATTACAAGGTCGATCCCTTTTCAGCACAATCAACTCATCAGAGGCATCATTTTTCAAAGAAACCGTCACATGAGCAGCCTGACGATGAGAAATGAATTTTCATTTTAATCCAGAGCATATTTTGAGCTGAAACTGACCTGACCTCAACATTTATCCTGTGAGACCCACATCTGGAGTTTAAATTGCCTGTTCAAAGCAAATGTGGAACGCATTTCAGAAAGAAAATAGCTCAGCGGTCTGCTGTGTGTCAGATTCAAATGTCCGACAAATGGCAGGCTGTGTGCGTGCGTGTGTGTGTGTGTCATTAAAACACATAAACAGGATAATTTCTATTAATAATTCAGCAGTAAAAATATAGAACCGAGACAGACTGTTGGAACAATGCCCTAAATTCCTTAAGAATTTTGGCTAAAGATCAAAATGTGAGGTATGTTCTGCATCTGTTTAATCTCAAAGATTTACTGACTCCTAATAAAAGAACTAAGCTTTAAATGGCACAAACATACTTCTTCTTATGTGCCCTGTTGTATATACTGCAGATATATGCAAATCCATAAATGTGAAATTATTCAGGTCAGACTCCAAAAGTGAAGGTACATTGAGTTTAAGTTCTTTTCAAGGATAAGCCAACTAGACGTATCTCACACTTTTACTCCAAAAATCCCTGTTTATGTTGATGAACAACATGTTCTCTGTTGTACTGTCAAAATTGAAGTTCTGCAGAATTTTATAAACCAAGTCAGGAACAGCAATAAAATGATGAATCTCAAATTGGATCAGATTAGATGAAAAAAAAAAAGAATTGAATCATGTAAAAAAACAAAAAACAAAATGAGAGGCAAATTCAATTACTTGAATTTGACAACAGATGGTAAATATCAGCACACCAGCAACAGAAGCAAAATTTATTGACAAGTAAAGGAACCAAAATTTAGAGCATCTGGGCCTTTTTTAAATTTTAGAGTGAGAGGAGGAGAACTCGTGTTCAAAAACAGGCAGAGGGAGAATTTGCGTGCAGAGTTACAGGGAGAAAACTTCGGCGGAAAATCCTCAGTCTGTTTCTTTCACAGGATCAGAGATTATCGGGGTTTATTTAAAAGCCGTGTGATGTTTCCTGCGCCCACTGAAACACTAGATACCAAAGAGTCCCAGCTGATACCATGGTTAAATGTTTAATGAATGTCAAAGGCATCCGAGGCACCGACAATTCACCGCGGCTAATGTTTTAATGCCGTTCCTCTTTACTCGACGTTATTTTTGAGTGCGGAACCCTCAGTGGCAATGACACAGCCGGTAATAACTATAAGAGTATCGATTGTAGTCTTTATCGACTCATCCAGCCATGACTGCCATGAATTATCACCGTGGTCAGACTGTCAGACTCTCACTCTACGGCATTAACATCATGACGTATGGTCCCCTGATTTAAAGCCAAGGATCTGTGTATGTCCAGAGTCTGAAACGAGTAGAAAACAATGTACAAACCCAATGAAGTGATTACCAAACAAACACATGTTGAATAAATCTCCACATAGAGCAACGCTAATGTCAAAATGGATATTACCAGACTGACATCACTGTGAAGCATATTCACACCAGACCACTGTAAACCTTTGACTGTATATGAAAATGGCTACAACTCTGAGATCACCACTATATTATTTTTATTCTGAGGGACTTGTGTTTTTCAAAGTCCCGTCTCCTAATTAAATCTCAGGGCATTAATATCCCAATCGTACGTGGTAATGGTCGCGTTCAGTCATGCTTTTCACGTCGTTAATGGTTTGTTTGTGAATTTCCTTCAGGCTCAATAATTAATGGGACCATATTGATTCCAACTAATTAATGTTTCCTGACAAAAGTGAACACACACAAACACACTAGTTGGGCGGAAGTGCCACACACTTTGTCGCCTCGTGGTTCCATGGGTAACATTGTTGGTCCACCATTTTGGCCACGACTTAAAATATCTCAAACTCTACTGGAAGGATTGCAATGAAATTTTGTACAATATATTCATGGTACCTAGGGGATGAATCCTAGAGACTTTGGTGAACCTCTAACTTTTTCCCTGGTGCCACCTTGAGGCTAACATTTGTGGTTTTGATTGTTTAATGGAGAGTAGTGGAATGTGTTAGTTAAGCTATTTGAGAGTAAACATGGTGGGTAAATTCCCTGTCTTCACATGTCGGCTGAAATATTTTATTTATCGTCTAGTTGCTTACCGACATGAAATATAATAATTTTTTTTTTTTTAATGGAGATACTGATATGCATGCTTGTATGGAAATATAACATAAAGTAGCATAAAAATGACAACATTTAAATCACAGTTTGCATGTATTTTTTTAGTATTATTTTCTACTGTGTTATTCATATTCCGTTTTACCGTTTGTCTAACTAGAAAGGAAGAAATTGATTAGTGTGAAAAAAACATTTTGGGCTTTGCCCTGACTGTTAGTTATCTGTCAGTTATGATAGTGGAGCATTAGATGAGGACAAAACAGCATATTAACATGCTGACATTAGCCTTTAAAGAAATCGACATCTTTATAATGACAATGCATTTAAGGACAATGTTGGAAAGCAATGTGCTGGTGTGAAAAGGGCAACCTCGAAGCGATGATCCTGCAGAGACTTATAACCCGGGTCTGCAGCTCTCCTGGGCTTTACAGAGCTTTAGAGCAAGTTTCATCTCGTTTCAGTTTCAACTTTCCTGTTTTGGTTCGGTCTCACCGCTTTCATAGTGAGATTTTCGGTCACAGCAGGCAGCTGCTTTCAGCAAAAAAAAAAAAAAAAAAGCTCCAAAAAACCCACTGCACACGACCTTCCTGAAACCACATGGCAGACAGACACGGTTAGCGACTAGCTGGTGGCATAGTGGAACGTTTAGATTTAGATATTTCCCTCTGGAGCTAGAAGAGAGTGAATATTGGACTTATTACTATCAGGTGGCCGGAAACACAACTCGAAGAGAATGATACGTTTCTATTTAACTACTGGATATGTAATTAAGCTACTGTTTCCTAACGAGTTCGCTGTTCCAGCTAAAAGGTGAGGATATGTAGTTTTTGGCCAAAAAAAAACTAGTTACCCCATGTTTAAAGGTAAGGTGGCGCTTATGCTTCTTTTTCTTTAGAATTGCACCTAAATAATAGAGCTTCCTCGGTCAAATACTCCCATGTTCTGTCCACCTCTGTGTATTCCTCTGGGTGATACTACATCAGCGACGATTTATTCTTAGACATGTGACAGTGTAGATAGCTACAGGTATTTAATGATGTATTGACTGTAAGGTTGCCAACTGCGATTATTGATAAGCTCCGGCCAATATCAATAACACAATTAAAAACAAGCTTTATATGCAAACATTTATACACAGAATGAGGTGGCAACATGGTCTCATCAAATTAAATTTGCAATGCTAGTCAGGATAAATGATATGACCAGTGTTTTGAGTTATGTGTGACTAGAGGAATTTCTCCTTATATAAAGAGACTTTCTGTAAAATGTAATAAAATCTTTTTTCTTTTTTTTTTTTCCAAGATCTTTTAAGACCTTTGCTTCAGATAAAGGGAGTTATTTTTGGGACCTGAAACACAATTGCAAGATTAGGTGACACATTCGGCAGTTGTGGGAGTAAATGTGTAGAATTCGTACTCATTCATTTCGTGTGTTCCCACCACATCAGACCACCTGTGAGTCATTTCAGCTGCCTCATAATGTCTTCTTCTGCTTTATTTAAATGAAAAGCAATGATCGCGCCTACCAAGAGGCAAAAGACCCATGATTATTATCAACACATTTTGTCGCTTTTGCAAACATCTACAGTACATCGCTATCACAGCCATGACTCACAACCAAAGCAGTCATATGCTGAATAACACAACAGATTGTGCTTTCAGGGCAGAAGGTCATTCATTTCTGGCCTGATTACTATGTTGCATCTGATAAATCTGGATTCTATTGCCACTCTCTACTATCTCAGCCATGCAGAATATTGCCAGGTGAAAGTGAAATCCCATCCATTATTCTGTGTGTCAAGCTCATCATTTGCTACAGGTAGTAAATAATCAAGATTGGCCGTTTGTGTCACTAAGCAGTCTGTCAAGGTCATGACACTATGGGGAGGAAAAAAAAAAACATGCCGATGAGACCTGGGTCTGCTCACTATTAATAACTTCATTTGATTTATCATGGGCCGTATTTGGAGAAATGGCACAGCTATTCATCTTTCCTTTCCACTGTGCCTCACAAGGATGGATCAATAACAAGATGAGTATTTTTTAAAGGCAACTGAAATGTTGTCTGTATTCATCAAACCTCTCAGATGAGGTAAACCAATCCAGAATCGCTGCCCAGGTGCGTTTGGTGTTCTTTCTTTCTGATCTAAACAGAAAACTTGGGATAGATTAGCTCCAAGAGATATGATTTAAAATGACGCTGATGAGTGACACTGCCGGTAACGTCCGTTTCATTGTTTTTGTTTGTTTAATCATGCAGGTATCCGATGTTCCAGCAGCGAGAAAATGTCATTCACATTCACGCTGTTTGACGGTAGGCTATTAACTAACTATCCAGCCTTTTTACAGCGTGTGGCTCACTTCATATGTTTGGAATAGGGCAATATTTTTGTTGTTTTTGTTTTCGTTATTTTGTTTAACACAATCTAATATCATTTGGGTTTTGGTTTTTTTCTATATTTCTGGTTTTCAGGAACATTTAACCGACACAATTTCCCATAAGCCCATGTCACAGCTCGACGGGAGAGATGCGTCCATCAGCGAGTTCAGGCGTTGTGATTAGCTCAGATACAAGCGTGTAGAGGTTTTTAAACAGCACAGAATACAGCTAAAAATGATGTAAGATGACATTATGAGCAAGCCTCTGTGATTTTTATTGATATGGATGAAACAAAGTAACAATGACATTATTATCTGTGCTGCTGCCGTTTCAGTTTTCATGGGAGTTGCAGTTTTTTCTGACTGCCGAAGTAATGACATCATGTATCACGTCAGGTAACTTAGCCCAACGGCTCATTCCCCATTTCTTTCATCTGACTCTGAAAGAATTAAGCCTTTTTCTGAGGATCATTTTTCCATTATTCTAAGACAAATCAGCCTGCATATACAGCAGCTGCTATGAAACACTGACACCATTGGGGTTTTAAAAGTTAAACAACAATTGATTCGTGTGCAAAGAAAAGAAAATAGATATGGACTCAGTGAAGCACGGACCTCCGCCAAAGCCAGTGTCAAACAACATACACCAGACTTCAGTGAAAAAAGTTCAAATTCATAGCAAATGATCTGGAACTATCCCAAGATTGAGCGGTTCTTCCCTGCCCCAAGCCCGAAACCCCCGACAAGTTCGGTGCAAATTGGTTCAGTAGCTTTTGCGTAATCCTGCTGGCAAACAAACAAACAAACAAACAGACACGGGTGATAACATAACCTCATTGGCGGAGGTAACAGCAGCTCCCATGAAATTTTATAACAGCATACAAATTTTTTTTCCTGTAATATCTGCTGTCTAAAAACCTCTACACTGCTTGCTCCTCTGTCTCCCTCTGTACGAGCTAATCACAACCCTTAGACTCACTCATCGTCTAGTCTCTACGTCGAGCCGAGACCTTATGGGTAATGGCGTTCATTAAATGTTGCTCAAACCAGAAATAAGAAATAAACAACAATATTAGGTCTTTTTTTTTTAAAGATTGTCCTTGTCTAAACATGTGAAGTGAGTCACATCGCCTATTGTTGAGAAAGGCTCTGTTCCAAAGCTGGATTTTTAGTTATTAGTGCTATTACAAATGTCAGTGAGATTTTGAATAAGGTTTTCTACTCCTGGCACAGAACCCAGAAGTTCTGGTTTCACTTTATTCTGTCACCCACATTAATTTTGTTCCATTTGCTGGCGTAATTCCTGCTGAGGTTATTTATGCAAGCTCTCATTGCCTCAAAATACAGACCAAGTGTCTGTCAATGTTTTATGGCCCTATTCAAACATGCACGTTGAATTAAAAAGACCCAAATCCAATGATGGTCTGGGTGATTTGCACAAATAAGAGCGTGTGTCTCACGTATCTGAACTCTCAGACCTGACATTGACCCACAGTCTTGCACAGCTGACTCATCAGGAGCGCCAGAGAGCAGTAGAGTTCATTGCCTTTTCTTCTGCATTCTTTATTCACTTCCCCGGCAAGGTTCTCCCAGACAGTTGAGGGATTAGTGCCACTGTCCTCCTGACTACAAACAAACTTACTTACTGCACCCTTCCCTAACCTTAAAAGCACAGTCTCTACTGTCAGTAAATGCCAGAAAGAGAACTGTATGTAATATCATGTCCTGGTTAGAGAGGAGAGGCCCTCTGACAGGAAATAGAAAGTGTTTTATTGTGGAAGCTAGCTGTGTCTATTAGAACAGCTGCATCTGAATGGCTCAAGTACAAAACACTCATTCAACTAAAAATTCAATTCAAGCCTCCCCCGGGGGGGGGGGGGTGAATTCAGTCAAGCCTACAGTTTCTGCTTCAGCATGGAGCTTTTTATTCCACAAATGATCACAATAAGAGTTGGATCGGAACAAAAAAATGCCTCGTGTAACCACCTCAACCAGAATAAGCGGACCAATTTTAACAGAAATGCCATTGCCCTGGAGAGTGGTGGTATAAACCATGTCATCATCCAATTTCACAAATGAAGATTTGTCATGTAAATGCTCTTGTTCTATTTTCAGAACATCCATTCTCACCCTTGAAATGATTAGCATTCACTAGTTTCTCAGACTCCCAGCGGGTGAGAAAGGTGGACAACCTTCTACCATTTAATATGTTCTAATAAAACTGCGGCTTCGGTAGTAAGTAATGCAGTAAAAAAAAAAAAAAAATAACGGTGACAATGTCATGATGCACTTTATCGGAATATTATTAACTGTCTATAGCATAACGGTGCTTTATCTGGAATCATCAGTTGGCTTGATTTTCTTAAGAAATTCAGTCAATAGTCTGTGTTCTCTAGATACCCTCTGGCTCCCATCCATAGCGGGGGTTTCCACACTGATTCCTGTTGTGGATGGATCAACAGCCAGAATGTAAAACATGCACCTAACAATTGGCTACAACAGTAACACCACTGAGAAAACTAAATAATTAGCCTTTAGAGGCGGTCACCATCAAGATAAGGAGATTTGTGTGAAATAAAAGCGGCATAATTACCCAGTCTTGCAATTCAAGAGTCACTAAGTGCCTTTTTTTTTCTTCTAGTAAATGCACATACTAACTTGCCTCTGAACCTTTTAGAACAGCTCCACTGGGTGAAATTTTTTTTTTTTTTCTGCTTTAGTGGCCTTTTTAGTCCGGCAAAGTGATACAGCCCTGATTTAGATGTATTGTGTCGAAGCGCCCTGGTGGCACATCTTGTGAGGGAGCCCAGAATTCCCAGTGTCACCTCTGCTGTGGACATTACTGACTAATCCCCTGCCAAACTTGCCGGCTGACTGGCTGGGCGTGTGTGTGGCTGGATGACTGTCTCTCAGGCTGTTTTTGGCTACCTGCCTTGTTGTTTCTCTCAGACTGATTTATCCACATTTCCTCTTGATTAGCCATCTTGCTATTTGCCGGCTTGTGTGTGTGTGTGTGTGTGTGTGAGTGTGTCTGTGTGTCTGACTGGACTGACTTGCCTGCCAGTCTGACTGGCAGCACCATTGATTGCCCGTGCACTCTATTGATCACATCAAGTAATTATAGTGAGATAGAAAAGCCACCTAACCTAATAATCACTGGTAAAAATCAACATGCAAGGAATCCTCCTTCTACCTTGTGTATATAATTGCTGCAGGTAATTAGCAGAATGTGGAGATAAAGAATCTGCACTGACACCAAAAAAAAAAAAAAAGCCTGACTGTAACACCCACCAGCAGCAGAGCTACAGTACACACAGTATACTCACTGACTCCCTGCCTTCAGCACCTCAGGACTGACAGCGGTAACACATTCATTAATGATAATAATGCACCATGACAGTAAACTTTAATGGGATATTTTCTTTTTTTTTAAATATGTATATATATATATATATATATATATATATAAATAAGGAGAAAATGTCAGCGACGCTGCGCGAAATAACGCACAATCCATATGAAAGTGTCTCCAGAGGATAATAGTGCTGCTGCTGATAGTGGCGTTAATAATGGATAGGCCTACACTGTAAAAGCGGGCTGGTTGCAATATGATTAGCCCATGCCAGAGTGGCCTATTTCCCCTGAATGACATGCACAGATAGTGCCTGGCTGTTTGCCCCCCCCCCTCCACCCCCCCTCGCTTCATATTAAAATTTACTGCTTGACTTTAATGGCCAGATACACTCTTGGTGTATGCATTGCTGCGTAAATCACATTTTTAATCTAAGGGAATGTAATGGTGCCTAATTAAAGAGGCTGCAAACATAATCGGGCCGGATGAGAGAGAAGGAGAGAAGAAGGGGGAGCATAATAGATGCTGTTTATACAAGCTGTCCTTTGTGAGGAAAGATGCTGGTAGGCTGGATGCATGCATGCAGGCTATCTATAGCGTAAGCAGTGATGGTATGCTTAACCTACAGTCAAGGTGTTTCTTCTTGGGTCCGCTGACTTCGTGCGTCGTGGCCTTGCAGACGGCTTTGCTGATGGCAGACCCGGTCATGCTGTGCTGCGCGGCGGCGATCCGGTCCGTCAAAGACTGTCCTGACATGTTACGGAGGAGGAGGAGGAGGAGGAGGAGGAGGTAGGTGGTAGCGGGGTGTAGTGGTGGGTGAGGTGGTGTGGTGGGTGGTGTGGTGGGAGGCAGGCGGGTGATGGTCAGGAGGGGGGGGGGGGGTGGAGGGGACGGGGAAATGTCTTTAGCGGCAGGGCGGGAGGAGGGAGGAGGAGGAGGGAGGTCAGCCCGTCTGAGCTCTGAGAGGAGGAGGAGAGATGAGAACAGGAGGGAGGAGGGAGGAGGAGTAGGAGGAGGAGGAGGAGGAGGAGGAGGAGGACAGCAGCGTACACCGGCGAGGATCCGGTGGGAGAATTCATGCGGCGGCCAAATCAAACATGAGACGGTCACATCCAGGGAAACCGTTTAATATTCAGTCGAAGGCATCAGGATGATCCAGCCGCAGGAATAGTAATAATAATATAAATCTATTTAAAAATAAAAATAAAAATCAGTGCATAACCAGAGCGGCCCGCATCACAAAAAAAAAAAAAAAAAAAAAAAAAAAAAAAAAAAAAAAAAAAAAAAAAAGCCTGACTGTAACACCCACCAGCAGCAGAGCTACAGTACACACAGTATACTCACTGACTCCCTGCCTTCAGCACCTCAGGACTGACAGCGGTAACACATTCATTAATGATAATAATGCACCATGACAGTAAACTTTAATGGGATATTTTCTTTTTTTTTAAATATGTATATATATATATATATATATATATATATAAATAAGGAGAAAATGTCAGCGACGCTGCGCGAAATAACGCACAATCCATATGAAAGTGTCTCCAGAGGATAATAGTGCTGCTGCTGATAGTGGCGTTAATAATGGATAGGCCTACACTGTAAAAGCGGGCTGGTTGCAATATGATTAGCCCATGCCAGAGTGGCCTATTTCCCCTGAATGACATGCACAGATAGTGCCTGGCTGTTTGCCCCCCCCCCTCCACCCCCCCTCGCTTCATATTAAAATTTACTGCTTGACTTTAATGGCCAGATACACTCTTGGTGTATGCATTGCTGCGTAAATCACATTTTTAATCTAAGGGAATGTAATGGTGCCTAATTAAAGAGGCTGCAAACATAATCGGGCCGGATGAGAGAGAAGGAGAGAAGAAGGGGGAGCATAATAGATGCTGTTTATACAAGCTGTCCTTTGTGAGGAAAGATGCTGGTAGGCTGGATGCATGCATGCAGGCTATCTATAGCGTAAGCAGTGATGGTATGCTTAACCTACAGTCAAGGTGTTTCTTCTTGGGTCCGCTGACTTCGTGCGTCGTGGCCTTGCAGACGGCTTTGCTGATGGCAGACCCGGTCATGCTGTGCTGCGCGGCGGCGATCCGGTCCGTCAAAGACTGTCCCGACATGTTACGGAGGAGGAGGAGGAGGAGGAGGAGGAGGAGGTGGTAGCGGCGGTAGTGGTGGTGGAGGTGGTGGTGGTGGTGGTGGTGGTGGAGGATGAGGAGGCAGGCGGAGTGATGGTCGAGTCCGGGTGGGGGGAAGCGGGGAGGACGATCAAAATGTCTTTAGCGGCAGGGAGGAGGAGGAGGGTAGTGTCCTCTGCGAGAGTCGGCCGTCTGAGCGGGAGGAGGATGAGGAGGAGGATGAGGAGCAGGGGGAGGAGGAGGAGGTAGAGGAGGAGGAGGAGGAGGAGGAGGAGGACAGCAGCGTACACCGGCGAGGATCCGGTGGGAGAATTCATGCGGCGGCCAAATCAAACATGAGACGGTCACATCCAGGGAAACCGTTTAATATTCAGTCGAAGGCATCAGGATGATCCAGCCGCAGGAATAGTAATAATAATATAAATCTATTTAAAAAATAAAAATAAAAATCAGTGCATAACCAGAGCGGCCCGCATCACAAAAAAAAAGCAGCTCGGTGTATTAATATGAGACGATGTGCAGCGAAAGCGGCGATGTATCCCTGAAACAGCCGCTGCCGAGGGGCGAGACGCCGGCGGGATGCGCCCGTACGAGGTCTGAATCCGAAACAACCGGCAGGACGACCACCGCTGATTACCATCAAATCTATGCGGCAGCAGCGGCTACAACCGAAGACTCCCACTTTTTTTCACCGACGATATAAAACAGCATTGTCCTTTTTTCCTCCCTCTTTTTTTTTTTTCCTCTCCCTTTTTTCCTATCCCCTCCTCTTCTTCACCCGGCGTCTCCCGACCACCGAATCTATGCAGACGTCCGACCGCAAGCGCCCGCTCCGATTCCGCACAGCAACCCCGCGCCGCAGCTGCATCAGACCTCGGCCGCTCTCATTTCCATCCCCTGCCTTTTTAATCTTCTCACAAAAGGGTGTATTTCTGTGTTCGGGTTGCCGATAGGCCGATTCCGATTTTTTATTTTTTTTTTTGATCAGTCAAACTTGTGTGTGCGTAAAATGGCAGTACATGAATCAGGTGACCGAGAAAGGAGGGCGATTGGGCCACTTCTCGGGTCCGGGGTGGGCATCTTAAAGCAGAAGGCTGCCCCGGGTTTTCAATGCAAAAAAAAAAAAGGGGGGGTGAGGAGAGGAGAGGAGAGGAGAGGAGAGGAGAGGGCTGGGGGGGGGGGCATCAGATGGTTCATTACCTCGCTGCATATGGAGGACTCAGGAGTGCGATGCGCGAACTCTCCCCTGATCACCTGCTGTCCAATGAAATGGAGACACATATGAGGGAAAATCCACGATTCTATCAACGCAAGATGTCCCTGCTGTCTCATGATAACCGAAAATGTACCTGTGGCCACCCTGATGTGATCTGTTTTGCAGTAGTGATCTTAGGTTGCTGTTTTGTTTTTGTTTTTGTTTTTTTTTCTTCTTAATAACGTTACAAAAACCATCCTGAATGTGACCCCACAGCTGAAAATGATGGTTTTTATATGATGTTTCATTACAGCGCCATAATAAAACTCCGAGCGAACGCGGCCTCTATCTCTCGTAACCTCAAAATAAATTTTCTCCCAGAAATATTCCAGTTTGATTCACTCTGTTCCAACGACATTCCCGGTTGGCTGCGTGTCCAAACGGCACCCAGCGAGGGTCCCTGCTTTGTTTTAAAAGCCAACATCTGAAGAGGAATTTTTCAAGGGTACCAGGAACTTTGAAATCTTATGGTGGTGTTACAGGGATGTTCTAGGGACAGCACTGGTTGTATGAAATTTTAAAAAAGAAAAAGAAAAAAGAAATTTCTGGGGAAACTGTTTGGAATCATCATTTGGAAGCAACCGGAAAACGTTTTGTTAAACCCAAAAAAACTATTCACACAACCTGCAGTTTGCTAAACCTCTGATACTCAGTAGTGAATTCACCTTTTATTATTTGGCGTTTTCTTGAGATATATGTGCAAATGGCGGTCAGAAGGAGGTTGCTTTTTCAGCACATCATAGAGTAGGAGACATTACTATCTAGGACTGCAGCTAATTATCATTTTCAGTACTCAGAATGGTCAAACTGCAGATTATTTTCTCAATTAATTGTTTGGTCTATAAAATGCCAATAAAATCAACATCCCCTAAAGCTCAGAGTGATGCTTTCAAATGTCTTCTTTTGTCTGACCGACAAAATGTTCAGTTAAAATGATGCAAAACAGAGAAAAGAAGCAGACGAGAAGCTGGAGTTAGGGAATGTTAGGCTTCCTTTCTAGAAAACATTGACTGCAGAAGATTAGCCCTCTTGCTCTCTTTGTGAATAACATCAATGTCAGGGCTGATTTCAACATTTATAGGGTGAAACTTGTTGATTGGATCTGAGCGGATGTCACTGTCTTTGGATTCGCGCGGAGACCCTGGATGAATGCCTCTGAAGATGTATGGTGCATAATATATACATGGCACCACAAATGCATTTTTTATTGCATGTAGTCTGGTCCGCAGAGAACGCAGTTACAAATGTGTTGCATTACAAGGCCAGGCTATTACACATCAAAGGGGGGGGGGTGCAGTAAAATATAAAGCAGATGCTTAATTTGAAAACATGGAATATCAAATAACACTCGAGGCAAACTCAACAAAGGCTGCTCTGTGCAGAAAAAAAAAGGGCAGCACATATATCAAGTTTATGACTGATATGATATTGATTTTAGGGTTGTATCAAACACCTCGTACCAACAACAGAGCCAACAGTTTGATGTAAAGTTATTCATACCTAGAGTGATGCATTTGCCTTTCGAGGAGGTTAATATTAATTTTGGAACAGAAATGACAATCATGGAGTGAAACCACACAAAGATGCATAATGTTACATCATGAAAAGATAAGTGTAGCACTGGAAGAACCACAGGCTTTTTAAAAATGGTTTAAACTTTACCACCACTGTTCCTAATTAATAGTAATTCTCAATTCACTCTTAGCTTTTAGGGTTTTAACAGCTAAATACATTTTACATTGTCAGTTAAATGTGCATACAACATCTATGTTTATTTCTGACTGCAGAGGATTCTTGTGTGTTTTACTCTGTGGCATGAAACAGATTTTCCAGTTCATCAGTTTATGATCCGATGTGAAAGATTAATAGACAGGGCACATCTTTTAGACTCTGTGATTTTAATATTATATAATAGGTTTCCTCTTACATCATAACAGTAATGACATAAGGCTGTGATCTTCAGCAGCAAAAACATTTTCACTTTGTCAGTAATGGTTATTTAGAGTAGACTGATGGGCATAGATGCAGGCAATTTTATCAATTTTAAATTAAATATACAACATAGTAAAATTTGCAAAAAGTGAGGGGGGGCGTCTACATATTTTCTGAACCCCGTGTATATTAAAAATTGATTTGATTAAAAAAAAACAACAAGAAAGGTCTTATCCCAAGGTCCACTTTCAACTGCGTATCACGGTCTTCCTCACCGGAGTTTGCTCAGCTGTCGTCATGTGACCACATGATAACAGATGGTCATGCTGTATATGGGAGACTTGAACCCCCGTCTCTGTTCAGAAATGGTCTTTTGGCATCAGATGTGAGCGGCCGGCTTGATCTCTCTCCAACAGTCTAACTTCTCCACGTGATCTGGTTTAACGCTCAGGAAAAAACTAGTTAGTGCACCTTGAGTTACGTTTTTTCTTTTTTCTTTTTTCTCAAGGTCGAGACTGAGCTGACGAAACTGAACAAATCTCGATGTTACCCCGCATTTTGAACTGGTTGAGTGAGTCCGCAGGAGTAATCGGATAAGTCTGTGATGATGAGTCACGCTCAAATGTAAGGACGGTGCGGACACAGGCGCCGTCTTGAATGTAACCACAAGGTTTAGCCCAAGGTTTGTGTTCAGCTTGTCACGATGGCCGATGTCCGTCACTGCTCAAGTGTTACTGAATATAATACTGAGGCTTTCTCTGTGTACACCCCAGAGGGTATTGATTGTTATTCTCTTGCCCTTTGATAGTTTTTCCCCAGAGACACAAATGACTCAGTTTTGATTTAACTAGTTTAAAAAAAAAGAAACAAAATGCTTCTTGGGCCTTTGACAGCTTGTGGTACAGCAAGTGCCTTCACAGTTGGCCAAACTCAAAAGGAGTTTAAGGTGTTTTACTGTAGTTGCGCTTATTTGAGGTCCACAATATGCATGACATGCAGGATGGTAGATCCAAGAGACGTTTTTTAGAGTCTCAGCTTTATCCGTGTTCACATTTTTAAAGATGCAAATTCTCTCACTCAGATGCTCTGGCTTAATAGAGAGGATGTGAAGGTAGGCTGGGGAAAAGTGCAAACAATGCAGGAGGGCTTTATGTTTTTATGCCTGTGTCCATACAGACCAAAAAAAAAATCCTAAATTTTGGACGTTCCTCTGCATGTTATGTAAGAGTTTGAAAAACAATATCACTGGGAGCTGTCAGTTCAGCCAAATGTCAAAGTCACAGCGCTGGAAATGTTCAAAGCAAGCGGGAGAACCGCGCAGAGACTCTACATATTTTATACTGTATGTACCAACATTTCCTGTGCAAATGTAATGACTTATAATACCTTTTTCATACCTTTTTTTTTAAAAAAAAAACAAATTCCATGGCAGAACTTGATGAGAAACTTGGGTTTTTCTCTAGCTGTGAAATATAAGTTGTAAACTACGACCTAAAGAGAAAAAAAACAAAAAGTTGACATGTCAGTCCGGCGCATTGCATTTAATGCCTATAATCCCAAAATTTAAAACAATTTTAGATTTTTTTCTTTTTAATTTAAACTTTAAAACCAAAACATTAGACTTTTTTTAAGGATCTAAAGGAACCATGTCTTTTTTTTTTTTTTTAAACAAACGGGTCCCTGAGCCAAACTCATCTCTGTGGCCTCGGCCTCACAGCTGTGAACCTCTTGGCGAGGAGTCACCACTTCACACATGACGAGCAGTTGAAATGATCCTTGGGTGCGCTACTGTATCCGGACAGGACGAGGGAGCCGGGGTCCCGCTCCACCATAGGGCTCTCCTCGTTGTTCAGGATGTGCCCCACCAAGCAACGTGTGGCCTCCTCGATGTTTCTGTTCTCCTGTGAGGGCAAATTAAAAACAAAAACAAAAACTAAGATGACATAAAAATAGACTAAGGTCCAGATTGGACTACATCAACAACCACTGAATGCCTGCCTTATTCATTTTGCTCAGTGGAGTCCTACTGACTTTGGTAATCCCCTGACTTTTAATTAAGCGCCACCGTGAGGTTGACATTTGTGCTTCGAGGGAAATATCTAGACAACTAATGGTTTGCTATTAAATTCCCTGGACGTATTCATGGTCACTAAAGGACAAATTCTAATTGCTTTGGTGGTCTCTGTGAGCTGAAATGACTAAATTAAGATGCGCATTGTAAAAAAAAAAAAAAGATCCTTGGAGGGAGATTCGAAAACACTTCCTTTAAAGCACGAACTTGTAGCTCTGGCTATACGGCGGCTACTGTTACCACACGTAGCTATTTCGGGATAACGACACTGAATTTCCTGAAGTCTTTTTCCTGTTTTTTGAAATAAAACCATTTCACCGGTTGTATTACAATTCCTAAAATCATGACACGGCTTCTGGTTACGAGGCTTCAGAAAAAGCCACAACCGTCCATGAATGTCAAATGTAGCTCTGATCGCTGCCAGAACGGAAAATATAGCATATTGGATATAAACAGTCAGTAATTCTTTGTGCTCATATGTCCGACATATCTGCTGAGCTTTCGTGTTCGTGTTCACCATCTCCACTAACATCTCGGACTTGCACTCGGGTGTGTAACCTATTAGACAGGCTCTGAATGAGAGGGGAAAAAACAGAAGGCCAATTCGCACCAATCCGCAGACATTCCTCCATTTGCCTCATCAAATATTGTTCTCTGACTTTTACAGTCTGCACTGCAACGTCTCAAAGGAATTTTCAGGATCCTTTCTATTTACAGTGAGCTTCTGCTGTCAGAACTTTTAGTTTTAGTGAAAAAGATAGGTGGTTAACCTGGATGTGTAAATTGTGTAGAGAACAGATGAGTGTGACCTAGTTGATTTAGTCTTTTAGTCTTTGCATCAAGACAAACTTCTTTCCATCTCAACAGCATTCATTTCATTTGGGGGTAAATCAGACAAGGCCAATAGCATATTGTATTGCTGGTCTATATTTGCAATAAAGTCTCTTGCATATCAAATTATCCGTGGACAATGTTCCTATGGCATCCATCTATCTCAGACTTTATATCCCTCTGATTGACTCGTTTAAGAAAGTTCAAGTAACCGGCTCCGGGGTCACATGTCCGGCGTCTCCCCTCTCGTACCTTTGCCGAGGTCTCAAACCAGCCGACGAAGCCGTTCTCCTTGCAAAAGGAGTCGAGTCTGGGCTGCTGGGTGGACAGCTGGTCCGACTTGTTCGCCAAGAGTACAGCTGGAACTGGCCTCCCATGGTTCAGGGTCACCTTGGCAAAGAAGGCAGACAGGTTACATGAGGGTTGCACAAACGGAACCATCATATAACTCACTTTTTTGAGCAGACTGACACCTTTGAAATACATGTTTAAAGATATATAGGGATTTTTTTTTTTACACTAAATCGTCATATAGTTAAACTTTTGCCCAAGAAGATCTAGCGCGTGAAGGCAAAGGTGTCACATAAAAAGCAAAGTGATTGCATCGAGTCGTCGTTTTCAGGGAGTTAATCCGTCGTGAGCACAACGCTGGCATATCATTCGCTGTTGCTGCTGCTAACAGCAACACTATGAGAACTGAGAGAGTGAAACCGAACGGTAAACCTGTAAACTAGCTAGAAAATGAGTTGAGACCTGCTACTGTATAAAGCTGCGGAGAAAACCCTGATTGTTACTAAACATTTAAACCCACTAACCACAAGGATAACTATTGTGTAGCTAACTGAAATTCACTTTCACAGGCATTTACCTTTCTGAAAAGCAACGCATCTAACAACAACAACAACATCAAAAACAACGTCAGGGACAGCACATATAACTCCTAGGCCTAGACTAGACTGCCGGGGGACTTCCCATGATGCACCGAGCTTCCCTTTCCACCTCCTCTTCCTCTCTCCCTGCGCACATTAACACCTCAAAGATGCTTGTTACCAACTGTCCTTCCTCTCTCTCCTCGCTCCTCCTGTCGCTTTCTTGCAGGTTTTTCTGCCTCTGATGCTGCAGAGTCTGGATCCATGTCTGCAGACCATCTACTATGAGCCTGATCAACAATGACTGCTCTAATTATTATGACTGCTACTCTTACCATTTCATTTAGTTCTATTAGTAATATTATAAGCCCTGTTAGTATAATCATGGTATATATAGCTATTAGTCCTATTATTGTGTTGTGCTCTCTCTCCTTCCTCCTGCCCCCCCTTTCTCTCTCTCTCTCTCTCTCTCTCTCTCTCTCTCTCTTCCTCAGTCTCATCCCAGCCGGTCGAGGCAGACGTCCGCCCACCATGAACTGGGATCTGTTCAACATTTCTACCTGTTAAAACAGAGTTTTTCGTTGCTGCTGTCACCAAGTGCTTGCTCATGGGGGAAATGTTGGGTCTCTGTAAATAATAACCATAAAGAGTCTGGTCTAGACCTGCTGTATATTAAAAGTGCCCTGAGATAACGTCTGTTATGATATGGTGCTATATCAATAAAGTTGAATTGAAATGCATTGAATACAGCGTCACACAGCATCATCAGTTCCCACCCAACGGGGTCTGTTATTTAGGGCTGCAATGGCAATATTAAAGTCTTTACTACTAGTTTTAATGGTGCAATCCAAGCTAGTAAATCACCAGCCTGAAACTGGATAGTAGGTAGAAACTTTTACATCAAAACTCAGTGATGGGTCCGTGAAGAGCTGGCGCAGGCTAATCCAGCAGGTGATCAAAACAAGCAGCAGACACTGAAATATCGGAATGACAATCTGCGGACTTCCTGTCAGTAATGTGGATGATACATGAATTAATGCAAAAACCTTTTCACCTGCTGTGCTTTTCTTTTCAGCAGAACGTTTATGGTATTTAACCATGACAATAGCATCGCCCTTAACTTTAAACATGACCTCGACAGAAACCCATGTAGTATGTGGCCCAGCACATGCCGGCACAGTATGATTTAGAAAGACAGGGGAGGGATAAGCCAAGGAAGGAGGCCTCAGTTTAAGCATCCCTATCAGATGCAGACCCTGTGGGGCCGGCGTCTGACCTTGGAGTCCAGGTCATCCTTCCACTTCAGCACGGCGTCGAACGTGGAGGCCCTCGTCACGTCGAACACCACCAGCGCCCCCACCGCCTCCCGGTAATAGACGCGAGTCATGTTCCCATACCGCTCCTGTCCTGGGATGCATGGACAGCCATCGGACACACACACACACACACACACACATATATATAGTCCATAAAATTCAATCAACTCACAGTAACGGTTCATTAGTGACGAATCCAGGAGTGCACGTTTGTGTGTGTGTGTGCGTGTGTGGGTGTGTGTGTGTGTATGCCACAGTAGACACCATCATGTGATTGATATCATGAGCATGGGATCACTTGAGTCAGGCACAAGATCTACATTCCTCAGCCAGGCATCAAATGGGGGGGGGCAGGCATCCAGTGGACAGGCAAGCCACTGGGAGTTCACATCACCCACTGTAAAAGTCTCCATCTTACCAAGTTACGCATCTGTACAATTATTTTTGTGAGTCATAAAAGTAAAAAAAGAAGACATTTTATCCCGTCCTGTTTCAGGAGACTGACAATCGTACTGGAAACCAGGTGATGGGTTCAAACCGTACCGCCAGAAACTCAGGCCTGGAAAAGTCAGCTTGAAAAGATCAGGATGTTTGGCAGCACCGTCCAGGAAGTCTTTTTTTGTTGTTGTTGTTTTGTTTTGTTTTTTGTGGTTGTTTTTTTTTTATTATTACCTGTTATATGTTTTGCTCACGCACTTCCCCCCTTCTAAAACCCCTCTTAAACTCATTTACAAAGTTTTTCTCCATAAGCAGCTTAAACAACTGGCAGGTTTTCACAGTTGCTGAAGGTGAAAACAAAAGTTGTTTTGTTTCATAAGATCTAAGAAAACACGCACACACACACACACACAGATGCACACACACACACGTGCATGCACACACAAATACACGTATTCATTTAGGAAATAAATCCTTGTTTTGATCCACACACAGAGCAGGAGTCCCAACATGTACAGTAAAGTACATGTTGTGACTGTTTCAGTACAGTTCGACAGACCTGCTATGTCCCACAGCTGGAGCCGGACCACGGTGTCGTTGTCCCACTGCAGCACCTTCAGGGCGAAGTCCACCCCGATGGTGGCTCGGTAGTGCTGGGAGAAGATCTGATGGACGTACCGCTTGATGATGGACGTTTTCCCGACTCCCAAGTCCCCGATGACCAGAACTTTGAATAAAAGCTCCTGCTGCATGGCTGCAGCGCTGCAGAAATAATAAGGAAAAAAAGCCCTCCTCTATAGAATTATGGAAACTTAAACAAGGATGCAGATGCAAAGGTGTCACAGCAAAACTGTCTGTAGTAGATTCGGGGCCCGGTGGAAGAAAATCCTACGAGTCGGACATTTTCTTTGGTCCGTGATAAAAAAAAATGTTAGGATCCAGAATCAGGGATTCGAGAGGGAAGCGGTCGAGATCGAGTCCTCCGCACATGTGGGTCCGGGTCCGTCTGCTCGACGCTCAGATCCCGGGAGCGACTTCAACGCAGCTGCCGAGAACGGGTGGTGCGTTCACAGGCTCCTCGTAGAGCGGACGTTTCGGACGGGACGGGGTTCTCGGGATATTCATTTTAGATAGATAAATAATCTACTCTGTTTCAAACACAAGTCCGGCCTTCGAAATTTCTCTTGGGTAAAAGTATAAAGTTTCATCTACAAAATGCCCATCGAGCAAAATGGCCTTATTCAGAGTTCACTACAATCCCACTTTATATCACGTTATTGGATTATTATAACATGTGCATCAATGTGTATTCAGCATTTTACTGCTAAAGGTGTTCGAGGCTGCGCCCGTTTGCACATTAGACGTTACCAGTCATCTTTGATATCTCACCTATTAAATACTTGAGGGCCCCTTGTCAGCTATAACGAATAATGGTATTTTAATCACCACATTTAGAGCATGATTAATTTATCAAATATATATATATATAAAAAATTAATCTGCTAGGTACCTATTATAGCAGTCAGATAAATGATGCTCTGGTAAAAGGTATGTTTCTCTCTGATCTCTCTGTAATGCAGTAGAAGTATGACGTTTCATAAGATAGAAATATAAAGTACAAGCACATCAAAACCAATATTAATTGACATCGATGATGAAAGCTGAAAATGCTTATGAGAAGAAAACACCTTTTATTGAAATATAAGCCGATGTAAACTAGCAAGATTATAACTGCATGTAAATTTGAATAAGCATGGACTTAGCAATGCAATTCCGGTATTACTTTTTACTCTACTTAAAGGCCATAGATGAAGTTATTATGTCCATGTGGCCACAGGTTTTTGTTTTTGATTTTGTTTTTTCTGTTGTTGTTTTTCTTTGTTTGTTCTTTCTGTTCGTTCCTACAGCCTGTGAAGGCAGCGGCCGGAGGATTGCCGCTGCGCCGCTGCGTGTGCAGTTACGGTAGTGGTGCTGATGAGGGCGAGGAGGAGATGCCTGTGTGATGCTGCTGTTGTGTCCCGCTGCCATTTCATCAGCGGATCAACCACGGAAATATCAACAGTCCTGCTCTAAATGACCCAGCTGCTTTCGGCCTACACGCTCAACAGGCTGCTTTCGTATGTTTTAAAAAGGGGTCGAATGGTGATGGTAGACAAGAGGCCTGCTTAATGGTGGGACGTTATCGGTGGGCTATTCCTGCAGGCAACAACACCACCACCGCTAGTCTGGAGGGTTATATTTTTATTTTTATTTTTTTTGGAAGACAATAATCGTCGATATGGGGTTTGTTTTTTACAGATACTGAGCTCTTAACTTTAAGGTAGGTCAACATCTGCTGTTTGGATTCGATTACTACCCTCAGTGTCAGTCCTTAAAGTGCAGACTACTCATCGCTGCCACTGGACCCAGAGGGCTGGGCCTCAGTATTTGTTGTAAAGTTGGTGGGTTCATCTTATCATGGCTGTCGCCGGGGGCCCTCCGAGAGCCGGCGGCGAGCATCTCATACCACCTGGCAGTCGTGTTTTAGCGGCTCTCCCTCCGCCGGGCTTGTCTCACGCCGGCTTCAAGGCCTCATTGTGTGTTACTGCTGTATAACAACCAGTGTGCCATCCACATGGGGGATGACTGACTACGCCAGTGTTTATTGAGTTGGAGAGGAGTGGCCTCCCCCCTCCCCTCCTTCCCCTCAAATTAGATCACCCAGCTGTAAACCTGCACACTGGACACCACTGAGATGATTTGAGCCTTTTTATTCTCTCCCCATGATAATACAAGAATTGTCCATGGGGGTCAACACAATCTGTCGATAAATTGCATATCTGTGTTTCATCTAAAACCACTGATCCTATTTACACCCGTCCCCTGTTTCTAAAGAGGCGGGTGTCATTTTTATAGATGCTTTTACTGTTAGTAGAAGCTTTAAAGTGTATTTAATCTAAGCAGTTGCTTCATTTGTTGCTAGTTTCTTTTATTTTCCTCCTTATTAAAATCTTAATATTATAATATTATGTTGTACTATTAAGATTATCATTACTCTTAATATTATTATATTGTCATAATATTAATAACTTTCTATCTTAATCTTAATATCAATAATATTAACATAATTTTCCTGTAGTGACACAGATTAGAGCTGAAACAATGAGCGGATTTTTTTGATGACCAAAGAATACTTTTTTGATGATTTTCAATCATTTTTTTAAGCACAAATTTCAATTTCTTGCTGGTTCCAACCTTTCAAATTTGAGAATTTGATGCTTTATTTGTAAAATTTGCTAATGAACTTAGTATCTTTGGGTTTTTTTTAACGGGACATTTGAGGCCCTGACGTGCATGTTGGTGACTGAGCTATTTGTTCTATTTTGCTGCAGATTTTATTTTTCATGAGACATGGAGACGATATGGCTTTATCAGTTTCGCCTGATTGTCATCGGAGACTCCACAGTTGGCAAGTCATGTCTGATCCGGAGGTTCACTGAGGGCCGCTTCGCCCAGGTGTCAGACCCCACCGTGGGGGTGGACTTCTTCTCCCGCCTGGTGGAAATCGAGCCAGGAAAAAGGATCAAGCTTCAAATCTGGGACACTGCGGGACAGGAGAGGTTCAGGTAAAGACAGGAAGTCTCACGGAACGATCCATAAGCAAAACTCACACAGATCTCTGTTGCTCTTTAAGCTATTTATCTATTATCTTTTGTGAGTGTGACTTCTATCTATCTATCTATCTATCTATCTATCTATCTATCTATCTATCTATCTATCTATCTATCTATCTATCTATCTATCTATCTATCTATCCAGGTCTATTACCAGAGCCTACTACCGCAACTCAGTGGGTGGGCTCTTACTCTTCGACATCACAAACCGAAGATCCTTCCAGAACGTTCATAACTGGCTGGAAGAGGCCCAGAGCCATGTCCAGCCGCACAGCATCATCTTCCTGCTGGTCGGCCACAAGTGCGACCTGGTGGCCGAGCGTCAGGTGACCCATCAGGAGGCGGAGAAGCTGGCGGGGGCCTACGGGATGCGTTACGTGGAGACATCGGCACGAGACGCCATCAACGTGGAGAAGGTTTGGATGTTATTTCAGTGTTTCTTCGCGTGTGCGTGAAGAGCTTGGAGTGGACTGGTGCACTTGCTGTTCCTGTTGGTTAAAGCTTTCATCAAAGCATCCAGTGAAATCTTTTCTGTCACAACAGATCATTATTGCGCTGAAGTTAGACATTAACATAATAATAGAAACAAATCAGACCGCTGCCAAGAAAACTGCCATCGCCTTCCCTCTACAGATTGTACCACTGGGTCAGATTTTACAGGCGAAAAATGGCGTTTTTCTGTTGGAGTGCAATGCAACAGATACTGACACAACTTTTAAAAACATCTTTAACAGTTAATCTGCCTCTTATTTTCTCGTTTAATCATTGGTTTATAAAATGTCCAAAAAATATTGAAAAATGCCCATCAAAAGTTGTTTCTGTCGGAACAGTCAAAACCCAAAGATGTTCTGCGTATTATCATATAGAACAAAGGCGAATAGCAAATCTTGACATTTGAGAAGGTCAAAGCAGAAAAAAATCTTCGGCATTTTTGCTTTCAAAAACTTGATTTAAAAGAAAACGAAGTGAATATCAAGATTGTTGCCAATTCATTCTCCGTTGACTGATATTTTCAGTTCTGGATTTTGTGTAACGGTGAGTCATCCGGTTCTGGTTTCCCCCTCTGGTATTTATACCTTAGGCCTTTGTGGATTTGACGAGGGACATCTTTGACCTGGTGCGGAGCGGGGAAATCAAGATCCAGGACGGCTGGGAGGGCGTCAAGAGCGGATTCGTTCCCAATACCGTCCACTCGTCGGAGGAGGTCACCAAGGGCAGCCGGCAGTGCTACTGCTGATTCTCCCGGCCACACGCGGGGTGTGACAGGGGGTGAATGCTTCAGCGGACCCCGTCCTTAGGAGATCTCTCTCTCTCTCTCTAGCCATGGCTTCACTCAGGCCATTTTGGTTTTTTTTTTTGTGGGACTCGTAATACTTCCCCGCTGAGTTAACACACTTTACTTCTATACACAAGACGTCGTTTGGTCTTTCAGGTGCCCGTTTATGGCTCTGTCCACGCTTAGGACACTTTGTTGATGTTCCTAACAGGCGTAGAAGCACAAGAAGCATCCTAACTCCCCTCACTGTTCTGTGTGCATGCGTGTGTGTGATTGTATTAACCCTCGGCTCTTAACAGCACTCCAGCTTTAGTCCACCTTTGCTCCTTCCTGACGTACACAGTCACGCTCCGGTGGCCGCTTGAGTTCTTGCCGCACGTCCCTAAGAGACTGAGACCGGGTCGGCGTAGCGTGTCTGCGCCCATGATGGGTTCGATCTGAATCAGTGGCGCCGAGACTGAGCCATGCCTTTTTCGTTCCGTGCATAATACTTAGAATATACTGCAGCCCTGTACAGACTATATCCAGTGAGAGAGGTGAGACAGAAGATCTTCACTGATTGTACTGCACTACACATCCAAGTGGCTTAAATACATGGAGGATCATGAAAGTGAAATCAAATTGAACCAAAGTCTGAGACGCTGTCATGCTTTTTATTTTTTTTTTTTGGGGGGGGTGAATGCTCCGAGAAAGAGTTTTCACAGTGAAAATGTTCAATCGTACATTTGCTGTTTGCTGAAGGGAAAGTTACTGTAGCAACTTACTGATAACCATTATAGGTAGATCACAGCAAGGAATTTATCAATATGATAAATACCCAGTTCATGTTTACTAGTCTGTGTTGGTTTACTGGTGAGAACAGGTAAGATATGACCTTAAAGCCTTTTCATATGGAGCCTCAGTGTGTTCTATATAAAAAAAAAAAACATAAAAGAAATTAATAATCATATCGATAAATTGTGTCATATATAAATGAACCAATTTGTTAAATCTTCTAAGAAATAATTAAAACTCAAGTTATTCCTCGGATATATTATTTCAACATTATTATTTACAAAATAACACAGTTTCACAGGAGTTTTTCTTTTGTTTTTGTTTTTTTTTTAACCATTGCATGTGGTATGTGGGACATTATGTTGTCATGCTGGTGTTTGTGGCCCTGCAGACACATTCATTGTAAACACGATCATTCACAAACATAGTAAGAATAGTAGAAACTTCATACTAGTGCCACTGGTTTTCCATGTGGAGTTAATTAGCCAGTTAGCACCTGTTAGCGAGAGCTAACACTGCCCGTCTGTCTTTGAGGAACGTATTTAAAACCAAAATGCCCCTGAGGTAACGCTGAGTTAACCATCTACCACTTGATGCTGCCGCTAGCCACACAAGTTACTTTGGCATTGTCTGAAAAACACTCACAGCTGGTCTTAAGGTGAAGAGCCCCCCCCCCAAAAAAGAGACTCCTCTAATCCACGGGATGAAAAGATCTTCTGTCCACTGAATGATTAGAAATTGATTTTTAACCCCTACCCCAAGGTTTGCCTCTGTTTCCGAATCAAAGATGGCTGTCGGCCGAGGGTAGCCTGATAGGAAACGTCGCAACTGAGGGTGCGGATTAAAAAAAAACCCAAAACCTTTTTAGCAGATGGATTATTTTTTCATCCAGACAGTTAGAAGAGTCTTTAGGAATTCTAGAGATACCACAGTTAGGTTTTTCCAGACGACACCAATAAATGATCCATTAGAGAAACCAATCGTTACATCTGTGACCTGAATATATGCTAATTCAAGAGAGGCACATATTCACAGTTGGCTGAGTAGGTTGACCTTGTTATTCCAGATAAATGGCCTGAATTAGCTGCTCTTGTCATCTAGCTTATCTTTTATTTAACTTGCCTAGCTGTTTAGCAGGCTAGGTAGGTACCATATGCTGCGTTAACTTGAACGGATGGATATGTTAGTTACTTTGCCTGTGTGCTGTGTTTACTACTTAACAGCGGCTAGATAGTCGATTTAGAATATCTTTGACATTGTTGTAGCCGACAGGTGTTTAAATGGCTAAATTTGGCAGCAGTTGCTGAGCTAACTTAAAGAGAAGCACGGGGCCATGAGAATTTATGAAAAGTGAGGGCCTGGCCTATGCCATGGAAAGATGAAATAAAAAGTGACATTAAATAATATTGTGATTAGGGGGGGGGGGGACAAAAAATGCCCTTTGTGAAAAAAAAGAAACTCCAATGAAAAAAAAACAAAAACATTTAACAATAAAAAAAAAAAAATCCAAAGATTCTGGTTTGATTTACATTTTTCACAATTTATTCATGTGATTATTTATTTCATAATCATTCATTTATTTCTGCAATATTGAACACTTTGGGGCTTTTGGAAAATGATATTATGAATCTTAATACGGAGCCTGCTCTTTAATATTACACAACACCTTCAGGTTATAATCTCTTCTCACACTTATGCCTACAATCCATTTATAGATTCAGTCATGCCCATTATAATCAATGCATGCCTCCATTTTAACTGAAATTTTCCAAAGAAAAGAACTTTTATTTTTGATATAATGTAAATAGCCATTTCATTCAGTACCTGGAATCTCATCAGACAGAATGAAGACAGAATGAATGAAGTGTCTAATTTGTTGTTTGGGGATGTGAAAAGATCTTATGTGCCATGGCACAACGTGCGTTTTAACCATGGAAAATGAACAAATTAGGAATATTTGAACCTGACCATTGCCAGTTCAGACTGGCAGCATTGATAGTGACTAATTCATTTAAAAAACAGCCTTTGAAACAACGGCGAGTGAGTGTTTATTTCAACCGTGCAGAAGGACGTGTCTCTTCTGAGTGCCTTTTGGAGGAAAGACGCAGACAGCTTCCTGTCCACAAATACAACTTTGTGTTTATCGTGTGAAAATTAACACCTGAAAGTGTGAGGTGGCGGGAAACACACTGGTATCACATTACACATCCTGTAAATAATTTCTTTAAACCCAAGCCCTGTCAAAGTTGACTGTTCAATGTTGTTGTGACATCAGGTGTCATTAATAATAAATGCCTGGAAACGTTAATAAAGATTTGCCTTGTGCAAACATCAGAGGCACCCTGCTCTTTTCTTTACTCTTAAACGGTCTGGTAGTAATGGACCGCAGTTGTGGGTAAACAATTTGTGTAACGCTCAGTGTGACCACTAGAGGGCCTCACTGTCATAGCAGGCAGGCGGGCGGGAAAAGTTTTTTCAGGGCATCATGATTTGCATATTTAGGTGTAAAAATTGTGGCCTTTTGCATCTAAAAAACAATTTTAAAAATCAGCTTTAATTAAAATCTAAAATCACAAACATTTGCAACATGGGCGAGAGAGGGGTTCCAGATACATAATGATTAGAAAAAAATGCAATCACGATTGTCTAATGAAAAGCTTGGCTCTCAACATAATGTGTGCAAATCTAAAATCTGATCGTTTTGCCTTGTTGACCAAAGTGGATTAGGCTGCTCTTCTAATGCTTTGTATTACTCTCAAGCATATTTAATTAACATGCTCTTTGTTTAAACCCTCACAAGCAAAATACTGCACTCAACCATCATTAGCTGTGAAATGCGGATATTTCATATTTTCAGCAGGACGGCCACGAGAGCCGATCAGGTGAATCGTTGTCGTCAGTTTACTGCAAAACTTATGGCACATTACCAATTTAGTTTATAGGTGCAACTCCTCAGCTGTCATTTGTCAACCCTGACGGGGGGGGGGGGTGTTATGCATTTGCACCACAGGTACTGAAAATAGACCTAAAAGAAATTAGAGAGGGACAACAGGAGTCTCATACAGAGACTCTGTGGTCATCTTGGTCAGATGCGGGGGGGGGGGCATCACAGCATATGTAGTGGAGGGTGTCACCACTGTATTTACATTACATTACATTTTCCTGATTGAAAAGTATGTGTTTGATCGAGACATTTGATTTTAACAATATTGTGTTTTTTGTATTTTCTGTCTCACATTACTGTTACATGTGAGGTTCTTAACGGTGAATGGGGGCAGGGATGGTGACTGCTGACCGTGAGAAACCTGTGAACACACCGTTGAAACTGGTGTTTGTACGTGAGTTTATTCAGTCAACTGTAACGGATAAGTTAGTTTATTATTCAGCTATTATATGTAAGTCTGAGGAAAGTTGTAAAGAACTAAAATTTTAACGTTTTCTTATGCTCGTTTTGACATTTCACTGCCTTGAACTAAAGAATGACAAAGGGATGTACTACAGTGGTGCAAGTCATTCTCGACAGATATTTTAAATGGTTTTAGTGAATGCAGGCCCATCAACGCTCTATGAAGGGCATTGCTGCTCAGTATAAAAGATTGTGATTGCTCTTTGTGCTGAAAACCACTGATATTAACAGAGATGGTATGCAGATGAATTCTGCATAGGAATGAGCATATGGATTTAATGTTTTGAGGCCTGTGGCTGAAGGATTACGATTCATTTTAGGGGTTGCAAAGTTAGTCAAACACCCCTTAAGGCTGAGTCATGTTGCAGCTCACACAGATGATGTTGTTAACATAATTCTGCGAGACACCGGCGACTCGCTGCCAAGGCTGTTAACCGTAGCTTCGACAGCAGCCGCTGGAATCCAGCTCATACTGAGAAAATGGCTCCCATCTTTCTTTCAACTAAAATGAAGCAGTGGATAAAACACAAGAGGCTTTTAATCTGCCATAAGCATGAATCATGTTTTATTAAAAAAAAAAAAAAAAAAAAAAAAAGGGGGGTGAGGAAAAAAAAGGAAACCACATTGAAAATACAGCTAATATCATACACTACAGCCATATGTACAGGATATAAAACCAAAAGACAAAAATAGATCAATGCTGTTAACGAGACAGCATCGAGAGGGGAGATGATTGTAGCAGATTTTCTGAAAGGCACAAGGGCTGCGTTTGAAGAGCTCCGTGCGACAAGAGTCACAGCTTTATGACGTTTCAACAGAAAATGCTCCCTTCATGGGGTCCATCACTCAAGGGCATTCAAGACCAGTCTCGCAATTAAACCTGCAGTGGAGGTCTCGAGTCAAACGTTATGTTTGTTCCATGCCCGTGAGAGCAGCTCATGAAGTAGCTTGAGTAGTTGGAGTTTTTTGTGGTTTTTCTTTTTTTTAAAACCAACCCCCATGCCTTCCTCAGGCAGAAAGGTGTTTTGTTTTTGTTTTTTTAGGCACCAGATTATAGATTCACATCAGAAACAATGACTGAAGTCAGATCTTCCCTTACCCAACTTCTCCACAAACGTTTTGAGCTTTGTTTGTCAAGCTTTTACATTTCTACATGGGGAGCACTTTCTACTCAAACTGAGATGTTTAGGGACTTTTTATTTTTAAATCTGCAGAAATTCTTCCATTTTGCCTCCATCAGGACCATTTTTTTGTTAAAAAAAAAAAAAAAGGACTAGGATTTATGTAAGCAGCATCAAATGTCAAATAAAATGCCTATAAAACATCACCTCTTACCAAAGTATACTTATGGTCATATTTTAAAGAAAGTAAGTTTGTATAATTTACAGCATTTTACAAGCGAAGATGTAGTTTAAACAAATACTGTACACTCTACAGTAGCACTTTACTACGACAACAAAAAATATGCTATTAACAATAAGTTAACATTAATTCCAGAGAATTGGGGTAAAAACATTTAAAATTATACAATTTAGAGACCAACTTTAAGCAGTCATTAATTGTTTTGGAAATCTCCATTTCCAAAAACACGTTCATTTGGTCAGGAAGGAAAGAAGATATTACGGTTAACTAATTAGTTGAACCAAGACATTTGAAACAAAAGCAATGTGGAAACAACAAAAGAGACAAAAAAAACAAACAAACCTGTCCATTAAACATTAAAATACATTAAAATCTAAAAAAGCATATTAAGAAAGAGTGATATTAAAATGCAAAACAAAAAGAGTACTAACCCAAATAGACAGACAATACTATAAACACTTAAATATTAACAGCTCTATCAGAAAAAGTAAATACAGTAGTAAAAATAAAACGGATGGGAGCTCAACAGACAAAGCTGCCAAGAACAAGTTTCAATTGAAACTAAACAAGAACCTTTGTGAAAAAATACTTATGCTTTTCACAAGGAAGTTAAAAAAAAAAAAAAAAAAAAGTGAAGATATTTTTAGTGATTAAAGACAGACCCTTGTTCAGTAACAGGCTCCAAGCTCCCAGATACTAAAGTGGACCTAACAGAAATCGACAAATGTCAATTACAAAAATAATCCCAAACTATTCACTATTCATAAAAAAAACAAAACAAAAAAAACAAAAAAACAACAACCTCTTTTCATTGACCCATCAGATTATAACTGTGGGAGATTAACGGACTTTCTAAATGTAAATCTTTCCTCAGCTTTGCAGAAATATCTGGGTACAGCTATTTTAAAAGAACACAAACTGATTAATGCAAGTAGGTGTAATTCATTCCAGAAATTACCAAGTTAACCATATGGAGGATTTAAATTTTAATACAAATCCTTCCACACCCAACAATGCTCTTTTGGATGGGGTCAAACTACAGTAAATACCAGAAAGGATAGTGGAGGTTAAATTTTCCAAGGGCCTTTATGGCTCAAAAAGAAGTTTGTTGCCCTTTTGGCTGTTAAAAACTTTAAATCAAAATCCTTTCAGTTACCTGGTTTATGTTGAAAAAAAGGCCACAGATACCATTTCAACAGAGACTACAGGTGAGACGATAACATAACACAGATAATTAATGATGAGCAACTCATTTCATTATTGTACTGTAAAATATACTTTATGGCTGTTCTCTGGGAGCAAGGGGAACAAGGGCCATAGTGTGCGTAAAACTCATCCAATCTGTAAAGCATGTGCGTAAATGACATAAATGGACTATGTGCTACTGATCAAACTGCACTGAGGTCCTGACCTCGCACCTTCAGTCCAACTCACTTTAGACACAAACAATCAGGCTGGTGCAATAAGCACAGGAACACTGAATTAGAATTGTCAACTCTTCTGAAAGCTGTTCACAAGAAGCATCTGATTTTTGTCTTGGCCACACCCCAGTGGCACGAAAAACAAGTTTCTTAAAACAGCCCTAAGTCTAGCTCACTGAGCCAAGTGCCTTGATGATCATAAACTCACTGGTTTAGGTCATAATTTTTTAGTTATGTAGACAGTAGTACTCCGAAGTGGCCTGGTTGCTCCTTCCACAGCCTGCCACAAAAACAGAGGAAGCGTAAGAGAAAAATAGCTAAAGTGACATTTTTCCAGTTTACAGCTTCAGATAACGGAAAACAGATTTTCATGAGGAGTGCTGCGGTAACTCTGTTAGTTCGGTCCTTTCAAAACATGTGTTATAGGCAGGTAAATATCTTCAGGGGGCTAAGGCTAATTACAAACAGACAGACAGATTAAAACAGACACATGGGCCAGAAGGTGGCTCTGTCATAGTGTCTTGCCATCAAGTTAATCAGCCTCCAAGTCAGAGGTAAGATGTGTGTGGCGCTTTTTTTCTTGCCTCTTCTCCCTTCAAACCCGGGGCTGTGTTCCAGGCTGACTACACTGCAGCATTTGGCTGCCAGTAAAACCAGACTGCCAAAATGAGTGTAGCTGCTCTGCAACATCTCCCAGGTCTACATCAGTATTTATCAGGGGCTTGCGCCTGCTTCCACATCACTGTCATCGGGAGCACCCTTGTAACTTCGGCTCTTGGTCTGCAGCGCAGGCTTATATTTACGAGGGGGCGACCTGTTTGCAGCCTCACTGCTGTTCTTGATACCATAAAAGAAGTAGATGGCGAAACCTGAAGGGGAAGAGAGAGGCAACAGGAAGTTATGAAACTGTTACAGGAATGTGTAGCATTAGAAAGAAAAACGGAATTGCTGATGTACAAAACGTACCAATAATCATCCAAACGGTGAAGCGGCACCATGTACCCATGTCCAGCTGCATCATGAGGTAGATGTTGACGAAAACACTGAAGAGGGGCAACCAGGGAAGAAGAGGGACCTTGAGAGGACAGAGGCAAAGTCAGCCTAACTGTATTTCTAAATTGACCCGATTCAGAGTAGCAGAGAAAGTGAACCAGGTGTGGAAAAATGCCACAGCAAATAAGACGATCTCTTTGCCTCTCAGCTGCCAAGATGGTGTCAGAGTTGCTGATGCAACAGTGTGGTTTTCTCAAAACAAAAAGAACTTTAAGGACAAAGAAAACAGAAATGTCCTCTCTGTAACTCAAAGGCTGCATTCTCAGGACTTGATAGTTACCTTGAAGGTGAGAGCCTCTTTGCTCTCAGGCTGCCTGCAGATGATGAAGAGGCAGACGCCACAGAGCAGAGTCAAAATGACACAGGGCACCACAACGCCGGCATGACCGGCAAGCAGCTCCGTCAGGTAGTTGGCCAGGATAATACACAGTATGGTGATAAGAACAGCTGCAATGAAAGGCGGAGAGAAAGTTTAGTTATGCTGGTCGCAGCAAGATGCAAATTAACCACGAGCCGTGGCCTAGGCCTCCCCCGTGACACTTACAAATAATAGCAGTTGTAGCATAGACAATGTTCCCAGAGGTCTTTGTCGGGCTCTTTCCACTTGGGCAGAAGAGCAGCTTGGGCGTGAAGGTCTCTCGATAAGACTTCTCCGTCTCCACGCCGGACTCGTCGCCACTGTCCCCTCCACTCACAGCCACCTTCTCCCCTGCCACCAGCTCCACCAGTTTCTCTGTCTGGCTGGATGAGGTCAGGCTGCCTGGCTGGTACCTGTGGAGGCAGAGAAGTGTCAGTGAGTATTAAAAAATAAAAATAACTTAAAAAGATTTACAGTGGTTTAACTGTAAAAAAACAAAAAAACAACAACAAAAAAAAACACCCCTATAGCTAGAAACCCTGACTGCATACAAATAAACAGCTTTCACAAAATGTATTAACATTCTTGTGCATAACTGTATTGGTCCAGTTTAGGCCAATACTAATGAGAATGAGCCATTTCAGAGCCAGTGCGTAAAGCTTCTGTGACCCTTCTGTTTTAACTGTACAAAGATTATGATATAACCGTGTTTTTAAGCTGGTGCTTGGCAACAGCATTTGTAAAGCAGCTGCTGGGGAGTAATTAACATGATAACATGATTACAACTTCAGAAGAATGTGCTGGCAGAGACTGAGGGTGCTTACCTGAGGATGAGAACACAGATGGCCACCAAAGAGTACGCTAACAGAGTTCCAATAGACATGAGGTCAACCAGAGCTGCCAGGTCAAACAGGAAGGCCATGAGAGCTGTAAGGTAAAACCAGATTTTTTAGAAAATTTACACTGTCGCCCATTTCAACAAGTCAGAAAGAGAAATAAGGTCATGCTTCAACTCTTTAGACTGACACCACAAATACATTGTAGTGCCTTTTTTTTTTTTGTAGACATTTCTGTAGCGAAAAGTGTTATTGCTCCTTAACAGACAGCTGCCAGGAAAAAAAAAAAAAAAGAAAAAAGCTGTGACCCTGGCAAACCATAAACAAAAAAAGTCTCAGACTTGACAGCATAGGATAGACACAGCAGAAGCAGCCTGTTGGTCTGAAGCAATGAGCGAACTTGACAAAAGAGGTAAATGGATAAAGACACACACACCCACACTCGGAAGAAAAAAAAAAAATCCCATAAAAATACACAATTAGAATAGCGCACTCACCTGCAACAATGCCAGAAGCAATGGTAGCCAGGAGAGGGGTCTTAGTACGTTCATTCATCCTGGACAGAACACGGAACAGAAGCCCGTCCTCTGCCATAGCGTAGATAACTCGAGGCATGGGAAACATGGAGCCTAGGAGACTGGGGAAAAGATCAGCGGTTAGCAAATGATCTGTGTTGTTAGTGGTAAGAGATTTACAGCATTACGAAAAGGAAGGCATTGTTACCAGAAACAATCTCCTTCCTTACCTGGTGGACAGAGCACAAAGGGAGCCCACGGCCACGATGTATCTGGCGGGAGCCCAGCCCACGTAGCTGAAGGCCTCGGGCAGAGGACTCTGGGTGTTCAGCTCGTAGTACGGCATCATCAGAGTCAGGGCAGCAGACACGCCGAAGTAGGCGAAGAAACAGATCAGCAGCGAGGCCACGATGCCAACGGGTATGGATCGCATGGGGTTCTTTGCTTCTTCGCCTGAGGACAAAACGCAAAGATGACTCGATGACATTCAGTAGTAAAATGAGAAAGGGGAACAGACGACCGGTTGTGTTTGTAAAATGTGAGATTTTATGCTCGTTCAAAGATGATAAGTCACATAAATGCACTGCTGTTTTCTATGCAGTGCTGAGGTTTCCACTGAGACATTTGTTCTCATGTGACCATAAGGGTACAGGGCCGACAAGAGCAAAGTCTTGTGTCAAAATTGCAAATATATGCAAAAAAGACAAGTCTGTGCAGAAACATTCTTGGTTTTTAAACAAGGGGCCCAGTAATATATGATTAATAAACAAACCACAAAACATACCCAAGCTCTTGCTTTTCTATGTGTGATTTATTACAGTCTAAAAAGGGCCATGGTCGGGTTTTATAGACAAGATAATGTTTATAACAAAAGGTCTTCATAGGAGTCAGTTGCTTCCCAAAAGTGGGAAGCAACTTGAAACACTTAAGAATTTAAAATTTGTCATCTTTTTCTATAGTTACTTTTGTGAACCCTTTCATTACAATGTCTCTCATGGAAATATCAAAATCACTCACTTGTTGTAGCAATGCAGTCAAAGCCTACAAAGGCGTAGAAGCAGGTGGCAGCACCAGACAGGACTCCAGTGAGGCCAAACGGCGCAAAGCCGCCAACGCCAAATTCCTCCTCAATTCTGAGTGGCAGAGGAAGAGGAGGCACGCAGTTTGTTTAACAGCCAAAAATAACAATGAAACACAGAAGAAACAGTAAAACTTTGAGATTAATTACTTACGGAAAAGGCTTGCTACTGTTGGTTCCATTTCTGTAGTGGATGTAGTTTTCCTCCGTCAGATTCCAGTTGGCCGAGTTCCCCTTCACAAAGCCCGAGATGATAACGAAGCCCAGGACCACCAAGTTGATGCCTGTGAAGATCTTGTTCACTAGCGCCGACTCGCTCACTCCAAAGGCCAGAAGTCCTACGGGCAGAAAGTACAAGAAGGCGTGGAGGGAACACAATGAAAAGAGAGTTCATTTTTCAGCACCTATAACAACATTCCTCCTGTGTGGGTGAATGTTTATCATTTTCCATCATACAATCAGTCAGTCAGCCAGCCAGCCACACCTATAAACCTATTATCTCTTTTTGTTGCTGTACAACACTTTTACTGGCATGCCATAGTAGTTTAACAACTCTGTGGCTGTTATGCAATGTTTGTAGTGCAGTGCTCTCTATAGCTCACAACTTCTCCATTCACAACTTCTAGTTCCCCTTGCATTGATCATGTTTTCTCATTCTTATCCTGTGAAACCCAGAGAGGATCCTGACCCCAAGCTGGGAACCACTGAGGATAATGACTGAGGCTGAGAGGGGCTAACTTACCAGTGAGCAGGAGGACCAGGATGAGGGCAAACAGGTCGGGGTACTCAGCCAGCACCTTCCCTGGCACCTTCATTGCCATGGAGGCTTGAAAGAAGTCGGAGATCTTTTTTTCAACCAGATTGTCAAAGGTCGAGCTCCACGCTCTGGCCACACTGGCCGTACCTAAAAAGATCGGACAGAAACGGAGACAAGTCAACAATGTGGTGACAGGGAGTTACTTGTCTTTTCCATTGTTTTAACTAGGGATTTCAGCGCAGTTGAAACTGCAATTAACTGATCAGTGGTGCTGATACATAAGAAGCAAACAACATAAAAAGCTCTGCAACGGCTCCGCTCAAACTTTAGGAAGCTCACCTATTACATAGGAGAGGATGAGGTTCCACCCTGTGATGAAGGCCCAGATTTCTCCAACTGTCACATAGCTGTAAAGGTACGCAGAACCTGTCTTGGGGACACGGGCGCCGAATTCAGCGTAGCACAGGCCGGCCAACATGGAGGACAGAGCTGCGATGAGGAAGCAGAGGACAATAGCGGGTCCCGCCTTCTCTCGGGCGACCTCGCCAGCGAGGACGTAGACACCGGCACCGAGCGTTGAGCCCACTCCCAAGGCAATTAGGTCAAGGGTGGAGAGGCAGCGGGCAAATCGGGTCGCTTCACCAGAGCAGTCTAATGCCCGGCGACGCAGCAGGGTTTTGCCAAAGCTGGACAGCTTGCTGGCCATATTCGATGCGACTGTGTGCGGGCGCTGAAGCAGGCTATGGGTTTCAAATCCTTCGAGTGTAGGTGGGTGTGACTGACACCGCTTAGAACGAACACGTGCGAGTGGACTGAGAGTAGAAGTACTTGAGCAGATGGAGTCGGTTAAACCAAGTACTGGTTTATAATTGGTCCTTTTGGTGTAGGTATGGTCACTTACGTTTCCTCAAGCAGACACTGGTGGTAGGTCTATGGTCACAGTATTTTGTAGCAGCAGATTAGGAACTATGAAGAAACACAGAAAAAAAAACAAGGTCTCAAAACAGGGGACTATTCATTAATTGCCAAGTCGTACACTGCCCAGAGCTGTGTTTGGCACTGCGCAGTGGAATTTTTTCATCTTTTCTTCCCGACAGTGAACATTTTCCAGGGAAGGTGTTCGAATGATAGCAAAACTGTGGCAGGGTTTATAAAACTAAAAAAAAAAGAACAAAACATATAACAAATAGGGACATGCTCACAGAAATTGTAGACCATATACCGCAACCTTAGCCGTACAAATAACAATAAGTCGTGAAGTGTGTCTCAGCAGGTTTTAGATACATTTCAAGTGAACACATGCAGCACCAGAGAAGTTGGAAACTTTCCCTGAATTTTCTTCCTGTCTTCAGCAAAAAGGAGTAACAATCAGTTGGAAGGTTTGAAGAGGCAATTTTTAAAAATGTGTGTGTGTGTGTGTGTGTGTGTGTGGGGGGGGTATTTCACTACATGGAGAATCTGTATGAACACACCAGTTACACAACTTCCAGGAATTCATACCTCAACCTTTCAGTTTAGTAACATCATGAGACACAGTGGGACACAGAGAGACCCCATGAAGACAAAAGAAAACCCAACGCTGTCCTACCAGGCTTGATTCTAATCCTAATTTTGCCTTGACAAAATAAACCAGCCATAGTACACCCCCCTATGAAGACAAAAGAACACCTAGCCCGATTCCTAACCACTCCCTTACTACGTGTCATGTTTTTTCGGGAGAAAGGTGCTGACAGAGAAAAGCGTGGGAAAGCCAGAGCCTGCAAATACATGATATGGTGGAATTCTGCAAACTAATATCAACAAGGGAGAGGAGGACAGCGTGAACCAGCAGCTTGATAAAGTGAACCAGCTGCACTGGGAGAAGGTTGATACACCGAAACAATACACTATCCTGGACTGAGCCCTACCCTATATCAACAGTACAAAAATGTCAAATAACCAACTATTCATCCCTGAGGTGAAAAATCCCTTTTATATCACAATACTTACTTACATATGCTATTATGCTGTGTGTTAAAGTGTATTTTGTCTATTCAAAAGGACACTGACTTGGAGGGTTGATTGCTACTGTTTCATAATTAAAATACAGTACACAGTTACAGTGATTGAGCCATTTATCATCAGCAATCTAAAACAAGCAAGTTTAGGGAACTACTCAGACAAAACGAATCCTCAAGGGCAACGACAACACGTTTTACGTCAGTAGCGATGAGCATGTCAAGTTCAGAAAAAGGAGGAATGATAATGATTACATCAGTTTCTGCCCAAACACACAAGAAGAGTACGTACTAGGCCAAGGACACTTAGCAGAGCAAACCTGACCTGACACATTCGTGGTTGTCTTTGGAGGCGGTTAGATTCCAGGGTATATCAACAGACAGGCTTTATATAACAGCAATAAGTGAATATTATTTTAAGGGAGGTAACATGAGTATGTGTTTAGTTAAACAGGCAGATAGGCCAAAGCGTAATTAACATTTTGGTATGTGCTGGTCAAGCAGGATAAGGCAGCTGAATCTTATCTGTGAATACTGCACTAGTCTTATGATTATTACTACAACTACATCTACCATTGTGATGACTAACCATGAACAATTTTGGTAAACGGACCACGACAAATTTCGACCTTAAAGTCTGAATCATAGTAAGACTCCACTATTCTGCAAGGAGAGAAATAGACAGGATCACCAGCTTCCCAGCTTCTGAGCAATCACAGATTTTATGACACATACTAATGGTTATTTTAACAATTTTGAACAATTTCTAAAAAAAGACACCCCTCTAATCTTATGCCTCACTACACTGAGAAAAAAAAGTCAACATGACGGCACTCTGAATTTTTCTGGACATGAGGTTTTTATTCCTTGAAATTTAGTGGTAAAGGATCAGCTTTGCAACCCCCCCCCCCCAAACACAAGGCTTGAAGTCACTGGCACCGTGTCTGGAGGCTATAAATGCATCGACACCCGATTCCTCAGTGTGAATGCTGAGAGTGCAGACGGACATTTCAGGCCTATCAGTCACCTCACCACTCAGGCAGCAAAGAGAAGAAGTGAAACACTAACCCATATCAGGCCAACTGTGCGGCCCAGAGTCGATGGGCGAGTGTGGCTGTCTACCTGGATCAGAGGTTGGGCAAAAATCACCCTTTCAGGCTCATTAAATGTGTGGAACTAAAGATGAGGAGGCCGAGAGTGTCCCCTGCAAGACTATTCTTGTAGTCTATTTTTTTCTTTGTTTTTTTTTTTGTTTTTGTTTTTTTAAAAACCTGTCTAGTAAAAAACAAGTTTAAGTAACGCTTCAGGTAGAATATGAGAATCTCTCCTTTCCATTTCAGGAACTTAATGAAGCCTTTACCATTTTCACTTTCTATTGTGCTTTACACACTTTGGGAGAAAAATTACTAGAATTACATTTCATGCCTGATCAGGAGGTGACACCAATTCAAATCCCAGGTCCTTTTCAGACAGTGGAAAAGATGGAGCTAGAATTAGATTAAAGAAACTAAAGTACTAAATGAAAATTGCAGGAAAACTGGATAGAACCTGTACCAAAATAGTGCCAGGAAAACTAATATTAAAATAATGAGGATGATGAAGGGTGATCAAAGACATTTATGAATCACTAACCAAATCTGTGAAGTCCCCTTGATTGTAAAAATGAACAAAAATGCAAAGATGCACCACACCCTCAAAAAAGGTTCAAAGTTCAGTTTGCTCATGTTTTAGGTCACAGAGTATGTTGAATCATTTAAAAAAATATATAAATAAATAAAAGGAAGAAAAGGGTGTTTCAGCGGTAGATTATTTTATGGTCTAATAATGGCCTGATCTTTTTCATAGCATGCAGGATAAAAGCTCTCACAATGTTTCAGTACAATAACAATATTCTATTAATACCATAAACAAAACATAACCTATTTATCAAAGCACTTTTAGTCTTACTATTTCAAAAGAGAATATCCTGCCTATAAAGTTAAGTGTTGAGAGAAAAAGACAAACACTATCAAACAATGAAATAAAAACACAGAGAGCACCTGACAGCCGTAATAACAAACAGTCAGCCTTCAGAAGACTGATGGGAAACTGGTACATGGAGGAAATACCCCCACTCCCCTTTCGGTGTGACATTCCAGTAGCATTTTCCACCTGTGCACCAGGAACTGAGATCTGAGAGTGTCAATGTTGGGTCAATAAACATTTATTACTAAACTACTGTGCCGGGAGGGCTGTGATCTCCTCAGGGGTTCGCTACAACACCACACATACATTCACCAAGTAGGACAAAAGTGTAACTAAAACTGTGCAAACAGCGTGGGCTACAAAACGCCAAAAAGGAGTTAACGTTTGGACAGGTTAATTCTCAGCTGAAAATGAAAAAAAAAATCTATTTGTTGAAACATGTTTTTGGGATTTTTTCCCTTTCAAAATAAGACTCTTTAATGTCTACAGTTTATGTCGTGGCACAGTTCCCATCTTAATGTTGCAAAAATGCAGATCTGACTACTGTAGGACTTCACTTAAGGGTGGTCTCATTAAGGTGATGCTAGAGCCACCTTAACGTCAGTCGATGTCTCCGTCACGTCAACGACGCACTAATCTTTTCCTTGTGGTTTTCACGAGGGTGCCCTTTTCTAGCAGAGGTGTGGTTCACAAATGTACCGTCTGCAAACTCTACCCTGTAGGGGCCCGCCAAAATCCACATGAAAAGACTGGTGTGCTGTGTGCAACTATTTTCTGTTCCTGTTTGTAAAATGAATACACAACTTTCACTGGAAATAAAATACTGTGTTTGAACAGGGGAGAAAAGAATTTCTGTTTTGCTGTCTCTTATTTTACTTTTTCTTCACCAACAACACAACCAAAGGATATTCAAATCTTTAAAACATGGGACTATGTAAAGGGCTCTTTATCTTGGAGGACTGTGACCAACCACTTGGGCCAATGGTGCTCCGGTTACAACAGGCTTCAGGGATAATGGTCCTGTTGCCTGACTTAGCGTTGCGGCAAATGCTGCCACGAACACTAAGAGGATTATTTGGAGAAGTAACAAACCTCCTAACCTCATTATAACTTGGTGCTGCTCCTTTTTTCCTCACATATAAAAACAACACATGGCTATGTTTTGACTGCCACCGTTGTAAACAACAACAACAAAATCAACTGCTCTCATGGTCTACGACCGGACCAGTAGCATTATTTCTGCTATCGGACAGTGACAACGTCAAATATCGAATTTTCTATTGCCAAACGGAAATTTGCATTTAGTTAGTCCCAAGTTGAAACAAGAACATGAATCTGAATTATATCCAAAAATTCTACAACTTATGGTCCTGATATTAGTCTCAAATGAATTAAGTGAATTGCAAGAGTTATTCTTGTACCTACTACTTTTTATTCCAAGCAGTTTAACCCCCCCCCCCCGCCAGAGTAAGGGCTGAAAATCATCCTTTAAAAGGATGATTCTTACTGACCACAACTCACCATGCTGTGCTAGGCCTGAAATATTTTCCCATATTTGGATATATTCAAATGTTTACCTTTTCATAGCTTTTTGTATCTAATATTTTTTTTCTAGTCAAAAAGAAACATTTTTTTTTAAGTTTAGATTCTTGAAATCTGTATCTGCTTATCCCTATATTAAATATTCCTAATCCTCTAGTGTCATCTGTGGGGCAAGCAGCAGAACAAAGGGAACCACATATTCAGTATCCTATCCACGGCTAAAAAGCTACCGAAAAGTTTAAGTATGATCATGCATAATCCTGGAAGGAGCACCGTATGATGGCTGACTGTACACAGTGAATCATTCTTTAGGCATCTTGAACAGAATGGTTTTCCAGGATTTTGAAGTTGTACATAAAGGCTGTTGGTGATTTTGTTTATATCTATCTATCTATCTATCTATCTATCTATCTATCTATATATAGATATATAGATATAGATATATAGAGATATAGATGTGTCACACGAGCACGGTAAATGTGCTTGGTTCGGTCTCGGTGGACCGACCACCGAGACCGAACCGAGCGACCCTTTTAAGTCACCTGGCCGGATGCCACCAGTCCTGCCAAGAAACTGCTCTCACTGTGAAATGGAATGTGACAAATTAAGAATCTGTTCACTTTCCCATGATCAACGCCAACACTACTGAAACACTAACAGAATCAGACACAAGAACATAAGCATACATTAAAAGAAAGGGATAACCGACCAGCTGGACAAGAGTTATGCGCACCAAGACAAGGCTAATAAGTATCAAAATAACAAGTCAGAAAAGACAAGGCTGCATACACGTAAAAGAAAAAAAAAAAACCTTGACAGCAGTTCACCTTGTAATTTATCTCCTCGAAGTATTTAATTACACTCTGACTCACTGGAAACCAGAGCGCCACATGTGCATCTCCCAGAAATCTATTTAGGATACAAACAGTATAAAACTCAACATTAAAAAATGTTTTCCTCAATGAGACACGATTGTATTAATCCTGACTTGACAAGAGCCATTGCCAAAAATTTACCAACTGATCAGTTCATCAGAGGTAGACAGGTTTTTTTAAGGGCATGGTGCACACCCATCCTGCTATGACAAAATTTCTTGTTAAGCTCACCATTAGCCACAGCAGTGGAAATAACCAGTTAGCCTGGTCTGACCACTTATGGTCAGCAATCCCTCTGAGTAATACCAAGGCGTTGGAACTTCAAGAGGATGTTGTAATTACAGTACAACAGAAATCCTCACCCAGAATCACCCAGCTGGTGATAGGTGATACAGAAACACGTCAACTGAAAACAGTCCACACTGTTAATGTAAAGAAAAAACGTCTCTCATATATATATATTTATATATATATTTAACTGCATTTCTTGTGAAATAGTCAAAAGAATTGGAAATGCTCATTAGGGTGTAACAGCTACAGGACAATTTTCCTCCGTCCACACGTGCTATTAAGTTTTTACATTTTTAACTGTTGTCAGATTAATTATTGTGGTCACCTAGCTCAAACTAATGCCGCCTAATACAACCAACCCCGTCCATTCCTTTTGGCATAAGTGGGACCGCAACTGGCGAGGAATTACATTATCGATTAATCTGTCGATTATTTTCTGAAGCATCTGTTCGACTTTAAAATCTTAGAAAATAAATTAAAACGCCAACCAGCCAACAGTACAGAACTTAAGAGATATTCAGTCTATTATCACGCAGGATAAAAGATCAAATCTTCACATCTGAAAAGCCTGAGATGGGAAATGGTTGGCAATTCTTCTTAAAAGATGATCAATCAATCAATCAATCAATCAATCATCAAAATAGGTGATTTTTTTTTTTCCCTACAATTGACTAATCATCCACTAGTCGTTGCATCTCCAGGTACAAGGAAACAGAATTCAGCAGCACTAAAACATGACCAACTGAACATTATAACTTTCAGCCCTTGAAATAGGATCTACTGTCATTTTTTTTTTTCTGTCAGCGCGATTGTAATTATTTTGCACCTGAGAACTTGAAAACCTATTACATTACATTACATCAATACATTTTCCCCCTCATAGTAAAATCACAAAAAAATAATGTTTGGTTTGGTTTGGTTTGGTTTGTTTTTTTCCCCTACGTGCACAAAATACGAACAGCATGAGGGAAAAAATCATGGGGAAAATGAGACGGTGAACATAGAGACATCGGCGGATCGCGGCTGCAGCGCCGACAGGTAGCGACGGACCGCGGCCGCACCTGACGAGCGTCATTTACGGTTTTCCTAAAGCGCCACGTGATTCGGGGACGTAACTAACGGGGCATGTGGCATTTTACCGGATAAATCCCTCGACCCGGGTCGGAGTCAAATTACGCGCCGGGTATCTCTACTTTTGTCTTTGTGGTTGTTGTTAAATTAAATCACCATCACAACGACAACAACAATAACAACAACAACAACAACAACAAGACTCTCGCCGCGTTTAAAATCGTGGACCGGATTTTTTATTTATTTTTTTTTTAACCACCGCCGAAACCGGAAGAATGACGGGCGGCAGAAATTACAGCTGGTGTGGAAGTTAAAATTAATCGACGGTTAAAATAAATACAATTACAACAAAAAATAAAACAACAAAACGGAAAGAAAAAAGAAAACAAAAACAAGAAAACAGAAAACAACACCTTCTTCTTCTTCTATTTTTTTTTTTTTTTACAAGCAATGGAAATCATACCGGGGCGATGTTCCGACGTCCGTCTGGCGGGTCGGGGACTACAACACGAGCTAAGCTACGTGGCTCCGATCGGCCGTGTATCGTCGCTGAGATCGTCTTCACATTTGTAGGGAATGACACAAAAATAAATAAATAAATAAAATAAAAATCACAGATGCCTACCGAGCGGTGGGGAGGACGAGGGGGCCGGCGTCGTTTGCTGTGTATAACCGCGTGTGTGCATCAATGGATTATATAGATGATTGTTTTCGGCTCCACCCTCTTCCTGTTTCCCCACCTCCAAACGGGCCCGGCCCGATCTCTACACTATTTCCGAAATTGCTTTTGTTCTGCAGTTTAAAAAGAAACGGAGGAGGAGGAGGAGGAGGAGGAAAAAAAAAAACAACAACAACAACAAAAAAAAAAACAACAACAGAAAACTAAAGGCATTTCTCTCCAGTGTATCTGCACCCAGCGACCCCGGCATGCTGGAGGGTCGGGGTCGACCTCCATCGTCTTATCCTTCTCATGCAACGTCTCATGTAAAAACTCTGCCCCCAAAAGTAACTCCTATAACTATTGTACTTTTATAGATGCTATTGCCTAATGTGATTATTATTATTATCATTATACAATAACATATTATCCATTATTAGTATTGTGCATTAATATGTAATGCAGGATTTTACTGTTTTAGTTGTTTAAGGTGAAGCTTCATGCAAGGCTGCAACTAAGGATTATTTTCAGTAATTCTTAGTTGCAGCCTTGAATTTCAATTATATACAAATTCTTTCCTTCTAAAAGGAAATGCCACCAAGCCTAACATCTGAGAAGCTGAAACCATCAAATGTTTGAAAATGTTTGGTATTTTTTTACTTGAAAAATGGCTTGAATGTTTATCAAAATAGTTGTCATTCAAAACTATTATTTCATTTCTGCATGTTCATACTGTTGGAGAGTTTAATCTTGACAATGCATCATATTTTACGAGCTCTTCATATGTTTTGTCTTCACAATCTTCACTTGTACAAGTAACTTGTAACTAAAGTAGTCAAATAAATGTAGTGGAGTAAAAAGTCAGATATTCCCCTCTGAAATGCAGTGGAGTAGAAATATAAATACTATAAAATGGAAATACTCAAATAAAGCTGAGTACCTCAAATTTGTACAGTAGTTGAGTAAATGTACTTAGTTACATTTGACCACCAAAATCTGGCCTTTGTATGATGAAATTCTGTGACAGTGCACAAGTAAATGGAGAGGGGCACACAAATCTCTAAACTGAGAAACAAAATAATACTGTCTGATGCAATACCGACACTATATGGCACCAGAAGCAAAGATAAGTATAAATAAAACAGCACCTCACAGTGTCAACAGAGAGTCACTGCGTCTTGTGGCTGATACCAGTGTTTGAGAAACTAAAAATTTGACTTAATTGGGGATTTTTTTTTTTGCACAAACATAACATTAAAAAAAATAGAAAAGGATGATTTATATTTGGTTTTTAATAAAGGGTCCCTATTCAATAAAACTCTGGATAGACTGAGCCTACATCTGCAATATCATACATTCTTTTAAAAATACAGATTTGCTGTAGTTATTTTTGCACTTATACAATTATTAGTACTTTTTAAAAGTTAATCGTATTTGTATATCTAGGAACAATTAACATAGGAAATTAACAACAGTCTAATATATTTATGATATATAAATACACTTTTATGAATAAACATAGAAGTAGAAATAAAATTCTGCTGCTAGACGATCTGCCATTGGTATAATGGCTCTGCAGTCATCGAGGATCTACGCTTAACCAACTAAAGCGAAACCTTGAGAGCTCTTCATTTTCTAGTCAAAAGAAGTTTGATAAACAGTTTTTGTTCTTATGTTTGTGAGTAGGAGTAAAAGTGAAGGATTTTTACTTTTATCTTTCACTGGAGTGCAAAATTTGAGTTATTTCAGGTTTGTTAATACAGGCCTAGGATATATCAACAAATGGAGTTGGTTGGGGTCAGTTTGGCACGATGGCCTGTTCTTTCTGTGGTCCCGAGAGTTTTTTTTAAAAACTCCCCTTAACATACAGTTTCCCCCTTTACCCCCCCCCCCAGTAGCTTTAAACTTGTTTGAAAAAAAAAAAAAAACGTCTTATACCAGTGTCTGGCTAGTCATAATCTGTTTAAGCTTGTTCAAAAACTCTTAATACTGAGGGAAATATTCAAGCTCACATCTTTCATGTCTGCTCCACTCTATCAAGTGGATTTATTAAAAATGTCTTGTGCAATCATTTTATACACATTTGCTGTAATTTAGCCTGCCGTGTCTTTGGAAACAATGGGATATCTGCTAGAATTTAAAATAAAGTTATGTTGTTTTGAACAGTGGATTTGTTTGCTCTGTATGAGTTTGTAATGACTGACCCATTGACAGGCTGCGGCTTCTTAAAAATATAATAAAATTCAAGTAGATGTTCACACGAGAGGAGCAGAGTTGGAGAGGGTCAGAATGTGACATGAATATATCTTAGAATCTATACATTCATATTATCTTTACCTGTTCAGTCACTTTTGTTCACTTGAGCCGTGGAATGTCAAACAAACACAAACCCTGTGGAGATCAGGGTTGTGGACTGCGGTCACGATGCCGGTGTTGAAACATGAATACAAATGGAAAAAAAACGGGGTTTTTTGTCCAAGGTCTGAAATTGATGTATGATTGATACCTGACTTTCAATCACAGCACATGGGATGCCTCCATTGTTTTTTTTTCCTGTGTATTACACCATATTTTTTTTGTGCTGATTTTTGCATTATTTATAACTAGTGCGATCCTGCAGTGATGATGCTGCAAGACATTGATAGGGAATGTGGAAATGAGTGACATGTCTAAATAACCTCATTATAAATATTCAACATACTTTCTTGTCTGTGATTAAAACAAAAGTAGACAACAGACTGGTAATGAACCTGCCTTAAGGTTCTTAATCATTTTAACTAATACTGTGGTTTAGTTTTTCATATTCCCAAACAAAGGGCGGTTCCCCACTTTCCCAGGGGGGCAATCCAAAGGAACACATAATTTTATATGTTGTTGAGTGATTCATTTTACTTATAGCACATTCACACTTCTGACAACTTTTTGTTATAAAGTCACCATAGTAAAGTATCTGTCTAACCTGTTTGTGCTGACAAGATAAAACTAAAAAGAGAAATTAAGGGATTTACTGACTTTAGAACTGGATATTCTGTGTGTGAGTGGTCGTGTGTTTAAGCCAAGGCATCCATGGTCCGTACACACCAAGACATTGAAAAGGTGCATTTCTTTTACTATTAACATGTTGATGGTTATTGTGAATTGTTTGTCTTCTTCTTTATGTGCAAAGATTTGGATTACTGCTTTTTTTTTTTTCTTTTTTTTTTTTTTTTACCAGTTTTGCTCCTGGGAAAGACTGAAAGTTTTGATGCCTTGAACAATAACTAGGGAGGTAACTTTAAATAAAATGGATTTATGAATTGCATTTTCTCCCTCTCCACCCATCACACTCTGTCCAATGGTACTATAGTAGCCACTCGTCTCACCTATTGTCCTTGCCCAGTCACACTGCTTTGGGTTGCTCTTTCAATTTACTTCCACTTTATCAAGCTAACCCAACTGGGTGTCTCTGCAAATACAACAAGCGTCATGGTTGCACACTGGGCTCCAGCGTTAGAACTGCTAACAAAACACCCCCTAATCTCTGCCTTGGCCCACTGTACCCATCCTGTCTGCCCACTTTCATTACTCAGGACAAGGCCAGCACATCAAAGCTCGCTAGTTTTGCAGGTCACAGTCTTCACTGATGAGGAAGGTCAGGGTCGGTGTATGTATCCCAGGGTTCCTGCACATTTTCTAATTTCATTAGTCATTCTGTTCTTGTTCCACTGGATTTAACATATGGCTGTGCTCTATATAATTGATTCAAACAGCAGCTGAGTATCAAAACATTACTGTCTTGTAGTTTAGCAGAATATTAGCCTTCACAGCCATTTATAACCATTTGTGAACAGTGTGCTGTAATTTAAGATATGTTACTAAATGTATTGGCATAGAACGGCAGCATTTTCCCCACTTTTTTTTCTAATTCCAAATGTGTTTGGGATAAAGAATATCATTCATTTTCTGCTTCTTTCTGGTCATACACACACATCCTGGGAGACGGACCCCTGGACCCATCCTGCTCTTCTTGCTTTTCTAGGGGTTTTCTTACTGTGTGTCTCCTGAATCTTGGAAAACCTAATGTAAGGATAAAGGGTTTTATCTGTTTTTATAGTATGATTTTGGGGGTGTATAAATAAACAACCATAGCTAACTATTTTACATTTTTTTTTCTTAGAGGGAACCCTGTGTAGTTCAGTGCAACACAGGCCTTGCACTGTATGAATCTACTATTTGTAATTCCTTTTTTTTTCTTCTTTTTCCACGTGGAAGCCACAATTGTGTCCAATTACAGTTATGTCTAATTTGGATCACCTCCAGGTCAAGGTCTACATCACAAGATCACTATTCTGGGACAACTTTAATCCACCTGCGGCTAGAATTCCCTTTCCCCTGTTAATCCCTGCATTTCCTGAAGGAGAACGACATCGAGAAAAAGATTACAGGACTTTAAGATTCATGTTTAGTGAAACAACAAAGACCCAGTGTTGCCAGTTCGGTGCCAAAACCTGATGCTTCTTTCCTGACTAGTGAGCTGCACTTTTTTAATTGCTGCACTAGGACTGTGCTTTGGTAAAATAAGTTTTGAATATAAGATTAAGAATTCACACTGTATATACAATTCACATATTACAAACTACAAAACCTTGGTTTTGCATATTTGTGCTTACATGTGTCATAGATGAAGTTCAGTGTGTTGTTTAACATACTGCCTCAGAAAGGTGGAGCATGTTAGATATTACCTAATGCATTCCTTTGGTGGTTAAAGCAGCTAAACAAAGTGCTGAAATGTTTCAGGTTTCTTAGGGACTGTACAGAAATTATTAAGGGGGAAAGAGAGGGCCAAAAAAGACAAAAGGTATGGAAATTTTTCTGTCAGCTGAATGCAGGACTTTGCAGCAGAGGTCTTTTTATTTTTCGCACCCTGACTTTATATTGTAATTCAGCCTTCCTTTGCAATATACTATGATAGAAACTGGCAATTTATCCATTGGTTATTTTCATTGATTTTTTTTTTTTGTTTATAAAATTCCTTAAAAGGAGTTAAAATTATCAATATAAATTCATTAGCCACTGATCTGCTTGTTATTCTCTCAATATATCAACCAATCCTTTTGTCCATTAGAGTCAAATAGTAGTAAAAAAAATGATTATTGTACTTTCTCTGATCTGATGCTGACACTTCAAATTGCATGTTTTACATGAGCAACAGTTCAAAACCCAAAGATTTTTTTTTATTTCACATTATACATAAAGCATTAAATCCTTACAATTGAAAAGCTTGAAACAGAAAATGTTCATTTTTTTCTTTAAACAAAAAGACTGAATTAGGAGTTGATTATAAATAATAGTTGCAAAATTACTCAAATATTTCCACTCTGGAAATTGAGTAATGTAAAAGTTCTTTAAATTTGTTCATAATTACATTACTTGAGTAAATGTACTCAGTTTCACTTTTCAAAGGGACAACAGTTCTGTCACTTTATCAGTTGCATTAATACAATGTGTGAATCAGTGGAACACATTACAAGTTCCATTAAGATAAAAAGGTTTAAACACAATCAATTTACCATTGTTATATAATTTAATGAGTCAAGTGGTGGGTTAAAATAACATAAAAAAATAATAATGCTGGGAAGCTTTTTTACTGAGTGAAACATAATGTTTAGCCTCTCTTGTTACACCAGTAATTTTCATAGTCCCTTTCTGACTAGGCCAGAAGTACAAGCTATGGTCCTGACTGTTTTAAACAAATAGTAGTAATGTCTTTATGTACAAGGTGTAATATTTGTTTTAATTCATGTTCCTTTTACATTTTCTTCTTAAATTAGGTCACTTGCCAATCTGCAGCCACTCATCCAGCTCCCATGACTCGCTTTGAGCCGCCTCACTGCCTCTCAGTGTGACATGCTAATCGCTAACTGTAATCTGAGTTTTAGTGATTTTTGCTGCCATTTCTTCTCACTAAACTGAAAAAGAGACATGTAGACGTGACAGAGCAGGCAGCAGGAAATTTAATTGGAGGACAGAAGTAACAAGGAAGGTCCCTGTCACCCATGGTGGAACTGCAATGATAACATGTATTAATACACTCCACAATAATATTGATGGAAAGAATAAACAGCTGAAATAAGCGCAGAATAATTCTTATTTTAGATCAATAAACCAGATGCTGATTATGCCTTTAAACAATGAAATATTGTTCATATAATGAACCTCTTGTCACAGTGCTTAGATATAGTTATTTTATCTAACTTAACATTCCCAATAGCTGAAACACATAGCCGAAATGTAGGCATGATGATGTAACTAAGACAGCAGGGTTAAAACAATTAATCATGAAACATTCCTGACCGAGAGCGTATCCAGAGCATAAACCTCGGGGGGGGGGTATACTGACTGGAATGATGTGTCACTGTCTCTTTCATGATGCTACATGTTGCTTGACTTTGGGAGGTTATTAAAATCACATCTCTGCTAGCAAAAGAAAACACGAATCAAAGCAAGAAATTACCCTTTTTAAATGTAATCAAATCAATGAAAAAGACATTCAGAAAACATAACCATCATTGTAAAAAAAAAAAAAAAAAAAAAATTCAGCTATGATAAAATGACAAAAGGAAATATTGAACATGTTTTCTTCTCCACTGCTGACTTAATCAAAAATAATGTACATATAGTATGAGGAATGACTGAATGAAGACACAACATCAAATGTTTTATACATTGGGTCTTTTAGTTCTGTCCGGGAGCAATAGTCGTGTTTTTTCCTACACCGTTGATACATATCAGTTCTGGACATTTCCACCAGCTTTATAATGACGTGATGTAGAAATAAATGTACACGGGGCAGGTGCAGCAGTCTGTATTGTCTTTGCAATAAAAGAGAAAGAGACAAGACAGTAAATATGTGAAATAAGATTCAAACATACTCGAGCAATAAGTGGGATTTGAGTAATGCTTTTTTAAAAAAATCTACTGATACACTGACTTGTAATCGAACAATATTATAATTCACAGAAGATATCACAATATGAAAAATGACTGTTGCCTCATGAAGTCCAACATAGCCCCCTCTTCCCGTGTTTTTTCATAAATTTTGCCCAACCACTAAACTCTTAAAATAATCAAATTTTTATTTTATGCCATTGCATACTTTCTAAGTGTGTGTAGGAATGCTGTTTGGATTTGAATCATGCATTTTTTTGGTTGCAGCTACTTAGGCCTTATAATCTACATATGATCAATGTTGAATACATGTATTCTTGTTTTCCACAGTGGAAAACAAATACAGACAGGACTGATTTTTTTGGACTTTAGTTGTACACTCATTCAAAAGTACCAGACATATTTTGCAAATGTCATTAATTTCCAGGGTTAAACTGGACATGCTGAATCCTGCTCTTTGTTAGTGTCACAAGGTACAGTGCACGTTACTCAAGACATATTCAACTTTTTACTTATACGTATCTTTGCACTTTTGTTAGTGTGCTTTATATAACTGAGATTTAATTAACTCTCACACAATCAGGCAGGTAGGTAAAATAAAAAAGTTCTGACGGCAGCTCAAATACAATGTAAACATGGTACATCACACAGGTGTGCATGCTGAACAGGTATTTCCTGAGCTGAGGAATTGCTGTGCATTACATAACAACAAGCATCATGCAAATAGATGTTTTGGTAATTAATGTGTTATGTAGATTTCAAGTTTTATTGCCAATACACAGTAGGCCATGATCCTCTTCCTTCTTTCAAGACTTTGCCATTGACTGGTACTGAATGTTCTAGATGGAATGCAAAGTTGTTTTTTTAACTGAGGCTTTATATATAGACATTACATTCAACTAATGTAGTTCATTAGGCTTAAACTGTCTAATGAAGTGTAGACAGTGTTAAATTGTAGACTAAGATAAAAGAAGCAGGTGAAACTTGAACATAAAATGCAGGACATATCAATAGTTACTTCATGGTAGAATTTACTTTTTTTCCCCCCCATACAGATTTATCCATGTTTGAAAAAACCCGATTTAGGTAAATAAAGATCTGAATCAACAGTCTGAACAGCATGAGGTGATCAGAGGCATATAGAATAATTTGTCAGCCAGAATAAGACACATACATTACAATGAAAGCGTGCAAGTTTGCCATGCAGCCAATGATTAGTGCGGTTGAGAATGGCGGTGTATCAGAATTAGTCTGGAAAAAAGTGTTTCAGAAAGAGCTCTAGTCATGGGCGATGTGCATTACTTAACCTCTACAAAACAATAGTTCACAGAACTCAATACAACTATGGTTGGTTTGCCTTCCAATGGTCTGATACTGGTGAACTGAGAAACTTCTGCAAGCCAGTTTCTGAAGAACAGCTGACAAACTCTGATGCACTCATTATCAATTAAAAATGTTCATTGTAAATGAGATTTTATTGATTTTTCTCTATATGCTAAATAACGGCTAATGCACAACTGGTTTGCAGAATGTTCTTCCCTTTGCAACACATTATGGTGCCCTCAACGTTTTCTTTTTTGGGGGAACAACCAGGAACTATGTGTGGCATAGTTGCATGGTAAAATGACACATTGATATCAGATCTCTGTGATGATTTACATATGATACTAGCATTGATTTAGTTAAGTATTTGTGAACTATCGCCTTTGGTCTTTGCAGTGCCCATGCAACCATCTTTAGCTTCCTGAAAGCTCTTAAAGACAGGATAAAATAAAGCAAACTTACTTCATTCATACCTAAAAAACAAAAACAAACAAACAAAAAAAGAGAACAAAACAGGATCAGGACTCTCATTTACAGTCTGCATGCATCCCTATGGTACACATTAGTGCCAACACACACATTTAGACATTATTCTACTTTATTCACATTATTTTACAATGATGAATATATGACACTCATCAGGGAAAGACTAAATGTATCGTACATCATTTTCATTCCTGAAAATTGATTAAGAGCCAAATCTTCATGATACAATCAAAACTGAGGAGGGGTACTTTCCTTATTGTACAGTTATAAAACAAATGCACAAGGGAGAGAGAAGCCACAGAGTCGTCGGAAACATTATCAACATGTCCTTATGTATAGTAGAAGAACATACTTCAAGTTAAAGTGAATATGACTTTACAATGGTATACAGAGAGAGAGAGAGAGAGAGGGAGAGAGAGGGAGAGAGAGAAAGCAAGATAAAGTAGAAAGAGAGAGAAAGAGAGAAAATAACGAGAAGTTGTGAGGGAGGAGAAAGGCAGGTCAGTCTGTTCTACGACTCAGAGTTTAACCCCACATGCCCATTTCCCACACTAAACACTAGTGTCGTACTTTTCCGGGAATGTAGTTACGGTCAATGCTTTCCTCTTGCAGAAACATGTGAAGACAGCGCTCATTTTGGGCCAAGGGGTGACCTGCAATTCTAGAAACATGCACACAGAGAGACGACACAAAAATTCACTCACTGCTCATTTTCGATGCTTGCCACGGATGTTGGTGAAATGCAATTGTGGATTAGTTAGGTGACGTGGTGATGCTTTTCCAGACGCAGATTAGGTTAAGCCTTGTTTAGGGCTAGACATTTTTGACAATGCCTGACTCATACGGAATATATGATTTTCTGTTTAGGCCAACACAGTTTGTGGCTATAACACATGCAGGGAGCACAATAAGAGCTTTGATACAGGCTTTACTATATTTAACAGAGCACAGTGATACAAAACGTTTCTTGTCTAGTAGCTCTGCTTTCATTTTTCCACATTAACGCATTTATATGTGACAGATATGTTTGTTTGATTTTTACCTAGAAACGCAAAGTATTCGGTTTAATTTAGGGTCTTTGAACAGGCTGACCTGTTGATGAACTGCTCCAGGCCTGATCGCCGCTCCTCAATGAAAGACTCCTCAAAAAGGCCCTCATCTCCGCGGAATGGCAACTGTCTCTTCAGGGCTTTGCCCGGCAGAGGTGGTACTACAATCTGAAGATGTCAGAGGTCGAGGTCAACACGAATGACAGTAAAGCGAAAAAAAAAAAATCCAGTATAATCTTAAACTTTCATCAGCTAATTAGATCCAAGGCTCAATGGCAGTGTAGAGGTGCAGCTAATCAGGGTCACTACAAAACTCAAATTTAATTTTCTATATTGACGCAAGAGAATAAATCTAATGTGAAACCCTGATGCCATGAGAAACTATGACAGGATATGTTTTTTTCCACCTGTAACTCTGACATCATCACTCATCAGATCATTTTAATTATTAGTTTGCATCCGCTAGCCTGTGTAGATTATTGGCCTGAGGCATGTCATCGCTGCTCACTCACCTTACTGTCTCTTTCCAGCTCATTCTTTAACCATTCAAAGTCACTGTATCTTCTTCTCACACAGGAATCCTTCAGTTTGAAAATGGGAAGGTTTGTCTACACAGAGAGGAAGAAAAATACAAAACAGAACAGCCGTTGATTTGTAATTAATTCAATTATTTGCACACGGTAGCTGTTGGAAGGTGAGAAAAGGGCTTGCTTAACAATTGGTAGCGTTCTAGCCACGCTGACCATGCTGAAGGTATTGTGGAAGTGCCTCAAGAGACATACATGTTATGTGAAAAAAAAAAAACAACAAGTATCACTTACCACCATAATTTGATTAAGTCATCAAAACTGTGACATGACTAATTCTCAGTGTTTCATCTTTAAATCGTTTATGGCCTACCAACAGTTTAAAACCCAAAGGTATGCAATTTTAAGGTGAAGTAAAAAAAGAAATGCAGCAAATGGTTTGCATTTTTCCTTTGGTAGGGATGTAAATGACGTCCAGTCTTTTTCTGTGAATAATTTTAACGAATTAACTGTTTTAACACTAGTTTAATCCCGCCAGAGATAATCTAAAGATACGTCCAATCAGTGGAATTAAATAAACAGCTCGACTGTCCGTGCAGAAAAAGCCTAAATGAATTTAGCCTCATCGTGTCATGTGTTCATTTAAAGATGTCCTGCATGTGAACCTGTTTCACACAATGCTGAAATGCGTGGTGTTTAATTGAAAAGGCAGATTGTGACTTTGCATTTTCAAGGCGCTTTCAAAGCGGGTAACCAACATTAACTGATTGACATCTTCATCTTATCGTCTGTCAGCGTTTCAGTGGCAATAAACTGGGCGATAGCTCTGCATGTAGACAGTCTGTGGGCAGCGAGGGCGGATGTGATGAAACACAGTGCTTTCCAGTTAAGGTTGGTGTCTGGTCACTGTACTGATCTGGCTTCGTTCATGTTCAACTGCAGTTGTCAGTTTGGACATGCAACTTAAACAAACACTACCTTAAACTAGTCAACCCACCTCTGATTTAAGAAACTATCACAAGTCACTGCACCAGTTAAGGGCCTGTGAAAGTGGTGCTGAAATAAAAGGCATCAAAATCGGTTGAGGACAGCGATCTGTTTACATTGGGATGGACACGATTCCCCGGAGGACGTTCGCAAATCTCACAAAATGTAGTCAAGTAAAGCCGAGGAAGGTGCAGTTATGCAAGAAATTGTTAGTGTCAGCTTCCTGAAAATGTCTTGAAAGTTTGCTGTGTCAGGGATTTTCCTCAGTCTTACAGTGTGTGAGGTGTCACCGCCAGTTTGGGAAGTTTAACTTACTACTCCTCTTACCGTGACCACTGCTTTCGCATTTCTCTTGCCTATTAAAGAAAATCAGTAATCGTTTAAGTTTTAGTAACAAACTTTACCACATGTCACCTCTCCCCTTTCCACAAAAACCCACCGACACTGCTAACGTTGTTCGTTTAGCCGCGCTCGGCTAACGGCGCTCTTCTCATTCGTTTACCTTTCCACGGTGGAAACGGATATTTTTTTTTTTTATGCTAACGTTGTCGACATAACCCTGCCCGGTGTTTTGACATCTCGATGGGCAGACATTGTTAAATGGGTCCTTATGTTACGGGCTGTTAAACTCTACGTGCAAGTAGTGGTTAGCTTCACGGTGTCCGCTGTGGGAGGACCGTATTTTTCTACCGTCGTGATTTTTCACCCCGTCCCTCTAAGACTTAGCTAGCTACACATCAGTTTGTTTGAATTCCTAAAAAAAAGAGGGTATAACGTTTATTCTACAACCCTTTACGGGGTATATAGGCTCCCTCCATATACGCTGGAAGACGGCGGTGTGTCCACGAAACTTCTACGTGCCACCTTTCGCTAACTCAAGCGTAGGGCCGCCGGCAAAAATCCCCGCTCCTCGAGTTTTACCCGCCCCGCCCAACGTCAACGTCCGCGGGCCCGGCCTTGCGTGTTGACACCGGCGCGGCGCCGCTAACGCTGTAGCAAGCGCCCGGTCTGATTAGCGGTTAGCCCGGCGAGGAAAAGCTAACGCCGCCATCCGCCTTGCGGCTCCGGCCACTTACCCGCATTCGTACTTCGTAAGTCGTGTAACGGTTTCGCCCGACTCCGACGATCTGTGGGTCGTAAACGTCTATTTCCAGAAAATTGCTCGGGGGGCCGTAGGCGTCCGTCAGGTCCTGGGGCTTGGAATTCAACCGGCGAGTGTCGGCCACCGCGGACTCTGTCATTTTGTCGGGGTTTTCTAAATCTCTGGACGACCGACGGCAGATTTAGGGTCTAAACCAACTAAATGCACGGCGTGATGTTAAATCTCATCTGAAGGCATCGACCGATTGCGGTAGCCGATCGGTTCAGCTAGGGAAGTAGCCGACTGGTGTCGCCGTTCCTGCGGTGGGCCAGCCGCCCTGCGCCCTGCCCTTCTCCAATCTGAAAAAAAAAATGCGTTGACTCAGTTCCGTGCCGTGCGGGACACCCCGCACTCCCTCTAACGGACGGCGGGGATAACCGGACGGCATCGGTCGTCGCAGTTCCACCAAAAAAAAAATAATAAAATAAATCAGGGGACGGAGCCTTTGGATGATATGCGAAGGTATATTTGAAAATGAAATTAAAAAAAAAAATTAGAAAAAATGACATCAGGCTTTGCACAGATGAGTCAGATATACAGAATGCAGGAAAATATCACTAAAAATACAAGTAGGTTGCAATTAAGATAATGCCCACCAATATATATATATATATATATATATATATATATATATATATATATATATATATATATATATTTTCTAAAGTACATTCAAAGATATTACAAGAGGTAACATTCAAAATTGTAGGGATATAATACAAAAATTATTTGGCTGTGATGTTTTGGTATTGGTGGTGATATTGACATGACCATCCGAATGCTGTGCTGTGATGAAAATAGAAAGTGAGGTGTCACTTTCTATTCAGGCACTTTTTTTTTTATTACAGGGTTTATGCATTTTATCAGTGCGTAGTAAGGCGCTGTAGAAAGATTAACAAAATTAACGAAGCCAAGAGTTAAACTTAAATACTCTTTATAAGGTACATTATTAGAAAGTATAACTTTGAATTTGATTGACAAAGTGAGTTAAAAGAGAGCAGTCCCTTGGCTGTTATCTACATTTTGTATTTCTTACATTTATTTTATTATGTTTTTTGTCATAGTTCACAGTTAATACCCAAAATAACCGACAGTAATAATATGCATCTTGAATAAGCAATTTTCTCCAAATGTGTTGTCTCCCTGAAATAGTCAAACTAATAGAGAGTCAAGGTTACATGGTATGAAATAAAACCAAATTTTTAGTTCTGGTTTTGAATTGGGAAGTACCACAGAGTGGTGCAGTATATAAACTAGTTTATTTGAATGCACACTTTTTGATTTATGTATGTGGTTGAATATAAGTAAAGTGTACAAATATGTCACTAAATATCAACAACATATAGCTAAACTTAATTTAGGGAGAAGAACTTTAAAGTTGCATATCAGGAAAAATGACAGTTATTTTACTATTTTATCATGCTATAGGTTATGTGAAGCAGGAAGTGCCTCTTTGCTTATATAGATTGTAAGTAAGTCATTTCAATGTGGCCTTCCCTTAAAGGCCATAGCTTCTCTGCTGAAATTAAATTCCCTGTTATCAAGATATTGAGGCTGGATGTTGGACTGATAACGGAGCTATTGAGTCTAAACCTTATATGTTAACCATAACATAACATAACAATACATAACATAATGTATCATAACATAACACAACATAAAATAACGTATTTTGCTTCTCATAACTGAAGATCTCATTAGTCAGCAAAAGAGCTCGAAGCATCTGAATTGAACACTCCTCACATTAAAAAAAAGAAAAGTACAAAACTGACACATTGATGGAGCTCAGAGGAGTGAAAATATATCTCTCATAATAAGTTTTAAGAGTAACGGATACTTGTATTGTCCTTAAACTGACATTCACAGTTTAACCAGTCAAATTACATTTGATAAGGGATCGGAGGAAGAAGAATTTAAAAAATAAAAAACTTCAATTTGTTTCTTGTAGTTTAGTGGAATAAATGGGCCATGGGTAAAGTGAAATGTCTAAGGTAGAGTAAATGAAGGCATGTCAATGCCTCAAAGTGGTGGTTATTGAATACTTTATATATATACTTTATATATATAGATACACCCCAGGCGTTTTAGGGGGATTTTAAAACATGAGTTGGGTTTTTTTTGAAAATCTGTAATCTGCATTTGGGGGTTGGTATCCCTCCTCAACACAGCTTTAATTGAAGTGATTGCTTTTAAGCGTCTCAAGCAGATATATGGTTTCCTCTCATAATGGGAACTATGGGACCATCATTTATCAATTTTCTGATCCTTGCAGTCAAACAGGAGACGTCTCTGTACGAATAAAAAATTTTCAATGGTAAAGTTTTGACAAACCCAACCCTGACTGAGAGGCCCCCTAAACAGAGACCTGCTGCTCCTCCTGAGATGAGACAAGAGCTGCGGAGGGGGAGGAGGAGGAGGAGGGCGAGGAGGAGCAGGGGTTCGAGAGGTTTTCTGACTTGTTCACGTCCATGGAGACGGAGAAGTCGGTTTGATCGGTGCTGACAGAGCAGGTGGAGTCGTCAGAGCTCACACTGTCGGACTGGGAAACGTGGGAGTACTCGCGGACGGGACAGGCATACTCATTGTAGTTGGCCTTAAAATTCCCTTTCAGGCCTTTGGAGAACTGAAGCCAATCCTTTGAGAAAGATAAAAACAAAATATGTATGACTTGCTTTGTACATTTCTGTCAATCACTATTCCACCCAATGGGACTTTCATTCTTGTCATCCTCAGGATGAATTGTGATCCCCATATTGACCCCTAAACTTTTGAAGTGCTATCACTGAGTCCAAATTTGCCCAGTTTGACCTATGAAATTCCCATCAGCCTCAGCCGTACTTGACATTTAGTGCTAACTAGCAGATGTTAGCATGCTGACTTAATTCTTTGAATGGCTGCAGTGTTTTTTTTTCCAGGGAGAAGATGCAGAGCTGCTGGATGCTACTAACCTCAATGTCGTAGTGGACCAGCGATGGCTTCGGGACCACCGGGATAGGGATGATCCTGAGCCTGTTTGGGAGGTAGACAAATTCTTTTTCTCAGATTTCATATCAACAACAGCTCATCTGCAGTACTTTTGTTCCCCGCAAGTCTTCAGCCCTGTCGCTGAACAAGGTTGGGTTATGGAAGTGTTTGATATTTCTTGTCTGCATTGCCCCTGTGCCTAACCTCACTTTCAGCCTAAGTCACCATCACTGGTATCTTGTGGTAATATAATCTCTCCAAATTTCCCTTTTTTTGACTGTGGTAAAAAGAAAGAAAATAACGCCTCTTACATGTCAAATAACTGACAATATATTGAAAGTGTAAGTTTTATTCCTACATTTACTGGTGCTTTAAACAATTAACACTTTTAAGGCACAATACTAACTGTTAATGACAAATTAATAGACAAAACGGAAGAATTACAAATTGCTGATATACTACACTACTCAATACTCTACACTCCACAAAACTATAACTACTACCTTTTATAGATGGCATATGCGTCAACCCACCTCTCATGGTACAGCAAAGTCCCAGCCAGTAGGATGAGGATGACAGCACCCAATGAATAGAACAATGGAGTCCACCCGGACACTGATGTCGGATTAGTATCTGTTTTTGGGGGGGGGGGGGTAGCAGTTATTTCCTAATCTTGTACCTTAACTGTTTTGAGCACGTGTAGATTAGCACTTGCAGAGTTAGTGTGCTTCGGTGAAAGCGTTATAGTTAGTGCTTCCTCAATTATATTTCTGGCTCAGAAAACTTATTTGCCAACCTCTATCGTGTTTGTGAACAAAGAAAGCATGCACACACTACACATTTTCAAAATGCCAATTACGCATGGTGAAATTAATTAAAAGGTCTTAAATCCCTCTATGCCCATTTACCAGTGTGTTTAAGATCAGAATGCATACTTCTGAAGACTGTATAGAAAATAAGTAATTAGACATATCTGGCCTGGTCTGGTCTTGTTGAAGCATTCTAGATGATAATTATTGTATTATCCAGCCAGTTGCTCCTTTTAGCTAAACAATGTTTTTGTAAAATTGCCCATGTATTGGTTCTGTGCTTGTTTATTCTGTTGTGGTTTCTATAGATTGTCCAGATTGTCTATAGATATACCTGTGCTGCTGTAGTTGGATCCCCAGACCACAGGCTCACACCAATCACTCCAGAAATGAGAAACTCCACACACTTCTCCTATTCTGCTTCGCACTTGAAGCTCATACCGGGAACTTCTGGAGGGCAAGTTGATGCAGTAACTCTGCCTCCCAGTTTTGACAAGAGAAGTCTGTGGAAAAATAACATAGAGTTGAGGAAGCAAACGGTTTGGGAGGAAAGACAAAAGAAAAATAAAGATGCAAAGAGTGAAAAAGAAAGGGTGAGATTGTTCACTCAAACTGTCTACCTCCCACTTCTTGTTGTTGGTCCTGAAGCGGACCTCACTCTCCACACAGTTTTGAGAAGTCTGGTTCCAGTAAAACCACAGGTTAGTGTTGGATTCATTCTTGACAGTCACGTTGACTGGTGGATACAACAAGACTTGAAACGAGAAAGAGCATTCAGTGAAAAAGAATGCAAAATATGATGTGATGAAAAGATAATAGGACAGACATGCCAATAAACATTTTTAAAAAAATTATAGCATTGTTTTAAAAATTTACAGTTTACAGTTAATTTACAGTTGCGCTGTACAAGTGGATGTAAAAAAAAATCTCTTCCTCATTTTTAAAATTTGATTGTAATGTTGCACCGCAGTAAATAAGTATACCTCTTTGTTTGAGCTCATGAGACATCTCAAAATTCTTCTTGCCATGTACCAGCCTGGTGTGAAATGTTTCGAACCTTCTGGTTAAATAATCATAGGGCTGGTGACATCCAGTGTTAGTGCTGTTCTCTATCACATACTTGGTGCATTTGATTTCTTTTTCATTTTTAAACCTGTGTAGAAATCACAATTTGGTCATTTACACACAGAGAAAAGCAAAGTATTTAGCAATATCAACTGTGAATGTAGCACTGAATAGTCAGGTTCTTCGGGCAGAGTTAGCTAAACATATCCTGGTATAACAAGTAATTATTTTCTTAGTGGTGTTTCTCTCTGTAATTTGCAACATTTAGATATCCGGGTCTGTGTTTATCAAACTTGTAAGAGTCACGCAAAAGTCCATTTTTTGAGGAGCCAGTTTTGGAGTGTAGAAGTTATGTTGCTCAAGAGAGGGTGTGCATGATCACCTAAGATCCTTCTCCGATATGGAGTAGGATCTATGTAACACTAACTTAAAACACCTCTGGAGCTCTCTTAGATTTAAGAGCGATCAAGATCAGAATGAGTTCATAATTGTTCAGTTTGTGAGTAAACACAAAAGTGAAAGATACCTACCATTATCTTTCACTGAAGTCCAAAATTTTACTTTTAGTGATTTGAGAAATTCAAATGAAATTTTAGAAGTATATTTTTATGGTTGGAGTTGTTAAGGCTACTGTAACCAAATTACAAACCTGCTGTAGAAGGTATAATTGACATCTGGAACCTTGTCCTTAATCCAGGAACATTTTACATATTTTAGATGCACCACCAAACAGTTCACTTCTGTCAGAGACAAAGGAGGGTTGAGAACTACAGAATAGTTTAAACCATAAACCAAAGTTCATTACAATTAGTGTTTAACCCACAGAAATGGCAGTAGCGACATTTCACACACACATGCACACAATAAGGAAATGGCAGCAAAGTGACGCAATGGGGAATTTATGCATGACCAAGGAAGTAAGTTTCTTAGACGGTCAAACTATCAAATTCATTTTGATAAAACAAGTGACTGATTATTTACTATCTCATGGCCTCATCATATTTCAAGGCAGATGTGCTGTTCTCCTTTTTCTACTCTTGGACTTATGTTTTGTAAATTATTAAAAATATAGTCAAAATCCCTTGTATAACATTCATAGTAAATATTTGTTGTTTATGAACAATTAATAACTAATATATATATATATATATATATATATATATATATATATATATATATATAAATGAATTAAAAAAATAAATTAGCCCCACATCATTATAGCCATAAGGAAAACAACATGATTCGATAGGCCAGAGTCCTTAATCAAACTAAATTGTCGCTAAAACACATCCAAAAAGGCTAAAACAGTTATCATTAATATCAAAAGTTGTCCATAATAAAAAGAAACTAATTTTTAGCCTTCAGTTGGCCTTACCAGGTCGTTCTTTGGCAAACACATGTCCAGTCAGACAGAGAAGCAAAAGTCTAGTCAACATCACGGCAAACAGAAAGAGGATGCTCACAGCATCGACACAGATCTACTTCTACACCAGAGTATCGATATGTCACATATATCTGCCTTTGCCTTCAGGCGTGACTATGTGGGTTGTGTTTCCTGTAGGCGGAAACTCAGTATAATAGACGCTTGTCTGCATTGAGGCCTTTTGCATTGTGGCTAGAATGTCAAATAACCCAAGATTTATCATGTTGGAAATTACATGTGAGTGACACCATGGGCAGACTAAATCTATTTGGTTATTGTATCCAATAATAGTAATATTTAAAAGAATTATATAACCTGTTTCTTAAATTCGAAAAATAGCATATAATTTTACACTATACAAATTGGATACCTTTATGCACTGGTGCATTATTCATTTGAATTTTAACATCAATTTGAATAACATAAAACTAATCATGTTTCATATGCAAACCTGCACAGGAGCCATAAAAGTTATGGGAAAAACCTTATTGCTTTGTGCAGTCACAGAAGATAAGAGGACAGGCTCATACAATTTTTTTGTACATGTATGACTTTTGTCATTTTTAGTCAATTATTCAATTTTTTCCATGCTTTCCTGCCATTAAAGGAACTTATCTGTATGTAACAATATCTGCGATTAAGTCCTGATTGATAGGGCACTGCTGTGATGGTTGCCCTTCCAGATGGCTCTCCAATCTCCGTAAAGAACTTCTGAAGCTCTGTTAGAGGGACCATTGGGTTGTTTGTCACCTCCCTCCCTCCCTACACACCTCTTCCATTTCACAATTATTGAGGCCACTGTTCTCCTGGGAACATTCAAAGATTTAGAAATGGTTTTATACCATCACTCTTATCTACAACTCGACATAAATTTTTATGGCGATGGGTGAATTGTGGGACCTTATATATACACAGGCGTGAGCCATTCTAAACTATGTCCAGGCAATTCAAATGTAGAGTGTAGAATGATTGACAAAAAGGTGTGTTTATTTTTTTTAAATCAAATCTACAACCCAATAATGTGCAAAAAGCCGAATATTTTTTGAAGCCACTGTATGTGTAACATCATGGCAAACCTGAATTAAAGTGTTTTCTTGTGCATGACAGAAAGGTCATGTGTTATGTGTCTTAAGTTATGTGTTGGCTGTTCTAAAGTTCAGTTTTGCGGGTTCTGTTTCCTGTCAGAGGAAACTTTGAAAAAAATGAAGATTATAGGTACAAGGTATTTCTACAGCTGCAGGGGCTTTTTTTCCATGTATGTGCTGTAGTATCTTATACAAATTTACCAACTGGCAGAGAAATCATTTAATCAACTTCATTGAAGAACTAGCTCAAACGACTTGCTTAGAACTTGTAAGTGTTTTAAAATCTAACAAAGTGGTGATCTAATCTCTTCCTGTCAAAATGTATTGGGTGGTAAAATAAACTTTACTAAAATGTTGCACAAGATCAGAATAGCATTATCAAATATTAGCTTGTTACATGTCCCAAAACAGAAATAAATTTACCAATGATATTTCTCAGATTACAAGTATTACCAAATTGGTTAGTCTATTGAAGGAAATTTGATAAGATAAAGTGCTCTGACCACTTTTCTTTGATTACTTTTTAACTTGTCTATTGATCTCTGACGCCTGAAACAACAATCGCTTCATCTCAGCTCATTTCCTTTGAGTCGAATTGTGAAAACAAATTACTGTCACATCAATACTTTTTCCTGTTTCCACAGAAAATGCAGGGTCATATTTGCTCATCTCATCAATCCGGTAATATAGCTAAGTCAGAGTGATGAGATTCTTACTTTTAGAAGAAAAAAAACAAAACATAAACAAAAACAACAACAAAAAAAAAAACAAAAACAGAGACTGAGGCTGTATGGAAATTATTAATACTGCATCAAAGGTGAATGAAAGCCAGGCCAAAAGATCACAAACGTTTGTGTATCATTATCTGTCCATGTTTGTGACTTAGACGAAGATCCGATCGCGTTTGGCGCAGAACACCTGGTCGCCTCACTGGCTATTTATTCGCGTTTTGATTCCGGTTTGCCTCGTCGGTTGCCGTCTGTCGTCATCCGTCCACGTGTGACGAACAAACGTAAAGCATCGAGCGCCGTCGAAAACGCGGGATCGCCGCCGGTCGCGGGGCCGCTTTTATTTTGGAAGGACCGGAAGCTCCGGTGTTTTGACGGCGGCTGCGGAAGGAGCCGTCGTTAGCCGCCGCTAGCCGCCGCTTTCGTCCTCGCAATTAGTTTCTCTCTCCCGCAAAAAAAAAAACCCGATAGGAACTGCGCGACAGATGTAACCGGCCCCGCGGTGTCACAATGGGCGTCACGCTGCGACACTTTCCCGGCGTCGGACCTCCGAGGGGGCGGCCGCTGGCGTTGCCTCTCCTGTTGGCGTCGGCGCTCGCCGGGAGCCGGGGCGAGAGCGACGCGATGGACAACGTCGCGACCGAGAGGATGGCCGAGGAGAGCCACCGCCAGGACAGCGCCAACCTCCTCATATTCATAATGCTCCTGACGCTCACCATTTTAACCATATGGCTGTTCAAACACCGGCGGTTTCGGTTCCTGCACGAAACGGGACTCGCCATGATCTACGGTGAGAGCGCCGACGGCGGCCGGCGGCGGCGGCGGCGGCGGCCGGTCGCTGGCTCCGACCCGGCGCCGGTCGTGGCCGGCCACGGCGGCGTTAGCTCCTCACGCTTGACCCCTAAGCTCCTCTGACCGCGTATTCTCGGTCTTATTCTCTTATCCTCAGAGTTTCTCATTCAGTAATAGCACGTAAGGTAACATTGGTAACAGCTGAAGGGGACTGAGAAAACGTAGGATATTTTTTTTTTTTGTCACAGCAGCCAAAGGAAAGGGAGATAAAGAAAGGGAAAAAAAAAGAAAAAGAAAAAGCAACTCATCCTCCCCTTTAACAAGCCAGACACCTGCACCCTCATTCATTTCCAGCATGTAGTGAGAACCTGCTTTGATTAATGCATTTCAGGATAATTAAATTGGTCCAGCTAATATTTGTGTTTTGTGAAACCCCAATGCAATTAAAGCCTATAGCACGCTTAGATGATTTAAGGCGGCTGTTTTAGATAGAACCTCACCCTATTTTTCGGCTGCCACTAGTGATATCTACCTGAGGTCTTTGGTTAACTGCTTCCGACTGCTTTGCCTTTACTCCCTCCCTCCTCCGCCCCTCCTCCCTGAAAGGCCTGTTGGTGGGAGTTATCCTGCGGTTCGGCGTCCACGTGCCGCAGAGCATGAGTGACGTGGTCCTCAGTTGTGCCGTCAACGCCAGTCCCGCCACTCTGTTGGTCAACGTCAGCGGCCGGTTCTACGAGTACACCCTGAAGGGCGAAGTCAGCCGGAGCAAAGGTCACCAAGTGCAGGACGATGAGATGCTGAGAAAGGCAAGGGGATGAACAGACGGAGCATGTGAAGTTACCAACAGATAATATGTCTTGCATATATACTAATAAGGCTTTGACAGTAACTGTTTTAGGTGAAAACCTTCAAACTCTGTGATTAAATACAGTCAAGAGTTGTCCATGTGACTGTATATAGTGTGATGAGCAGCCTCTACAAACTTTGACACAAGATGCACTTCCATATCAAGAACTTTCACTGGGGAACAGGAACCTTTTGGAGGAACTCCGCTCCCCTGTGTGCATTTCCACCAGATGAACCAGGGTCTAAATTAAGTTCCAGGGAGATAGTTTTACCCCTAAAAAGTCCATGCTTAGAGGGCAGTAGTTTCTCAGGAATCAGGACTTTTTGAGGTGGGGCTTGCAGTGCAGAATGTCACTGGATTGTCAAGTATGGTAGCATTTTCTGCAGCATTGTTATTCAGCCTGGCATTTTTAAAAACCCGCAAATTCAAGCGTGTGGTTTTGCTTGTAGTTCGTTACAGACAAGAATCAGGATGGAGTAGCCCTAGAGATTTTATGACTAATGGACAGATGACAAAATCCAGGGTTTATTTCCCATTTTTGCAAAGGACAACATTATACATGTGTACAAATTACATGTAAAGTAAACATCACACTTTTGATACATCAGTGGTCTAATTTGCTTTATCTTCTCGGGGCTTTTGCTCTGCTATAGAAATGCAAATTGCAAAGCACTGGAGGAACTTTTACTAAAGGGAAAAATCCCTTGACATTTATTTGTGAGAAATTAAAGTTCCCAGAGCTTCTGGTGGAAAAGCACCTATATATCTGAGCATGATTTCTGTGAAAAGGTAAAAAAATGTTTGCAGTTTACTGGTTTTCATAGACAAACAAACAGTATATGCTGTGAAGAAAGTTTTGAAGGTGTGTCAGGTTGAACAAGTGGGGAATTCACTACTAGTAAATAGGTGTAGAACTACTTCTGACTTAACCACTGTCTTCAGGTGACCTTTGACCCAGAGGTGTTTTTCAACATTTTGCTGCCTCCCATCATCTTCCACGCTGGTTACAGTCTGAAAAGGGTAAGAGGGTCAAAAGGATTTATTATACTCCTGAAAAATGCAAATATAGAATCAGGTTTTTCAGAAATGAGATTTTATACAAATTACATAACATTTAAAATTTGATTTTTTTATTTTCTACAGAATATTGCAATGCATTACAATGAAAAGTTTATTTATTTTGCATGTGATTATTCATACATTTATGATTATTTTGATAATCGTCTATATTTCTCAGATGTAACAACAAGTACTAGACATCCTCTGTTTCAATAAACTTCTGTCTTCATCTGTTTCAGAGACATTTTTTCAGAAATATCGGTTCCATCCTGGCCTATGCTTTCATGGGAACAGTTATATCATGCTTTATTATTGGGTAGGTAATTTGGTCATCTCTAAAATAATCTCTAAAATTGAGATTTTTTTAATTAATTAATTTTTTTTACCCATTGTGTCGTTCATTTAAGCTCACATAATGTAGATTTTGCCTCATTCCATCTGGAAAGTTTGTTGTCCGGTGTCTATTTTGACTCGTTCATGTCCTTCTTTCCTCCTAGGTTGATCATGTATGGCTTTGTGTCCTTCATGAAAGTTGTGGGTCAGCTAGGGGGAGATTTTTACTTTACTGACTGTCTCTTCTTTGGGGCCATTGTTTCGGCAACAGACCCCGGTAAGTATTGTCACAGTAGCTTTCTGTATCCATTTATAATTAATAAAAATGGTAATTTATCTTTTTGTTTATATGATAATCATTGTTTGAGGACATTAATTTCTCCTATTGTCTTATACAATATTGATGTGAGTGTTTGTTTTTTTTTCTTCTCTGTAATTCAGTGACAGTCCTGGCTATCTTCAATGAGCTCAAGGTAGATGTGGACCTGTATGCTTTACTCTTTGGAGAGAGCGTCCTCAATGATGCCGTGGCCATTGTCCTCTCTTCGTAAGCACTGATTATATTCTACAGAAATACACATACAGCCCACAAATCAAACATATTTCCCACTTCTGTTTAGTCAAAGAAGCAGTAGTTCCTAATTAAAGAATAGGCTCACTCCTCAAGAGTTATTAGTTGCTGTAATCATTCCTCCTGTTGGTAATGGCAGTGAAAAGATCCTCTCCTAACGTGTCTCCAAAAGAAGTGAGGAGACAAAATACATTTCCCTCTTTTGTGCAAAAATGTGTCTTTAAGTTCAATTTTAGCTCAGGGGAGGCTCCAGCAGTCTGAGCTGGTTAAATCAAGGGGATATTTTTGCAGAGTTACTAACTTCCTGGTGTAAATTCCATCTTTTTGTTTTCTTATACAGTTTTTCCTGCACAGCTGCAGCCGGGGGATAGAAAAACAAATAATTTTGTACTAAACAGACTGAAATTTAAGAAGATCCTTGCTTGTTCTGTCAAGACTATTTAAACCTCCTATTAGCTGAAGGTAAAATTAATTTTTACACAGAAAGAGGACCTTGGATTTCGTCCCCCATTACTTAAATTAGTGTTGCATGAGGAGGGGCCGTCATGGCCAGTATGGAAAGGAGAGGCAATTACAACGACCATTAACTTTTAAAATGTGCACAGGGGTGTTTAAGTATTGCTCTGAGACAGATTTGAAAAAATGTGAACCTGTCCTTTAATGCTAGTTCTCCGTTGCTGACCTGCACTGTATTCAGGCTAATTGTGGCATATTCAGCTGTTTACACTGTACATTGCACATAAATGGACACTAATCATACTAACATCAATCCCTGTCATTTCACTGCCTGCCTTCCTTCACCCGCCCGCGTCATTCATCGCCTGCCTGTACGTATGTATGCAGTGTTCTCCTTCGGTTGGAGAAACAGAGTAGGCAGGGGGCCGGAGCTATGCGCTACCCAGAAGACGATGGCCCAGTCTTGTCCGAGGGGGTAGAGGAATGGCTGGGAGACAACCAGACATTGAGCCCCCGGTGGGTGGGTGGGTTGGTTGGTTTGCGTGGTTGTGGTGGCAGAGTTATAGTGTTAGAACTTGATCATCTTAATTCAGTCAGTTTGATGCGGATCTTCTATTTAGCCTTGAACCACAGTTCCTAAGGATGATCACTACCCTCCCCTACACCCCCAGCCAATGCAGTCCATCTATATCCACTCCTTGTATCATTTTAAATTTTTTTCCGTGCACTACAGAACCAGCAGATTTACCTGAAAATCCTCTTTTTTTTTTTTTAATTAATGCTTTGGTAACCTGTGCGCATAAAAGTTTTAATACTGCTGGATATTAGTGCTGTAGATTTGCTTTTTTGGTCTCGAGGTAATTTGAGTGCTACCCGTCATAAACGGTTAGCGCCTGAGATGGTTGTTTTCTTTATTTATTTTCATTCTTATCAACCAAGCAGAGTTGATAGATCCAAGACCCACTTAGAACCGAGCATGCAAGACCCTAACCTCTTCCCTTTTTATGACTGTAAAACCCAACTCCATTCCATGTGTGTTAAGTCTCTGTTACTATTTTTAAGGGGGAAACCAAAATCCCCTAAATTTTAACAAAATCAGAATTGGATTTGGGTTGCTGCAGGTTTATTTTGATGCTTGACCAACATCTTGAAAAAAACAATTCTGTCTGTGTCTTTGTCTGAGCATGTATATAGCATCTGACCAACTTCCCCTCCCTGATTTTCGGTAACATTCTGTTTCCTTTTTTCACTCAAATGTTTTTATTTCTGTATCCTCTCGCCTCTCTTCCCTTTAGCTCTATTGTGGCATACCAGCCTGCAGGAGACAATAGCCACAGCTTTGAGGCCATGGCCTTGTTGAAATCCTTCGGCATCTTTCTAGGTGTCTTCAGTGGGTCCTTCGCTCTTGGAGTGGCCACTGGGGTCATGACAGCTCTCATATCCTTTCACCCTTTTCTTATTGTTACAAAATGTTGAATAATAACAAAACATTATCAATTAAAAAAAATATGTTCACAGGTATGCATAAGCCCCAAAAGGCTAACACTACAGTTGCCCTGTTTCTAAAGCCCATATCGGTGTAGCCTTGCACAGTAAAATAGAACAGTGCGTAATTGCTTCTGTAGCTTTGCTTGTTATATTCCATCTTTGCAGATGGTCTCATCTTACCTTCATGATGACTTTCAGTTCATCCACATTTCTATACATGCCAGTGTTTCTGCTTTCACTTCTGAGGGCTGCAGGTGTGCCAGTGTTCGTTTAATCCTTGACTTTCAGTTTTTATCACGTGACCAAGTTCACTAAGTTGAGAGACTTCCCGTTGCTGGAGACGGCGCTCTTTTTCCTCATGTCCTGGAGCACCTTCCTGTTGGCTGAGGCCTGCGGGTTCACAGGTACAGCTGCACCAAAGGACTCCCGCATGCAATTTAAACAGTGAAGATCCTGGCATCTGTTTCAAATTTTGCTACAGTCTTAAGCCTTTGACAAAAATATAAATGACTTCTAATGACATATTGGCCATTTGATTAGTATCTGTGTTTGTTCATTATCTGTTCTAAAGAAAATTTAGTTTTACTTAATTGTGATTTTTATAAAATTCTGTCTAATTTTAGTTAGTATGTTATTTTAATCTAATGTATGAAACCTGTGAAGTGACCAATCATCCAGAAAGCAGTTATTTTTAGCTGGAAGTTCCAGCAGTCAACCTAAAAGCCATGACACTGTTATCAGCACAGTGAATGATGAACCATTCACACCAGGTCACTTGAAATCATCAAACCATGTGAAACACACTCTCAAACTATACGATGCAGCTGGGATGGATATTTAAGATGTTACCTTCTCCTAAACCACAAGATTAGCCAAAGACCTCATTCACCTGTTCATACAACTGAATATGCATTTTCGCATTATTGTTTTTTTTTTTTTTTTTAATGAAAATTGGTATACATTTCTTTTTAAATGTTCCTTTCTATGTTGAACCACGTCCTTTTCGTCCTGAAAAAGACGAAAGGAATACTCTTTATTTTCACTGACAAAAATTACATCGATTTTTAAATGTCTTTGACTGCCTCCACGAAAGTGTAACTTAAAATGTTTTGAGTGACACCGAAGTGAAATCTGTGTATCTTTGTTTTGATTCAGGTGTAGTGGCTGTGCTGTTCTGTGGGATCACTCAGGCCCACTACACCTACAACAATCTCTCCCCTGAATCTCAGGACAGGACCAAACAGGTGAAATGCATTAACTGTGATCCCCATCCCACTGTATCTACTGTCTTTGAAAGAGGCTACACGACACTGACCCCAGCATCATAGCATGTTACCGCATGACAGGACGAGAAGTTTGTATGAGAATGTAGTACATCACTGTGTTTCTAATGGATTAGATAGGATCTGAACTAGAATAAATACATAGTCGTCTGGTTCAAAAGGAGCAGTGAGACTGAGGAGAACCAAGATGGACATGCCTCTGAATATCTAGTAATTCATTGATAAAAAGAATGAGAAATTCATTTTGGACTTGAAGCAGTTAACATGTCTGTTAGCGGGTGAGATATATGACTCGATGGTTTAGACAAATGTGGATTGTGCCTGCTTTTCTGGTCAGTTTCTTATCTAATCCATGGCAGCATTCAGCTTGCATTTTTCAGAAAGCTATACACTTATAAGACTAGTACAAGAAACATTCCCATGTTATCTTACATCCAAAAATGACATCCAAAATGTTCAAGTTCAGTTTTCATCCTTTTTGTTTTCAGTATGTGTATTTGTCTGTCTTTTCCCCATCAGTTGTTTGAGCTGCTGAACTTCCTGGCCGAGAACTTCATCTTCTCCTACATGGGTCTGACTCTCTTCTCCTTCCAGTCACATGTCTTCAACCCTTTGTTCATCATTGGAGCCTTTGTATCCTTTATTCTGCCTGGTGTTGATGCTCCGCACAAACAAATTGAGGCCTGCATTGTTTCACGAAACCACTGCTTGTTCTTTTAGACGGGTACATTTTTTGATGATGCTCTTACTTTACCATAATGTGTTCACTTGCTAAACCTGCCTGCATCAGTTGAAAACTCCAGTAAATCTATGAAAATCTGTCATGATACTAATGCCACCAAGGCTATTATTCATGATTGACAATGCCCTATGTTCATACAGTACACATATTTAAAAGTATATTTTATTTCGTGCTTCAGTGATCTTATGAAGAATAGAATGAGCAGAATGAAAGTAAAAACACACTTAGGATTTCCATACTACCATCTACCCATGATTATTTTCCACTCCAGCCTGCCTTCACTGTATTATTATTTCCCTTTGTTGTGTCCTTGACCTTACTGTGGTAAAGGTTGCAGTGTTTCTGGGCAGAGCAGCAAACATCTACCCTTTGTCCTTCCTGCTCAACTTGGGCCGTAAGAACAAGATTGGGTCCAACTTTCAGCACGTCATGATGTTTGCAGGTACATAAGGTCTCTGGGGTCTCTAATTTTCTACATCGTAAAGATGACTGAGGTTTCCAAGACTTGGGCCCAAATTGAGTGAACTGCCACTCGCCCAGAACACGGTCACCATGAAAATGAAATGATAGTGTAAGTTAGCGTAAGTTAGTGTAAGTTAAAACATTAGCCATTGGCCTGTATAACCTTGTGCTGAGGGCAGTGTCTTTGTGGACCAACAACATGCCTACTCACATGGTTATGAATAACCACCTCTACATCAACTGAAATTGATGGTTGTCAGGCTAATTTTTTAAAAATCACCTTGTCTATGCATATAATGGTTTCCTTCTTTGTGTTTAAAACCACGGGGTATTTCCCTTCATTTTGCAGAACATGAAAACCATTTAATCTCAGGACATTTTCTAAGTATGTTTAACAAACTTTAGATTTTTTTTGTTTATAACTGAGCAAAATAAGCTTGATAACAAACATCAGCATTGACCGCAAGACCAACAACAGTCAGTGGTTAAACATATATATTTTGTTTTTTATGAAAAATTGCACACTGCCTCAGTCTGCCCACACAGTACATTGATGAAACACACACACGCTTTCTTTGACTCATACTGTCTCATCATCCATCTCTTCCAGGTCTGCGTGGGGCGATGACCTTTGCTCTCTCAATCCGAGACACAGCAACATATGCACGCCAGATGATGTTTTCAACCACCCTTCTAATTGTCTTCTTCACTGTCTGGATCTGTGGCGGGGGCACCATGCCCATGCTGTCCTTCATGAGCATACCGTAAGGCTCTCTTTGCCTGCGTGTGTTTCATCTGTTTTCATTCTCTATTGAATCTCTATTGAATGTTTTTTTTAGTCAAAAATCACCATCATTAATTTTGCTCCATCAGGGTGGGTGTGGACTCTGATCAAGAAAACTCTGTAAGTAATCGTTAGAGATTGAAATCTTGTTTTGGCGGTTATTTAAAATTCTTTTATGTGGTTGCATTTTCATACGTCACATAAAAACATCAAAGTAATGAAACGGTAAATGAATATAAATGTTCGGCTTAACAGAGTTCTGCAGTGTTGGATGGGTCACAACGGAGGAACACCAAACACGAGAGTGCCTGGCCCTTCAGGATCTGGTATAACTTTGACCACAAGTATCCTTTGAGCTGTGGATGACATTTTAAATCCTCTCTTTAGAATTGAAGATGCGGGATTCAGCTTTGAACACCAGAGGGTGCTCTTTACAAAGAAATATACTGTAGTAATAGAGCCACAAACTAAATTTTCAAAACACATAAATACTATTTATACTATTTATAGTTAAAGAACGTTTTGTTCTTTTTAAACTCCAAACTCTTAAAATTTTGCCGACCTTTAAGTTCTATGATAAGGTCCTGATAAAGTTTGCATAGTATTCTCCAGTTTCAAACACGTCGGACATTTTGCTGACCTATTAGGTTGATTAATTGAGAGTAAGTTTGTCCGAATAGTTAAGTCCTTGACAAAAGCTTGTTCACCAGCTATCTGAAACCCCTCCTGACCCACAGCGGTCCTCCTCTCACCGCTACTCTGCCTGCTTGTTGTGGACCACTGGCACGATGCCTCACCAGCCCACAGGCCTATGAGGTTTGGACATAAAACATATTTTAATACAGTTAAAGTGACTCTTTATTAAATGGCCAAACAGTAACTTCTTTGACCATATGAAATTCATAGAGATTTAGTGATATATTAGTGTTATTGTCAAGTCCCAAGATTCTTCACTAATTGTTATTCAAAATATACCATTTTTTCCACATCTAAGATGAAACTTAAATGTAAACTTGTTTTTTGAATCTCTGTGGCAGGGCCTCCTCACTCTTTATGTTTGGATTGTAATTTTATTCCTTCCCTTGCGCCCCCAATTTTTCCAGAATGAAGGTCGGCTCCAAGATGACGACTCCGACTTCATCCTGAACGACGCCAGCGTGAGCTCCATGTATGCCGACGTCACCGTCAGCACGGATGCATCCGGATCCCGCACCGTCAACCGCAAGCGCTCCTCCGCCACCAGCATCGGGGGCGGCCCGTCCGACGAAGGTCTTGATCAGGAGCTCGCCCTGGCGGAACACGAGGTGGCGATCAGGGGCACCCGTCTGGTCCTACCAGTGGATGACCCGGTGGAGCCCCCGACCACCGTCACCCTGCCGCCGCCTCCCTCCCCGCCCCGCTCCGACCCACGCAGGCACAGACTGTAAGATGGCTTGCACTGTCAGGATGCAAGTTTGTTTCAAAAATCTCAAATCATCTAAGCTGATTCCACAAGACAACAATCTCCTAGCTGATTTGTTTGGATTTTTGATTGAAATGTCAAACTGTTTTTGTCTAACATTTTTTTTTAAATAGTCTGAGATTTGTGACAAACTTGAGGCGTGCTTGATTTAACTCACCACTTAAGCGGATTACTTTAATCTAGAATGTGAATGCACTATATGTAAGGCAAGGTACTGTAAATCAAGAGCACCTCAAGTTTACCGGTTACTTAAAAATCATGCAAGCTGCATGTTTAGCTAATATTTGAGGAGGCAAAAAAAAAAAAAAACGGGGCTGAAGTATTTTCTCCCAAGTTTGTACTACTGTGGCAATATGCCGATGCTGTTGTCTGTGCTCTCTAAAAGCCCTAAACAACCTCTGACTGTGCATGTCGATCCCTTAGACAGTTTTATATGCAGTTAACCCTTTTCTCTGTAGTGAAGTTGTTTCTGAGAAAAGGTCCTGTGTCTGTCTAGCCTCCGTGAAGTATTCGTATGATGACCTATAGTATCTAACATTTCGGGTAGTTCATAGTTACCCTGAAACTTTGCTCTGGTACCAATTATTAACATTCAGTGTGGAGCATTTATGCTACAGTTAAATTACTAATCCTGACTGGTTGACCCTAACCCCAAGGTGTCTTTCCCCGCATCCCATATGTTTGCCCCCCTGTTTCGATTGCTGGAAAAGGTTCATAGAGGTGAAACCAGGGATTTTGAATGGCCAAGGAGGAAGCAACTAGGAAGGGACACTGGCATCTGTGATGGGAACAGTACTGGGTTTTTTAATTTTAAAAGAAAACTAATCTAAGGTTGTAGGAAAATTAAAGCTTGAGCTTTTTGCCGATTAACTGATTAGTTTTTTTTGCCAGATGCTTAATTTGCAACTATTTAGACATTCCAATCATTCGATCCCTTATTTCCTACATTATCGTCATTTCAAGCAAAAATGCCAAACAGTCTCTGGTTTCGCCTGTGTGGATGTGAGGATTTGCTACTTTTCTTCATGATAGCAAATTGAATATCTTTTGGTTTAAAAATGTTGGTTGGACAAAACAAACTGAAGATATTACCCTGCCTTTGAGAAATTGTATAAAGGTATTTTCACTATTTTTTTTTTTTTTTTTACAGCATAGTATTCTCAGACTAAAACCTTAATTGATTATTCAAGAAAATAACTGTAAGATTAATGAAAAATAATCTTTAATTGCAGCCCAAAGGTACTGTAGATACCATAAGGCCAAAAAACAACCAAAAAAATTTCCTGCTTCCTCAGTACTGTCCAGGAGTGTCCCTGTCATCTTAAATTTTAACACTGTCTGCCTCTTCTCTTGATCAGGCTTTTAACTCATTGATTTATTTATTTAACACGAAATGATTTATTTATAAAATGATTTATTTTGTTTATTTATTTATTGTTTTGTAAATGATTATCTTGCCCTCCTCTGGATAGGACTACTAGGTGGTGAGAGGCTGTTGTTGTTTTCCTAAAAGCACCATGACCCTTCTCATCCACGGTACACTGTACAGCAGTCATGAGGGAGGTGGATATTCATTCCAGGAGTTTTTTTTCTCGTCCGCTGCAGTGTGTGCATGTTAAAAAAAAAAAAAATCACCTTCCCATACTGTAACAAACGCTTCTTTGTCTTTATACATGGAAACTAGAGCTTCCCTGTTTGTGCAAGTGTATATATGTGTGCGTGTGTGCGTGCGTGTGTGTGTGTGTGTGTGTGCCCCCGGCTGATCTGGCCAAATCTACTGATGTGGTTATTAGGGCTAATGTCTATATCTGGGTTTTCTGTTATCATCTGGTTTAATTGTCTTTCTTACAAAACAAAAACAAAAAAAGTTAACTGCTGTCTTTGTGATGTGGTATCATCAAAGATGACCCTGAGGGCTGGCCGAACTGTTTCAAATTAAAGTGCCTATTCAGAAATTCAATTACCTAATGTAGATTTGTACATATTTGATTTGCTAATGTGCAGTAAGATGATCTTTTTGGTATTTATATGAAACTAAACCCTTTGATGTTGAATATTGTATTTCAAATTTAATCAGGCCATTTTACCATTTGTTTTTGATGCCCTGAAGAGTGCAATCTAAAAAAAAAAAAAAATCTACTCACATTAATGGAAAATAGCACTAATATTTTGTCATATATAATCATTTTGTGAATAGTGTACTTATGGAAAATATATACTTTGTGAAAAAGTATAGGTGGCTTTTTAAACGATACAATTAGGAGCTGAATTAGAATTGAAGGTCAGGGGAAGGATACGAGTACACTGACTTTTTACAGATGCATCTTTTCCTCTGTTCTGGACTTTTTTTTTTTTGGCAACCCAGCTTGTCTACTTTGTTCCCACTTCAGTATCCTTAATATGAGGTTTGAATTACTGTATAATCATCCAGAGATATGGACATGAGTGAATTTGCACGTTTTTCTTTTCTTTCAGTAAATTACACTTTGTTTTCATTTGTTGCTTTTACTGTATTTAACTCGTAAAAACATCCTTTTTTTTGTATGGAAATTTTGAAGAAACAGTTGTTATCTTACAATAGCAGCCACAACTAAAACTAAAAGTCAGACAAAGTTAGACTGTGTTTCTACTGTTTGTAGAAATTGTTCATGACCGTTTGTATTTGAGAAAGGTACACCTGCACTAGGTCTATGTCTGAATGCTTTTAAAATGTGAATTTATTCTGAGGGGGAAGTAATCTCAGATTTAAAAGATTTTTCCCTGTTCAGTCTTGAAGTTGTTAACTGTGTCTTTTCAGTCAGACATCTTGCGAGTGTACTGGAAGTAAATAAAAGTAACTCATGAAATTGAAATGTCTTTGCTCTTTTAAACCATGCAGTGCCAAAATGACCTCCCAATGCTTGGGGGGGGGGGTTGTTTTTTAATCCTAATTTGCTCTACTTGAATCCCCTACAAGGGCACGGGATCCAAGTAGAGCAAAAATAACCTCAGATGAAGAATGAAAGTTGGAGATGAAGCTGGTGAGTTGAACATGTGTTTTTATATTGTTTCTCTCTTCGTCCTGTATCCAAGGTAAAGAACGAACCTGAAAAGATCCATTTTCCTCTCTAAAACTGTGCTGGCAACAACTAATAAGCATCAACCGGCAATGCTGACATTATTACAAACAACTATAAGGAGACTTGTATTTTATTTTTATTTATTTTTCTTTTTAGCCCGGTCACGCAATTTCCTCAAAAGTTGCCCCTATGTTTTCAAATGCCCGCCTCTTATTTTGAAGGCGAAGCCCGCTCCGCTCCTTCCCCGGCGTCGGGTTCGTTTTGTTTCGTTTTATTTCGAAGGCGAACGAGCGCCTTTCCGGCCCGTGCCCCGACCGGTGCGTCCAACTTGCCGCGTTCGCGGACGCTGGTATTTATAAGGCGTGGGGGGCTCGTTAAAGCGGAGTTCCGCTGCCTCCGAGGAGCCGCTCGTCCCGCCGCCGCCGCAGACATCACTCTGATCCCGGTAAGCTGGCCGACGAGGTCCGCTCTTTATTACTCCGCAGGCGAAACAAACAAACAAACAAACAAACAAACAACAAAAACAACAACAAAAAGCACCCTCCGCGTCCTGAAACTTGTTTTTAGACAGAAAACCGGCCAGTCGCTCTGGGTCCGTGTTCGCAGTTTGTAGGATGTGTCGCGCCCGGTGCGCTTGTCTATCTGCTGTTGATCTGCTGTAAAGATTTGGCAATAAAGTTATTGATCTCAGAGCAGATCACCTATACAACATGCCCCACTAACAAAATCGTACAGTAGCATGCAACTCTGCTCTCTCTCTCTCTCTCTCTCTCTCTCTCTCTGTCTCACACACACACACCACATCTTAAGATTTCATAAACAATTCATTTGCAAAGCAGCATTTTGATATCCGGAGAGGAAACAAGCCTTAAATTTGTCTGGGGCGTTGGCTGTGTGTCTGTCTCTATTAGTGTGAGTGTGAGAGTGTGTGAGAGTGTGTGTGAGTGTGTGAGAGTGTGTGTGTGGGAGTGTGTGAGAGAGTGAGTGTGTGTGTGTGTGTGAGAGAGAGAGAGCTACAGTTACAGGCTGACTTGTGGAAGCCTGGGCAGCTCCTGAAATCTGTTTCCAGTTAGGAAGTCTCCTTTTTTTTTTTTTTACCCTATGATGGAACTGCAGAGGCAAAAAAAAGCATCTCAGGCGTCAATTACAAGTCATGTAAAGTATATTCCTGTGTGTGTGTGTGTTTGTGTGTGTGTGTGTGTGTGCGTGTGTGTGTGTGTGTGTGTGATTCTTATATGCATTGAAGATCCATATCTGTGTGACCAACACTTTTTTTTCCAAAGTTCTGGGTGTTAGAGGTTTTAAGTCTAACTGCAAACCTTGAGTCACAGCAGGAAAACGGGTTACTCAGAAAATGCTACAGAAAAGGTCATTTTTCAGTTAAATGACTCAAGGCTGAAAGACGAACGAGGTATTTTTCCAGTAAGGTTACAGAAGAATAACAAAAAAACAGAAAACACCTTGTAGCACATTGTGAAATAATGCTCTCACTAATGTCACAACGGACCGCTCTAAATATTCTTTTAGATGTGGGCTTGATAACGCTGCTTATTTTACCAGTCATATGGAAATACTTGTAGTATGACAGTAATTTCTGACAGTGTACGTGCACACACACACACACAGACACACACAGAGTAAGTAAAGAGTGACCCATATGTGTGACTGAGCTTCCGCAGAAGGTAGGAGGGAGTTTTTAGTCGGAGTTGAAGCCGTTGCAAGCATGTTAAAGAAATTACCGTGAGCTCGGTCCTGTAAAATACATCACAGGCTCATAAAACTTCACGTTATGGTAACTCCCTGTTGTGTTTTGCCTGTCGTGGTTTTAACAGGATAGATTGTAAATGGGATACTGGCACATTATGTTTTCTGTTAACCCCCCCCCCCACCGCCTTAAAACTTACTGTAATGTGTTGCTGTGCTGACATTAATCAGTTGTGAAATTAACAGAAACAAAGCAAGGAAGGAAGATTTTGTTTTGCGTTGTGTAATGTGAAAAGAGGGAAGCAAAGCTCGATAGCTGTGTTTCTGGGGAATCTTGGCATTTAGAAAGCTGTCTGGGCAATTGAATGGTAAGAGCTGCATAACAGAATCAGTACCATCTCACCTCTCATATCTGTTTGTTAAAGGGACAGTATTTAACTATTTTTCTAAATAAATAAATAAATAAATTATATATATATATATATATATATATATATATATATATATATATATATAATTTATTTATTTATTTATTTTTTTAACTTGAAATATGCTGTGAAACACACCTTAAAGTGGAGTGGCGCGGTCAAAAGTCTCTGACTCTGCAGTGGTGCAGAGAGGTTTCCCCGTAAAGCCAATCAGGGAAGGCCAAAGTCGGGCGGGAGGGAGCTCACGGCTGTCAATCAATAGTTTTGTTTTTTTTATTTTTTAATCTGTAAAAAAATCCAGAGTGTAAAAACATCAGGTTGAGGTTTTACAGGGGTTATGTCCAGGACTGTTTCCTGGCCCGGAGTCTCGTTGTCCCTCCTGGAATCAGTGAAGATCAGTAAAACCCACGACTTCTAATTTTTACGCTTACGTTAAACAAACAAGATATTTTGTGTTAATAACCGAGCTTTAGAGGTGCTGATTTTTTTTTTGATTTTTTTTTTTTGCTGCCTTTGGTAGGAGCCAGGTCAGCTGTTTCCTTGTTTTCAATGTAAATGTTAAGCTAAGCTAAGCCTCCCCCTGCCATAGCTGCATATTTCACAGCCAGATGTGAGAGTGGTATTGATCCCCTCATCTAACTCTCAACAAGAAATCCAATTACCGCATTTCCCAAAATGGCAAATTCATTAAAATGAATAAATAAATAATGAACAAACAGATCAAACAAGAGAGCTATAAAATCTATGGAGCATATTAGCTGTTTTACTAAGACGATGTTATTTTTTTTTCGTTAATTTGTCCCTCATCTGTGATTTCACTCTGCCCTGTGGTTCAGCCCTTAAACTGATGCCGAATGATCTAATGTTGGTTCCCTTGAAAGGATAAAAAATAAATAAATTCAAATACATTTATATTTCAAGACAAACTGTTATGTTTGGCATTGGTTTGGTAGGGGCTCTGTTCAAGTAAGGGTTTAGTTTATTCACCGTTAGGGCAAGAATCTGGAGGAATGGTTAGAAGCTGACATTTGCAGGGATTTTGCTGGTTGGAGATTTATGGAGGGAGATTAGAACAGTTTGGAAGCAAACAGGCCCTCGAGACAGGGCCGAGGGCTTAAATGTACCACAACTTCATTTTAACATTAAATTTCACCCTTAGCTTTGGACCTCCACACACTCACACACACACACAGGCACATAAGATGTCATGGATATTCATGGAAATGGAAATTGGTCATACTTTGCTGCTGCCGCTGCCGAAGGTTTTTGGTTTTGCCGGCTGCTCTGTTCTGAAAAGGTATCTCAGTTACTGAACTAAGAAAATGGGGGAGAAAAAAGGCGAGAACAGAAGATTGTGCAGAAACATTGTGCGTAACTCAAGGCAGAGTGAGTTAGGTCGAGTCCAGCTAACCATCAGCTCCTGGTAAAACCATCATGTCTGTTCAGTTGTAGTGAGACACGCCAGGTTGCTTCTACCTCACTCTGCGCGACTCAGATCTGTTGTATCGGCTTTCTTCCAATGTCTGGAATGTGGCTTGCCAGAGCCAAATTAAACAATTATCCTTCCTTGTAGGCTGATGTGGAGTAAAAATGTTTAGCTGAACTCCCTTTGCTCAATTTCAAATACTCATGTGTATTTATTTTTGAGATAGCATGATTGGAATCAGGGGTAGGAACTCTCCCAGGGCGATGTTGTTGCAGTTGGGCCATGGTGAGGAGATCCTGTGACCTTTAAAGCTGCTCTAAGTAGCATTTTTATATTAAAAATAGATCAAATTACTATGTTGCTGATGACAAATCCAAAGAGAATTATCACCTGACTCTAGAGTTAATCTTTAGCTGAACAGAGCTTTCTGAAATCTTTTTGCACATTGTTATGGTCCCAAAGTGTTACTGTTTTGGTTTGTCTCATCAAACAAACAAACAAACAGCTCTGTTAAAGCCCAAGTGAACATAGTGGAGCATTTAGCAGCTAAAGAGCCATATATTTCCCTCAGGTGGTGGAGGAGACCAAAATAGAGAACAAATAAGAGTAAATATACAGTTGGATGGATACACGACTTGTAATGAATGCTAATGTTGCTCAGTGTTGGTGAATAAGGTCAAATAGGCCAAATAAATAAATCAATAAAATTGAAATATGATTTAAAAAAAAAAAAGTTAAAGCAAGTCTGTAAAGTTTGGTACATTTTATTTAGTGATTATGATGGGATCATCATTATAGTGATTATAGATTAGTCAATGGAAAGAAAATGTATCTGCTTCAAATTTGTTATTCAGTTGCATAAATAATTTATTAAAGGAAAAATGGAAAATATCTTCTGGTCAAAGCCCCTAAAATTCTGGTATTTGCTTTTTTTTAATATTTGTCTTTTTTGCATTTTCACTATTTTCTGACATTTTATAGAACAAGCAATCTCTCAGTTGAGAAAATAACTGAAAAATTAATAGATAATTAAAATAATTGTTAGTTGCAGGCATAATTTCATGTCTATTAAATTCATCTCTGGGAATAATACCACCAATAATATCATACAAGTACACTGCTATTGTTTAGGGTGTATTTTCCCATTAAATATTATCCCTTAAAGCAGGCGAATGTCAAAACACATCCATGTCCAAGCAAGTCCACTGCTGAGTTTCAACCAACCCTTTAGACCTCCACACTTTAAAGGCCAATTCCTTCCCAGCCATCACATCACGTCACCTTACATGAGTTGCCTTGACATTTGCGCATTGAATGACCCTTTACATTGAGGAGGCAAATCCATCTAAAAGCCTTTATTCCTTATTAATTCCAAACCCCAAAGTCTACGTTAGTAGTACAGTGGGAGGAAATGTAGATGAACAGGAAGAGACAGAGTTGAAGACACATTTTTTAGCATTAGAAACAGCTCTCATGTGAACTGCAGCTCAGGAGCGAGATGAAAATATGATGAATATTTTGTGCATTTTCTGTTTCGACCTGGATCCGTTTTTAAAGAACCAGGAAGTGCCATTAAGTGCCATTTCCTACCGGCTGCCATACCGAATCAGTGATTGAAGAGCCAGACATTTTTCAAAGGCAAGTCTGCACCGAGGTCACTCCTGCAGCAAACTGAATGTAACAGAAGTTCAGCCAGGGTTTATGTCAATGTGGATCTGTGGAACTAATGAGATGTTAATGGGAACTTATAAAAAGCCAGTACATAAAAGAATTGCCTGTGTGTGTGTGTGTGTGTGTGTGGCTGGCTGGTGCCAACTTCACCGTTCTGATGGAGACTTCCTGTTTCTCAGTTTTCCACTACATTCTTCAGCGATAAGCTCACGCCAGCGCGCACATGCACGCCTGCACACGCACACGCACACACACACACACACACACAGATGATTGGTACATGCAGACAGTCTAAAATAATACACACTATTTCAGTTTGTATGATCATGTTTACCCTGGCTGATTTCACCCCCCTCCCCTCTCTCTCTCTGTTTCTTTATTTTACTGTCTCTTTCTCATCCCATGTGTTTTAAACGTGTGATTTTTTTTTTCTTCTTCTTGTACACAGGACATGATGTCACCTCTCTGTGCTTTATTTTTGCACCACAGATTTCCAGCAGCGGTCTGGTTGGTTTTGGGCGCCTGCAATTGTTTGCAGTCAGGTGGCTGAAACTTAAACAGAGGTGGGAACATATGAACAAACGCAGGGAGAGCACAGAGGAGCTGAAGGGATTCAGAGGAAATTTCAAGTTGAACTACTGGTAGTTTTGAAATCTTTTTAATCGAGTGGCTGCAGACTGCGTAGAGATATTTTTCTTACTGCTAACAAATGCCACGAAAAGACCCAAACCAACAATGAACTGATCCTAACGAGTATCGCCTATGTATCCAGAGCTCCTCTTTGCCATAGGCCTCCACTCTTGTCAAAAACTATTAAAAATACATCAGCTTTATTTTGAGTAACTATTTGTGAAAATTTTTTAAATAACATCAGCCTTATCTTTTAACCAGAACCACTACATTCCGCACCCTAACCCAAAATATGTGAGTCAAAATATGATTAATACATGTACACCGAGAGTTTTTGTTGGCTGCAGCGCTGTCCTCGACACTGCCTCCAGCGCCGACTGCATGATGCAGCTTGATTTCACAGCTTCCACAGTGTTTCATATCGGCAAATTTCAGAGAGGAGGGAATGACGTATAACGTACTATCGTGCCATGATGACAAAGCGGGAATATTTACTGCAGAACAAAGTGGGGACATGTAGCAACACTGCCCTCGGAGATGTCTGACGTCAGCATAACCTGATTTATTTTCCTCCAACCTGTGTGGATACTGGCTTGCTTCCCATCAGCCATTGTCCGGCTCCAATCAGATAACATTTTCAGGATCCTGTTAGCCAAACACTCTCACTATCTGCATATACATATACGCACACAGTTCTTGATGTAGCTGTGGCATATGTGTGCAGCACATCCGCTCTGTTTTACCTTTGCAGTTTTTGGGGGGGGCAAAGAAAGGGACAGGATGCACAGAGAATTTATTAGATCAGTGAGAGGCAGGAAGTTACAGAGCGAGGAGGAGACATAGATAGACTGAAAACAGATTATAACAGGTAAATACCAGATGAGTGTCGTCTTTGGCTGGCCAGACTCGCTGTCTTCCAGAGGGAGATGGATGAGTAAAGTCACCGAGTGAACAAATAAAGCAGCTGCAGGTTTCTCATTAATAAGTAATGGATAAGCAGGTCACCGAACGGAAGATGTATGCCTGCTCCGCATGATGTCGGCCTCGGTGCACAGTGTTATTGTCTGTTGGGGAGGCGAGAACACAAAAGAAATTAATTAATATACTGTATTAATAGTAGCACCTTTAACCTCGGCAATAAATCTCTGTCAACAGCAGCTTTACTCTTGGTAATAAATTGTGTGAAAAGTGCTTAAGTCTAAGTTGCACAGTTCAGATCCATCTATTATTACTGTATGTTGTGCAGTCAGCCACTGGTTTGAATGTGTTTCCTCCCTGACCACATAAAAATACTGTAAATAATAGAGTAAAATGTTTTCTCTGCATATTAACACTTTTAATTATACACACTCAAAAGAATCCAATTTAAAGACATGTAAGGCTCATCGTTTTAAGTTTTTACCATTGTCTCAATGGAAAAAAAAAAGTTTTAAATGAAGTGGAGGACACAGATCAGAGCATTTTACAGCAAATAAGGTCAGTTAGTGAAATGGGAAAAAAAATACACCAAAGAACCACTGAGTTGCAATAAGTAACTAGCAGCATGGCTCTGAAGATGGTTATATTGGTACAAACATACATTTCTGATGCCATCGTCAGGCCACTGAACTCTTGTGTCACCATCCTCACAGATTTTTACTCAGGCCTTAACCACAACAAACGTAAACCAATTTTAACCTGAAACCTTTAAATAATAATTCCTAAATTTAAAAAATATAAGCATTAGGGGAGGGATATTCAAACTAGAACAACTTGTTGTGCAAGTTTTTACATAAAGATCAAGTTACGGCATATGACAGCCAGCAACTGCCTCTGTGCACCTGTGACCTATAAAGAGTAAAAACATCTATAATTTACCCTTTAAAAGCGTCATAATAAGTATCAGCATTAAAAAAAAAAGAAAAAAAAAGGCCCATATCTGTTGGGCCTTGCCTATAAAAACTAATCCCTGACAGCATCCTGGCCTTTGCCGAGAGCTCAGGGAAAGTCACAAGGAAAGGGAGGATTTGAATGTTTGCAAACGCAGCCCAAACTCGTCGCAACATGGGTCCTGAGCCAGCCAGGAGGTGAACGCTATGGTTTGGGGTTTCTGTGGTTTCCTAGGGAGTGGTCCATGCATGAGGTGGAGTGTGTGTTTGTGTGTGTTTGTGTATGTGCGTGGAGGCCCTGTCAAAGAGTTGTCGACCTTCCAAATCTCGCCACATTAGTCATACCAGGCATTCCTTCATGTGTTCATCTCATTGTGTGGACACACACACCCTCAGCCTCTCTCCCAGCAGTTTGTGAGGAATTCCTCAAGGTCAGCCAGCATAAACTTGATGTGGGGAACGACTGACTTCATCCATCTCTTCCTCTGCGTTTCGGCGCGTCGGTGTAGCTGGGTTTTTACCATCGTGTTGTGTGTCATTAACCATGTGAAGTCCTGACCCTGTAATCGCAGAGCAACATAGTGATCTTGGTTCTAAGTTGAGGAAGTTTATGTGTGATGTAAGGATGCTGAAGACAAAGCTGTAAATGACTGACTGGGCACAGTCCTCTGTCCAACTTAACTTGAACATTATTGAGTTGGACTTGGACAGTGGCTGAAGACGTATTCAGATCCTTTAATAAAACTACCAACAGCACAATGTAAAAATACTCCATTAAAAGTAGAAGTCCTGCATACAAAGTCTTAGCCAAGCATAGACGTAGGCAAAATTTAACTCATATATAAAATGTAATATTGATAATTATTCAGAATTTCAGGCCCCTATGACTGTTATATTTCATATCATTTAATCATTAATACCAATATTTTAGTGTGTAAGCAGCATTTTAATGTGGTAATTAAACTACCTAATACACTCTTGGGTAGTTTAATTTTCAACAATACTGCAAATTGTAACAGAAAATGTATTATTATATAATCTAAATGAAAAACTTAAATCTTTAACTATAAAAGAAAATGTTGTAAATGACTTGCTGCCTGAGCAACAAATTTGAAATTTGGTGAATTCACTCTCACTGTAGTCGGCTAACAGAAAATTAGAAAATTATTTACTGGGACAGGGATGCGTGTGTTTATATGACACTGAATTAAAGGAGTCAAATATATGTTGCTGGCCATTTTTCTGCCTCTCAAATCAGCCGTCAGACTTTATTGCCCAAGTAATCGATGTATGAGGTGGTTTTATCGGGTAGAGATAAGATGTGAGGGTGAGGAGGCACAGATCACACGTTGACACGATGGCCACGCACAACTGCACAACACCACACGGGCGGATGCACAAACAGATAGGTGCATCCTTCTGTTATGCTCACAACAAATATTTCAGCATCAGCGTCAGAGCCGTAAGTAATGAGTGCAAAGGAGGTGGAGGCAGTAAATATCACCAGCAGGAGTAAATATCACAGCGCTCGTGTCTTTGAAACCATTTTCTTTCCCTTCAGTCACATTAAGTGTAACCATAGTGCCCCCAGGTGGCGGTTTCAGGGCCACCTCCTCAAGTTGAAATGCCAGAATAGATTTGAAATTTATTTCAGGTCAGTTGGTGCCACCGAGAGCAGCCGGATGCTCTGACATGGACGGTCGTTTGCCTTTAGAGGACATAAATATCACTGATATATTGGAGTTATTATAAGTAGCAGTCATCCAATCGGCATCCACTATAACCTGATTTCTACTCGCTGACTTTATGACCGGCGTGATTTCACCTTCCCTCCCTTCCCTCTCCCTCTGTTGGCCTGTAGGTGTTAGCCTCCCCCCGGTGCGACGATGGCAGAGGGCTCACACTGTTTCTACTGCCGGGAAGACCTCGGCGGGAAGAGGTTCGTTCGCAGCGAGGGCAGGCCGGTGTGTGTCCGGTGCCACACCAAGTTCTGTGCCAACTCCTGCGCCGAGTGCCATCGGCCCATCTCTGTCGAGACAAAGGTGAGATGAGATGCATCTCTCGTCTGGCCCATTTAGCTTGCCAGCGTTGCCCAAAGGTTTTCCATTTTCCTTTCCACAAAGCTCTGTAGAAAACCCTCCCTCTCTTCCTCCATCAGGAGCTCAGCCATAAGGGCCGGTACTGGCATGAGGAGTGTTTCCGCTGTGCCAAGTGTTACAAGCCTCTGGCCAAGGAGCCCTTCAGCACCAAGGACGACCGCATCATGTGCGGGAAGTGCTGCTCCAGGGAGGACGCTCCACGCTGCCACTGCTGCTATAAACCCATACTTGCTGGTGAGGCCGATGACCTGCAAACCCTGACTTTGTAACATTGACACAAAAAGCACCGTGCTTGAGGGAGACTAGCTCACTGGTTTAGTCAGTTAGGTTTTTAAAACCCAAAACCTATGAGTAACCATAAAAGAAATCTCAAGCATTACAATCCAAAGAAAGAAACAAAAGCCTACAAAATCATCAATACATTGACGTGCACACATAATAACTGTATCTACATTATGGCATCAAACCACTGCTGAAAACATTTGTCATACTGACTTTGAACTGTAAGGGCCACCCGCAGGTTGTACTTAGTAGTATGGACTCCTTTCTCGTCTCCCGCAGGCACAGAGAGCGTGGAGTACAAAGGCAACTCGTGGCATGACGAATGCTTCACCTGTTGCAACTGTAAACGACCAATAGGTTCGCAGAGTTTCCTCTCCAAGGGGAGTGACCTTTACTGCAGCCCCTGCTATGACAAGAAGTTTGCCAAACACTGTGTCGGATGCAAAAAGGTAATTTTTTTTTTCCTAACAGGAACAGTCCAGCCCCCCCCCTCCATCTTTTTTCCTAAAAGAAAAATTATAAATTTAAACAGCCATGAAGGGACTTTTTCTTTACAGATTTTTCTGGGGAGTTTTCCCTTGTACATCCCTTTTTTAAATTTTAGTGCTCGTTATTCGGCTAGAATTGTATGGTAAAGGGAGGTTAAAATTCAAGATGGTGGTAGCAGTAGTATGAACATTTCTTTAGGGTTAATACTTCTGTTGGTACACATAGCTTTTCTCTTCCATCCGTCTCCAGCCCATCACCTCTGGAGGAGTCAACTACCAGGACCAGCCATGGCACGGCCACTGTTTCGTGTGCAGCTCCTGCTCGAAGCCCCTGGCAGGGTCGAGTTTCACCAACCACCAGGACCAGGTCTTCTGCGTCGACTGCTACAAGAGCTCCGTGGCTAAGAAGTGCAGCGGCTGCCAAAACCCCATCACAGGTTAACTTAAATTCAAATTTAAGATTAAGATGTCGTAAGATGCTGATGATTAAAACAATGACAGGGCAACGCGCGACGACTAAGATAGGAACAAACTGTCCAAAGTCAGGGGCTGGAACATTTGAATGAAGATCCTCAAGGCCAGGTTTAACCTGTGGCTCCCTCCTGAAAGGATTCAGTCCAGCATCAGGGAGACCGGAACCTATCCGGAAGGTCTCTGTCAGCTTTTAAATTAAAAAAGATGGATGTGTCTATCACAAAGAAATTTTAATTCATAGTATAGTTGTAATCTTTAAAATTAGCACAATGGGTAATACTGTACCAGGGTAGTGTTGAATATGTCCACACGTCCACAGAGTTTCTGAGATGGTAGCGGTCGAAGAGAGGGAAAGATGGGGGAAATAAAAGTCGAGCAGACAGGGCACACGGGTAAACCAAACGGCAAAAACTCAGCCTCTGACTCGCCTCTGCTCTCCTCGCAGGTTTTGGTAAAGGGGTGAACGTTGTGAACTACGAGGGCAGCTCCTGGCACGAATACTGCTTCAACTGTAAGAGATGCTCCCTCAGCCTGTCCAACAAGCCCTTTGTGACCAAGGGAAGAGACATCCTCTGCTCCGACTGCGGCAACAAGTAGACATCTGGCGCCCGGTCTTCGTCTTAACAGCAGTTAATGCAGTCATTGTGTTTTTGTTTGTTTGTGTTTGGTTTTTGCGTTGCGGCAGAGTCGATGGTTATGAGCACAGTGTATGCTCAGGTGTTAGCATTATGTTTGAGGTTGGTTTGTAGTTTCAGGAACCAATGCTTGTCTGCTGCTATTTGAAATATATAAAATGGCCTTGTTTTAACTGTATTTTTTCATCTTTTTTAGCACAGTATCATTGCTCATTTCAGTGCCTTCAAGGTCTTGTTTTTTCCTATGTTTGAAAGATGATGTTCTCCTATGACGAAAAAGTGTTTTTTTTAATTAATCAAAATTATATATATAAATGTAACTGCTAATTGTCTAGGGATTACTATTCTTTTTGTATTTTTCAAGTAAAAAAGCTTATACGCACTTTTCTAAACCAATTTCCTTTAAAGGAAAGATGAAAAATAAATATCAAATGGGAATATATGCAAACTGCATGCCGCCATGTGTTGCTAAAATGAAATAAACTTTCCACAAAAGCGAATACCACATTGTTTTTGTTGAGTTCTCGATATTAAGAGTCCATTTATTCCAGCAAACTGTGAAACATTTACACATTATTTGACCTTATTACCATGTCGTGTGATAAAGATAAAGATGAATATGAATTTTTACATGAATTTTGTTCCTCATTGAAATTGGAACTGGGGACTTCACTGTTTAAAATATATTATCCCGTGTTAGCAACAAGTTTATTCTTAAGCCTGTTTTTTTTTTTTAAATATAAATCTTTGGAAAGATTGATGGCCTTTCTTTACGCTCGTCGCTTTCCATGGATTTAGTTATACTACACACGGAGACAAGCACCATCCTAATGCAGGTCAGTACACAGGTTTTATGTGAGCTCTGACGACTGATTCACGTTACATGTGCAGGCAGAGTGTTTACAGAAAGCAGTGCATGTTTGCCAGGAGTAATCACCTTTCAGCCGATGCCTTTGCCAGTCCATCAGTTTTTTTTAAACTTTAATTCGATTGAATGGTAAGATCATATTCTACATGTACATACAACCCCCCCTCTCCATGTCTGTCTCCTGCGTGCAGCTGTATACACACAAGTTGACCGGTCACAGCTGTAAGACACTGGTCCCCACTCCACACACAGTCACGCCCACTTTGTTTGCAGGGACAGGTCTGTGGTTATTCTTATGTCTCAGAGCTTGCTGGACTAAAGTGGTGCTGTACTTTTAAGTCCTTTGGAGCATTAAGTATCGCTACTGACCAGGATTTACCTTTACAGCTCTACTTTGCTTTTAGTAATATCTTATATAAATAAGATATGATTAGATAAGCAGGTAAGTACTTCTTCAGTTCTTTTGGGGCTCAAACAGTGTTTTGATAAAACCTAATACTTGCATTTTAAAACAAATGCAAGCAAATGTTAAGGTAGTTAAAACTCAAAATAATTTGATGGAGTGAGGGTTTTTTTTATGGTTCTACAGTTTTTTTCTTCTTCACATATTGTAAAGCTCGAATTTATCAAGTTAATACTCACAGATTCCTCTTACTGAAAAATGCTGAGAAGATAATACTTTTTTTTTTTTAATTTCAGGATGACTTTCACTCAAAAATTCCTGAATGTATTTCTCTCACTGTCTCTGCTGAGCAGCCCTGACTCTACTGTGGGGCAAGGTAGGTTCAAAGGTTTAAATGGCTATAGCTTGATAGTCAGAAAACACAGTAAATGTAATTTAATGTGATCGGAGACGGGCGTCAAAATGAATTTTATAATAATTCATAGTACTGGTTACATAAGAATAAGATGTGATGACTGAGAATAAATGACACTGGCTTTCTTTCTGTGATAAAAGCCTATTTTTCACTCTAAACTAAGTTTCATTATTTTTAAGATTTTTATATCCTGAATGGCTGAACCCACAGTTCTGTGGGAAAGTCACTGTGTAGGTTGTAAATAATACCTAAAACAAACACAGTTTACAGTTGTTACACTATATGATTACACAGGTACATATATGGTCTCTCTAAGCTACGGATAGAAGGTCAAAAGGTTGAAGCCAATATAAAAAGTTACGGGTGCTGTATTATGTAGACGTCTGTTGAGTCTAATTACATTTCAGTCTCTGCGAAACACAGAAGTTTCAATTTCCCTCAAAAATGATTAACAGTGACTAACTCAATATTTTGAAAAAAGAACATACAAGAGACGAATAATTAATAAAGCACTCATGAGATTTGGAAAAAGAAAACATTTCATTTTTTAAATTTCTTGATACGGTTTATGTGGTCAGACAGAAAAAGTAATTTGAAGATGTCACCTTGGGGCTACGGAAAAAAGGAACCAAACAAGTTGATCGTTAGTGTAAAAACATATTAACTGTACTTTAAAGTGGTATCAACTGAGGTTGCCCTACTTGCCGGAATTCAATTGCAGGATTTTACATCCAGCCATGTCAGATTTGTGATTATCAACAGTAATATGTCTTCAGTTTGATTATATGACGACCCTGCAGGTGCCTTTCATTTTGCTCGAAGTTACATATCATGCGACTTGAAAGTTGGGATTAATAATGAATTTTTATAGAATAAACAAAACGCAGCTTCAGAGCTATATAACATTTATCCCACACTCTCCTCTTGGCTGCTCTACAGATTTACTCCTAGGTGCTGCATGTTAACCATCTGCTGTATATTGGCTGTTTCTGTTGTCAGTCCGTCAGCTCAGTCTATGGGGGGAGGTGGTTAACTTCCACTTCGGTAGCAGCCACTGGAAGTTAAGGCCTCAAGTCTCCATCCCTGCCCTGCAAGAGTTCACGGTTTGCGTCAATCTGAAGTTTGAGGTATTGTTTTCAAAGGATCTTAAGTTACTGCAGTAACTTTTGAGGACGAATTTAATAGGACTGCATGGATCAACTCTTCATAAGTCATTTTTTGTATAATCTTTCATCAACCATATCCAGGTCCAGGCCTTTGCACCATGGACCGCTTTCATGTACCGTCACCCGGAGGTTCAGTATGCCGAGCTGGGCTTAGGGGGGAGCAGGGGACATTTAGTGGTCTGGCTGTTGGGGACAGAGTGGACGGCCCCTCAGGTCAAACTTGGTCTGTTGCAGTGGTACTCGCTGTGCCTGACCTGGTCACATGTGAAAGACAGACCTGCCCTATACATCAACGGCAACCTGGTGGACATGACGGCAGGTGGGATTTATTTGGGGTTTTCGCATCAGGCGGTCTGCTCTGCTCATGTTATTTTTACTTCTCCCAGTTTTGTATTTTACACTCTGATGTCACCCTGTTACTATCTTTGTTTTATATATCAGGCGTCTCACAGCTTAAGTTACGTGGGTGACACAAAACTGCAGAAAAAAAAAGCAAATTTCAATACATTCTGAAACGACACACACTGGGAAGCTGAGTCGTACATTATCATCAAAATGTGTCCACAACTGGACTGGAGTCCACCTGTGGCAAACTGATTTGATTGGACATAGTTTAGAAAGGCACACAACTGTGAATAAACTCTGAGGTCAAAAATTCACACATGTATGGACAAGAACCAGAACAAAGGAACTCCAAGAGCAGACAGGCACAGTTAGTGGCTGTGTTAGTTAGCCAGATATTTCACTCAGGAGGTGGCAGAGACCAAAAACAGAGCTAAAAGAGAGTGAATATTGGACCCACATTCACCATTTGGCCAGGAACATGATTCCAAATGAATGGCTGCTGGGTGTGTAAATAATCAACTGTTCTTTAACAAGTTCACAAGCTTAAAAAGTGATATGTAAATATCACTCATAGGCGCTCATAGGTTGCTTCCACTGTCCCCATATGACCAAAATAAATCAGTTATTGTCCATTCAATAGGGTGAACATTGAGGAGGACCCTATCTGAAAGCAGGTTAGATTCAGAGTTCAGCAAAGGATAGGGACACATGACAAGTTTGATTAAACCTCTTGTAACAAGCAAACATTTGTCCGTGTTACAATGTGTTGACCTTTCAGAGGCAATTAAGTTGCAATGCTGACTGGAGGGTCTTTTGGTCTTTTTGGTTTTCTTTTGGCTCTGGGGTGAATGACAACGATAATATTAGTGTGTACTTGACCCCTCTGCGTACCATCCTACCTCCTTTTCTTCTCTCCTAGCTCACACTGTCGACACCGGTCCCTCCTTTTCCCCCTCGCGCCGCAAACTGGCCCCCAATGGAACGCTCACTCTGGGTGCAGCACACCTCTCTCAAAAGAATGGGAATATCCAGATTATTCCGTTTACTGGCATGTCAGGCAAATTATCTCTGTTCCGGCTGTGGGGGCGAGAGCGCAGCAAACAGGAAGTGGCATCACTGAGCTGCACAGAGGGGGACCTGGTTAAGTGGGAGAGGGACAACTGGGACATACAGATCGGTACTCTACTCCCTGATTTGAGCCTGCAGTGTGGTGAGACAATGGAAGACGTCCTTTACATTAACTAGAATATGTTTTCTTTGATTATTTCAATTGAAGTCAAATGCTTTAATTGCGCAACATTAACAAAGGAACCACAAGTCAAACAAGTGTCGACAAGTTGAATATTTTCTCTCCCCTGACTGAGAATCAGCATTAATTCCTTACACCCTTAAGTCATGCTTTTCCAATTTTGTTTATACTAGAACCTGTTTTGGTTACTTCCATAATTTTTTTTTTTTTTTAAATAATGAAGATCATTAAAATAAAGCAAACTGCTTTAGCATGAAGGCATTCTCTTTGTTTGTTTGGCAGAATGGTCCTTTTACGAAGTGAGATTGATATTTGCAATCATCTCCCACGATAGGAACAACATGGAGCCCTACACGGCCAGAGACCTTGCACATCACTGGGTAAAAGAAAGGAACAAATAACTATACAAAAATAAAATATAAAACACAGATATTATCAGTTTAATTGTAGAAAGTAACCTGAAAATGTTCTGTATATTTCATTGTGAATAATGATAGTTTTATTGTTCCTGTTACTTTGGGCTGCTAAACATTAGATAATAAAATAAGGGCTAGATCATTTTGTAACCCGTTGAAATGTAATGAACCATACTCTGCTTTGATGGGGAAAATATGTAAGAAAACCTGTTAAGACAAAACAAGACTAAATACCACAGCCAGACTTACTGCTCTGAGGGACCGTACCCTGGCACACTGGTGTGTTGAGCTAAATTTTTAGGTTTTATTATATGGACATTTTTTACAATGTAATAAAACCTAAAAACTTAAAAGCAATAAAACAGGTTTGAGCCTAGTCTATTTGGACAAACATGAATCATTTATTTATTGACTTGTCTGGACAAATTACAGGGGCTCTTGGGTTGGATTGCTTTATATGGTACAGGTGTTACTTGGACTTCATTCACCTGCAGTAAATCTCAGCAGCTGTAAATCTGCTCTTTGCTGTTTGTTGTTCCTGCAGCTCGAACAGGTGCTGCCGACCAAAATCTATTTACACAGAGTGTCTGTGTTTGAAATACCCAGGTAGGAGAAGCCTCTAGTTTACAACACTGACTAATAGGACACAGAGTACATTTCTTAATAACGTAACAATGAATGTCACTTTGCGTTGCATGAATTAAACTGTGATTTTATAGTATATGACAGAGAGATGGAGCCGATCGGCTGTAGGCACCAATGAGTCTCTCTGATTCTCTTGGGCAGCTCGAGTACAGACGACAGCCTTGAAAAAACATCAGATGAAGACGAGCTGGTAAGGAAGCACCTCAGAGCCTGACTGATAGATTAACCAGGCCGATATATGTCAGCCAATATTAGCTTATTGCAGTTATAGCTGTATCGGTGAGTATGTTGGCCAGTAAATCACAAGAAAGTGCAGTGCATGTCAACAGATACAGTGTGTGTTTGTTTTAAAAATTCTTTGACCATCGAATTGTTAAAGAATTGTTATACACATATATATATATATATATATATATATATATATATAATCTCACTTGCAAAAGTCTAGGTTTTAATTAAATTAATCAAGTAAAAAGGCAAAACAGGACACTTATTTGAAGCATTATACAGTAATGTGTCTTTTACTCTTCAGGTGCGGTGGGCTTCCCCAAATATTAACAGGTAACTTGATTCAGGTTTACTGTTTCATTTAATAAGGTCAATCATTTAATATGGTCAACCTATAGTATGCTCAATCAAGTTCTAGCTCAAAAGATATCCTCTCATTATAAAATATATCTCCATGTAAACATATGATCATTATTGTGTAAAACATTTTGTTTTGTCACAGTTACAAAACCTTTTAAGACAAATACATTTCCATACTTGGGTAAACTCTTCTGATCTGAATGCTGTTTATAAATCACAAAATGTCATTCTACAGTGAGGAAGAACAAGGTAAAAATGAGCAGGGTAAATCACATGAAAAATGAGACAATTATACCTGATGACAACAACGAAAGGAAAAAAAAATGATTAGATCTGCGCATTATTCTTTCTGAGAGGGAAAAGTCAGTCTTTGGATGAACTACTCACAACTCATGTCCACACAAACAAACTGAGCTTGCTTCATTTTAAGCCAAAGCACAAGCTAAAAAAATTGCACAAGACCACAGGAAAAAAAAAAACTCTACACAACCTTTAACTCTCTATCTGCCCTGTAGGTTCCACTGTCTGGTTCATGCAAACGTTATTCCCAGCTTGGATGTGGCAGCTGTGCAAAAGGAGATGTACAAGGACCTTAGGATCCCCTACAATTTCCCAAGATGTCTGCTACAGCTGCTGGCCGATGAAGAAAGCATACACACCACACCTCTTGGTAGGAAATAGTTCTGTGCGTGTGTGTTTTTGGGTAAACTTTTCAGAGGATGAAATCCTAATTCACAGTAACATTTTCTATTTCTAGAAAGCTTCTCCTTTACCACCAACAGTCCTTCTGATGCACTGACAGAGCCCAGTCTGGTCACAACAACCACATCTGCAGCCACAGCATCACCTTCTACCTTCTCCCCTTCCAACACATTTAAAACCACAACCATCAGCACCACCGCAAGTACTTCTACTAGTGCGGCCACAGCCGCCGCCACCACCACCACAACAGGCTCTGCAAATATCTCCAGTCAGTCTGATCACTTCCAATCATAGAAACATTTTCTGATGATTCCTTAAGGAAAATGTTTCTTTGACTGACAAATCATTTGTTTTGTCTCAATCTTCTCTGCAGAGCTGTATTTTGAAGTTAAGGTGAATGTGTCCATAAGAGGAGACTGTGACCACAGACCAATTCTTTCCAACTGGGTAGGTCTCACACAATAGCACGGCTCTATTATTCTTAGAAGATTTGGCTTTACTCATCTGAAATTTGACCAGTGGTGGGAGTCTATAAACAGCATAACATATAACGTGTGTCATCACACGTTAGAAGAAGTTGTACAGCTAATTAATTCAAACCTACTTGTATCCCAGGGGGTTCTCCTGCAGTTGCCATGGAATATGTGGAAAGCATATCGCTACCTCAAATAAACCAATAAAATAATAATTTGGTAAAACCAAATTATCCATGATAATTTTAAGGTTTATGTTAAGGAGGAAAAGCATCTACTGAATAGGATTACAAATTGGTGCAATGCTGATCTTTATATTGCAAATTTTACAGTAGTAAGCCAGCCATCAGCCTCAGGTCAGTTGTTTACCAAGTTACAACGGAAATAGGAGGAAAAAGAGGGATAAATGGTCGAAATTGGTAAAGTGATGAATAACCACCAGAAATATTTAGCGCAAAGTAATGAAAACACAAGAGTTAGCTAAGATTCATGAAAAACTGTGAACATAATTAGCTAAATGAGAAAAAAAGTTGAAATAGTTGTTAAACTTAATGCAGGAACAGTTGAAATATTTAAGAGCTGGATAAATAAACATCTACAAATTTGACCAACGGCAACTGAAACAGGAAATTCAACTGTATGAAAAAATAGCATAACCCTATCCCCTTTCATTTAATCAATAGTGCTACGTAACATCAAGTTTATAATTCATTCACAGAAACACATTTGGCACATGGAGCCCAAAGGGGGGTCGTGAGAAAGGAGCACAGTCCTGGGTTGGGAACCACTGTACTAGTCCTGTGTGTCCTCAGAACTCATACCTAGATTTCCCTGACTCTTCACAGCTCAACTCCACGCTACCAGGCGACACGATGACGGTGCTCGACTTCCAGCTGCTCCCCCCCGGAGCTCAGAGGTGCAGCCGCTGCCACACCATCAGTTCCAGAAAACGTAACACAATCCATGAAAAACGTTGAATGTGACACTGAGCTTTTGATCTCACTTTCAGATATCATCCAAACCTGAAGGCGAACCTCACTACCGCTGATGGAGTGAGTGAACATGAAAAGCATTCAGACTTCGATGTGACACAAATGAAACTCATGTTTATCACAGCTTCAGGACAGTTCTGAGATTGTTACCTGCACTGTGAAAGCCGTCAGATCTAAGATTTGACCTGTTTTGGACTTTTTTGCAAACTGATGCTGACGTTCGAATTTCAAATTTCATTTTTTTGTAGAGGAGGAAAAACCTTTCTAGTGAGACACACAATATGAAAATATCAAAGTCTAGTGACATTATTCATCATTTACAAACACAAACAGCTGATGATGAAATGTACAAATTTCACTTGATTATTAGCCTGTTTTCATGTTTGGTTGTACTCAAGCTGGAATTCATTTTATCAATGGCAGTGACTGAAACTGTTTCAAACCTTTATTGATCAGTTTCTCCTCCTGAAAGCTTTGCCAATATTTTCATCCTTTTTTTCCCCCCAGGTGCACAAACACAGAGTTTCAAGGTATGAATCACCCAGCTCTACACGATTTCCCCTAGATCGAGAACAAATTACAGAAAAGAGAAGGTTTACATGAGGTGGAAAGCAAACAAAAAGGCAATAGTGAAATGGTGCAAGTAAAATGGGCCACTCAACTGAAATACAGCTATTTTTGAAAACAGGCTGCCTGAAAATGTCATATTTGAAAAATTCTTCAACATGCTGCATGTGCCGTGCATGTATATCCATTATACTAAGAGTAAATCATATCAACTCTGTTACTGTCTGCAGAGAGAGCTGTATTTTCCGAGTTCAGGTTATGATGTCGCCGTCAGACACAGAGGAAATGACGGAGCAGATAAGACACCTACTTCTACAGCCTTATAAGACCGGTGACATCACTATAGTGACCGAGGGCATAAAGATAAGCCGCATATGTGAGTGAGGTTCAGGTTTGGTGAAAAATCAATCGAATTTAAAAAAAAAAAAGAAATTTAAACTGTTTGTTTAAATTGTTTTTTTTACTGATTGATTTTAAAGTCTACACAAAAAAAGACTTGATAAATTAAACAATGTACCAATTTCAGTCTGTCTTAGTCTTTTTCTTCGTATGTGTCGCTGTCTGACCACCAAAGTGATATTAAAGTGCAATGCTGAAACCCTCCAGACGAGGAAAGGCCTGTTTCAGTGGCCCGCCACGTCAGGAGGAAAAAATGCAACACGGCCGTGCCCGAAAAATCCTCGCCGCTATGCCACCCGACACTGGTGAGAGCTCTAATTGGAAAACCTAATTAATAAATACACATTAAATAATCTTCTTGGTAAATTAACACTTTCTGATGTTTACAAATGAAATCCAGTTATGTATTTAAAGCTGGAAGCTTCATAGCAGGGATGCTCTATTACAAGGTGTAGATGTCCACTTGCAAAATTTCCACAGTGTCACATATCCAAGAATGGTTGGATTAGCAAATCAGAAAATTTCAACCCCGACTGTGACACCTGCCTGTTGATTTTAAGCTTCAGCTGACATGTACTGCTTCCTAACATCGCTGAACTCTTGACCTGCAGATAATTCATGATACAGTCACATTGAGAAAAGCACATGAATCAAGCTGGTTGACTCTGTCAACACAAATTTAACACATGAATAAATACGGGCCAGTTTGAGTATTGATTACATCCGTTGGCATATATTTGCATGTCTGGCTCACTCTGTTCAGGACTCTTTCTGTGTGTTGACCCACTGTGACAATAATTATTGACGGCTGCTTGTGAGCAGTGGCAGGCTGTGCTGTAAAAGCATTAATCAGGAGGTCCATGTTTCTAATGCGTGGAGTTAATGGACAGGTGATTCCTAGATCAAAAACCTTCCCAGCTCTTAAAGGTTTTACACAATGTCCCTTCAATCTACATAATTTTCAACCTTTAAGAAATTAGCAGATGTATTTTCCGTCAAAGTCAGACTTGGAAAGTTTGTATAACAGAAAGGTGACATGGAAGTAGAAATTAGAGAAGAAGTAGCTACACCAAAGGTTGTCAGAAGCTTTTACTATCAAGAATAATTTGATATGTAGTTTGTAAATCAAGTAAAATATGTTTTTATTAAGCCATTTCCCCACCTGTGTGTCTGACAGTAAGCTCTGCCTTAGCACCCATTGGATGGCCCCAGAACTGGACGACTGTCCTCCAGTGGTGGAAACCATCCCAGATCTGGACCATATCAAAGTCACCGTGGGTCTGTTACACAATTTTCACATCTCTGTCATGTCTTATGCTGCAATGGTCAATTCATAAATTATTGCATCATTCAGACCCACAGCCATGGCTCAAAACTTAAAAACACCAAAAATTCATAATGACATTATGTGCGAAAAATAATGTGCGCAAAGCCAGTCGGGTCATAGACTTCAAACAAAAATTCTGATTTAACACGTATAGTAACCGGTTCTTTTCCTCAAGTACTACACTACAATTTTAAGGTACTTTATTCAAATATTTTCTGCTACATATAATTCTACTGTACTACATTTCAGAGGGAAATATTCTAGTTTTTACTGCACTGCATTTATTTTATAAATTATGGGTGACCTTAGAGATACAGATTAGTGATATAACTGTAAATCAACAAAGAGATTACGCTGTATTATTATTGATTAAAATGAGTGTTTTTTGATCCCAGGCAGAAATTCACAAGCTACACAGCAGCTTTAAAAATAATCTACATAGTGGTGCATAATTTTAATAATCCAACACATAATTCTGGGACTCGCCATTATGCATAATTAGTACTTTTACTGTTGGTACTTTAATTATTTTTTGACACTAATACTTGTAACAGAGTATTTCTACTTTGTACTAAGCTCTTTGGGGGAATCAGAGGCAGTTTATGGTGTACAAGAATTATGTTTATTGAATATGAGATAAAATAACTAAACAACTAATTGTCAAGATGCTGCCAACCAGTGATTTTACCAGCAACCTTGACTATCATTGTTCCTGTTTCATACACTTAAAATCCCCACATCAACCCATCAGTGAGATAAGTACCGATTCTATGATAGGTCTGTAAGATAACATCACCTGATATATTATTTCACAAGTTGAATCATTTATTTCCAGACAATGTGCTGGATGTGGTGGAGATGATCGTGGGTTTACTGAGGAACCACTCCACACTCCTCTACCAAGAGCTGGTCACAGTCATCAACAAGCTGGAGGACATTCTCAACCTAAGTGTGGTCACACCAATCCTGGGCCAAGCTCTGATCAACATCATCTCTCACATACTGGAGTCTGACACCAACCTGCTGCCTTTCACTAACATGTAAGGATGGAAACCTGAATCTGATTTACTTGTGCTGTTTGTGACAACCGTTTACCGACGCCTCCTCTCACCCGCCACAGTATCCTAAATATCACGGAGGCAGTGGGAGATAGGATGGTGGGCTACGAGGGTTCCTCCAGCCTGGTCGCTCCAGGCATTGCTATCTCAGTGGTGGACGTGGTTCCTGGACAGTTTGACAGTTTGATGTTCGGTGTGTCATCTTATCGTGCAGGCACAAAACCTGAGGTTGGTAAACAGCTGACATCAATTTGTCAGTCCACAAAATAAATAAATAAATGAATAAATAAATAAAATCAGTATATTAATACATCTATTTTATATGAACAGAGCGAGCACAGGCATTAGCATCTTTTGATTCCTCTGGTCATTGCAAATAAGCTGTACATCATTATGTAACACTATCTGTGCTCTAATAAATAAATCAGTTGTTTGATATATTGACTTTATTTGAGCAAACAGACTGAGAAGTGATATTAGCATTCAGAGGAGACACTATTTTAGGCTTGCTATACCTTTAACTTACCAATTATTATTGTTTCAAAGGACCTAAATATATTAAATTTACAATAATACATACCAAAGAAAAACAACAGCTCCTCTCATTGAAAGGCTGGAACAAGTGAATGTGTGACTTTTTTCCCCCAAAAAAATTTGCCTGAAAAATTACTACAACAATTATTCATTAAAATAAAGCAGTTGCTGATTATTTTTCAGTCACTTTTCAGTCAAAATGTGATTAATTCACAACCAGTAAACAACATCTCTCATTACTTGGTCTATACAAGGAAAACTACAAGTAGAATTGCCTGCGGCAGTTACAGCTTATATAATTAACCTTTCACATCTAGTTTTCCACTTTAATTTCCCAATAAGCAGCTTTGAGGCTGGAAAAATCTAGAGCTGAAGTCAAGCGAAGAAAATCTTGGTCGACTGAAATCGTAAATACATGACTCATTGGGTCAAGGAGAAAAAGAAATCTATGAGTCATCACTGGATTAACTAAATTGGCCACAGTGTACTGAGTGCACTCCACCTGGTGGCCCTATTAGCCTAAACCAATTATAAATAGAATAGAAACAGAAGCTAGAATTTGCAGTGTAACATAACGAAATATGCCAGTTCTAATATGTTCAAATTCAGAGCTTCAAGTATTAAACACGAAAGTTGACGGAGCGTCTTAATGTAGACAAGTTTTGACAACTGTTTTTAGACGACTTCCGTTGTTGGTTATTGAGCTGTGATATGTAAACTGCTGTCTACAAAGTTTACACTTGACTCGCTGGTCAATCATTTTAACAAAATACGGCCACACGACAGCCAAGGACTTCTTTGACATGGTGTCACATGGTTCGGAGCCAACTGCGAGTGAACATTCAGTAAATGTTCAGTAGACGTTAAATACGTTGGATGAAGCAGTCTCCATCAGGTTGGGTGAGATCGAAGTTGTGGAAACAGGGTTGTATCAGTCTAGTTTTTAAACTTTTTAACATTCACATTATTGTCACCCAGAGTCTGCACCAAATCATGAAAATCACTTTGACTGTTGATGTTAATTACAACATGTGGGAGTTTAAAAGAGAAAGAAAGACAGTTTTCTTCTTCTTGTAGATTTTTATCAACAAATATCCCTTCAACGGCACAGTGGCTTTCATCTCCCTGCCATCTGTCCTGCAGCACAGTTTCCCACAAAACAGCCTGAACCAGATCCTGCCAAGAGTCCAGTTTCACTTCTATGGCATACCAACGCTCTTCAAGGTACCATTTCGTATGAATCCTCTCCTGAGTTCTATTTATACCTGGTGAGCGCTGTTTACATTTCAAGAAAAACACACTTCTTTATAAGTTCTTTCACGCTCACGCTCGCAAACAAACCGATTAAATGCAAAATTAGCCAAATAAGTTACTCTCACGCTTTTTGTTATAATTTTCAGAGCAGCAGAAAGGGTCAGACCCTAAACACCTTTGTGGTGTCAGCCAGTGTGACCAACGCCAGCTCTCCGATCAAAGACCTGGATGAGGACGTCAAAGTCACGCTCCACCATCTTACACCCAATTCAGTAGGATCTTCTGTCCTTTAAAAATATGTTAAAACACTGAGGGACATAAATCCATCACAGAGTTACAGCCGCTAACACTCCTGCCAATAAAATATATGATGCATTTAATTAACAAATGCATTTAATTTTCATCTCTGTTAAAGCTTCACAAGGACGTACAGTGTGTGTACTGGGACTTCAACAAAAACGGTAGGTCCGGATTTGAAGCCCCTTCTCCTGATGTCTTCATAAATGCTGGATGAACTGTGTGATGGTTAATGTCTGTGTCATCATCTAGACGGACAAGGAGGCTGGGACGACTATGGCTGCAGAAAATACAACACCAGCTCCGACTACACAACGTGCCTGTGTGACCATCTCACACACTTTGGAGTTCTTCTGGTAAAAGCTAGATAGATTTCTGATTTACACATTTAAAGCTAAAATGTTAAGTTTTTCTGATGGTAAAGACCCTGGTAGTAGGGGCACATAATGCAGTTTTTAAAAGCCAAGCACTTCTAGATGTTTCACCAGCAGGGGGCATTCAAAGCACAAGAAATAAAAATGAACACCTGTCAAGCAAAGTTGGAAAAAATTTCATTATATTTGACTAGATGGTGTTAATACTGTGGGATATGTTTCCTGTTCCCTGGTGGTTTATTTTTTCAGATATCAGAAACATTTAAAACAGCATAATCAATTGTATAGTGCTTTAAAATGATAGGAGACATAAAAATATCTAAGAGTCTTGCAAGACATTATTTTGACAAATTTTAATTAAACATATTCTAAAACTGCAAAAATATCATAGCTATAAATCTTACTGTTAGGGTAATGGGTGGAAATTTAATACATTTTTGTTACTGTCAAAAATGCCTGTGCTTGCTGCAGTTACAGCTTTTACATTTAACAGAGTGAGCGATGATTTTCTGGAAACTTTCAGCAGCAAATTGGGCCTGATAGTGGATTTCTAGAGCAGCAGGACAGTGTATCTGGGATAACACTGAGTGTTATTGTTGTACACTTATTGTTGGCACATTGGGACATAAATCCACATCCATTCATATCAACTAATCTGTTTGCGGTCGTATCTAGGACGTCTCTAGGACTCGGGTGGACCTGGCTAATGACCAGATCCTGACCATCATCACCTATGCTGGTTGTGGGGTCTCATCACTGTTCCTGGGATTCACTGTTCTCACTTACACAGTTTTCGGGTAAGACTCCAACCACCTAGTTGTTGATCTTATAAACGTTTTCTACTCATCACACACTGACTATGTTTAGTCCCTGTACTGCACTGATGCAGATGAACTCAACCACAGTTCCCTGCCCATACATTAATGACAAACCGTCTGTCCTTGATTTCTATAGATAAGAACAATGGGTATGTGTTACACCACCGCTCTTGCAAATGTTTCAAATTCAATGCAAATGTTTGTCAGATATATGACTACATTTTCCACAAGCTCCATTGTTTCTTATTGCTAAAACATAGGTTGGGGATGGGCAGGTTTTGCAGACAGACAGACAATACAGATGTATTAAAATGTAATTCTGCATTGAGTTCAACACTCAGTTATGTTGCTTCTTAGTTTCATCCAGTCGCCCTTAGCTCTGCTTGCACTGGGCAAATAGTATCTTATTTTCTTTTTTTTAAACTTTGCTATAAAACAATACAAGACATTTTATGTGAAATCTAACACAATTCTATTGCACTTGATAGAAAATGTTGTCCAGTCTGAAAATGAATGCCGTACTAATTTACTTGTAGTGGCTATAATCTATATTTTTAGTATAATGGAGCCTCACAGCAAGTTTCAGCTCATTGTTTAGCTGTCCACCCGCAACTTTACTGGCCACAGCAGCAGCTGTTTTCCATGAAAATGCTCTAAAAACCCACTGTCCAATACCTGTTCAGCACCAAACAGCAGACAGACAAAGTCAGCGACTAGCTGGTAGAACAGTGGAGCATTTAGCAGCTGAAGAACCAGATATTTCCCTCAGGAGCTGCTGTGAATATTCAACTTAAATTCAGCAGGTGGCCTAAAACAGAAATTAACATGTATGATAATGTTGTTCTGTAACTTCTGGTTGTATAAATGAGCAACTCTTAGCTTACAAGTTGCACGTCATGCAAGCAACATTTCAATGCCCTGCCATTCCCAGCAGAACGCCAACATCCCGCTCACTGTTTGAGGCTCATACAACAACTGGTTTGTCTTGCTGTCAGTCTACATTTTGACAGCCCTGGTCCCTATGAACAACAATTGGTTTTAACCCTTTGTTGTTATACAAGTCCAAGCAACATTTAAGCATCACTTTTGGCTATTTTCAATTATTCCTTATAGGACACTGGGCAATACAGAGTTCAGTAAACAACTGCTAGTATTTCACTAGTGCTGAACATTGTCTGCTTGTAAGTAGGGAAAAATCCTTTGACTAAATCTTTGTTGTTGCCTTTTTTTCAAATTTTGTCTGTTGTCGAAGTTACACTCTGTTTCACCCAAAAACCTCAGCAATTCTGCTGGTTAGTTGTGTTATTTGACAACCTCACAATCTTAATAAAATGCAGTTTGTAGTAATTTTTTTCTAGGCAAACCTAAATTCGAGATGTTCATATATATATATTCTTTTTTAAATCTTGACTGCATCTATCACTTCAAATAAATCTTGGAAATACATCTATATTTTAAGCTATTTAGAGAATGTAAGAGGGACTTACCTGGAAGCAGGAAAAAGACACAATTTCATGGTTATATTCACAATTTGTTTCGACAGCCATTAAGAGGTCGAAATACCAATTACTGCAGGTTTAATCGAGTGGTAAAAATACCACTTTAACTTATAAAATCCCCAAGTACATGCTGTCGTGGCTAATAAATAAAAACCTCTTATTTACGCTGCTCGCTCTCTGTGTTTTACCTTCCATTTCCTCCCCCTTGTTTTCTTTCCATCTCAGGAAGCTTCGTCGGGACTACCCTTCTCAGATCCTCATCAACCTCTCCCTGGCCCTGTTGGGCTTGAATCTGGCCTTCCTGGTCAACTCCTGGTTGTCCTCCTGGGGTCTGTACGCCCTTTGTGTCGCCGCAGCATCCACTCTGCATTACTTCCTCCTGGCCTCATTCACCTGGATGGGATTAGAGGCTGTAAACATGTATTTCGCCCTTGTAAAAGTCTTCAATGTCTATGTGCCATCATATATCCTCAAGTTCTGTGCTCTGGGATGGGGTAAGTCGTGTGCTCGTTCGACGGTCTTTTAGGTAGTTGCTGGCAAAAAAATTGTCAAGTTTGAATGCTTGTAATAGGACTGAAACATTGAGATGAGGCTCGTGAAAAACATTTAAACATGATAATAGTGACAATTATCATTTCTGAGGCTTTGACAAATGCTGTACGAGTATTTAAATTCTGCCTCCAGGGCTTCCTCTGGTGATCTGCATCCTGTTGCTCGTCATACACAGAGAGGCCTACGGCAGTCACCTCTACACATTTGCTCAGCCCAGCTTAGAGTCACTAGACAACCCTGGCAACTTGTGAGTCTGGGCTTCATCTTATATTCCCTTTCAATGTCTTGTTGTATATTTGAATCACAAGAGTTTCGATCAGATGCGAGACTGAAGATTTTAAAATCTAGTACCTTCGATACTGTCTGGTCTGCAGGTTTGGTTAGAGCGTTTGCAGGTTTAATATGACAAGGATGTTTGACTGTCATCATGCATTAGAAGGCTGTTTTCACATTCATCTGCTGGAAGGGGAAAGGTTTTTCACCTTGCTGACCTTAAATCTCAGTTTAAGACATGTTCCAGATGATTCTGTGACATTACACCTTGTTTGGAAGTCAATCAGGGTCCAATATGCGACCTACATGAGTGTGATTTGAAAACTTAAAACCTCCCCTGCCCAAAAACTGAGACTGGACTTTACAGTGAAGTGGGGACCATGTCATGTCCAGCAGTTATACATTTGAAATGAAAAGGCACACTCTTATATTCTGGATTAATCACTGAGGAAGCAGGGCTTAGATGTAATTTTAAGGTTGTTTGATCTAGGTAGTGCAAGTTTTTTGGAGGAAATGGCATTCACAGGCAATTACATCCACTGCTTTACTACACTGTACATGGCTCTGTAAAAGTTTTTTTTGTCAGGCATCTTGTCACTAACAGTTAAAGCAAAGCAGCAGCAATACTAAAAAAACAGTTAACCCATTTAAAGCACCTGAAATTTAACAAAATATAGACAAATATAGACAAAATATATTTTGTTTCTTGTTATTAGGTTATTATTATGTTAGATACACAAAAATATGATGTCTATGATATATGTAACATGAGATTGATTTTCTGTTCCATTTTTTAAAAAAGTTTCGAGTCATCCCCACTTTTTAATTACTGCTTTCCCACTCAATTCTTGTTTTCTCAGCTGCTGGCTGCAGGACAATGTGACATTTTATGTGTCTGTGGTTGGCTATGCTGTGCTCGTCTTTCTCTTCAACATTGCGGTAATAAATTTCATTTCTTTAAAGTTCATACATAAGTTCGAACTATTTAAACACTGGTGTATGTCCACATTTTAATGGTTAGTGTATCACAGTATTCTCCTAATTACCATCAAATATCCCCCCTGAGGGCACTATATCATCTCGCATCTCTTTTTTTAAAAATTCCATTATTGCTTTCCTGTTTAGCTACTCTAAGCCTTGTTTTGAATTTTCCTCTAGGTTTTTGTGGTGGTCTTGATCCAGATTCGCCATATGCGAGTCAACAGCCCGGCAGGAACCCGCAGTGGACTGATGCATGAGCTGAAGGGAGCTGCCAGTCTAACACTGTTACTTGGACTAACATGGACTGTTGGCTTCTTCACATGGGGGCCAGGCAGAGTAGTTCTGCTGTACCTCTTCTCTGGATTCAACACCTTGCAAGGTTGTTGTTTTTTTTCTATAAAAAAAACATTACTGCAAGCTGAAAGCTGGATAATAAATGTCTAAAAATGTAAACAAAAGAAAACTGAGAATATTTAGTTCCTTAGAATTTTAGAATTTAGAACTTAGAATCTTCATCATGGCCTTACTGAGTAGTTTGAAATTTTTTTTAAACATTTTAGATTTTGCAATTTTATTGTATCGAGTATTTTGGCCTGGCAACTTGTACTGTGCAATAGAAATTTCTTAACAGCAGCATTTGCCTCAGCGTCTTTATGCAGGTCTCTGTCAGGGAGAAACATCCTCTTCAACATGAACCTAACTTTATTTCAAACCAATCACTATTTATATCTCAGTATGGCAGCTGTATTTATACTTGTTTATAAATTGTTTCAGGTCCCCTAATACAACTACAGATGCTACTAAATTTCTTTAATTTTCATCTGCTTATTTGTGCACTTTCCCAGTGTGAAGTTTTTTTTCTATCTCTGTTATAACTTTGTGAATGAAACTTGTTACAAAAAGATTGTAACAAGCAATTTATGATATTTACGATATATATTTTATTGAGTGAAGGTTCGCTAACCACACATGCAGGTTTTCCTGAATATGACACTTCACATTCACAATTCAGAAGACACAAGAAGAGGAAGAAATCAAACAGAGGCTGAATGATGCAACTCTTTCATAAGTGCTTTTACCTCACTTATATTACTTTCTGTTTTATCAGCATGATGCAACAAAGGTCCTCCAGTGTTTACCTCTTGGAGTGAAATGCCTTGCTCAAGGACAAATCAACAATATCTGCAGAGGGAAGAATAGAGCCTCCCACCAAGACGCAATCTAGTCTAGTGGCTCATGACCTCACTTTTCCTTATATTCCAGGACTTTTCATCTTCCTCTTCCACTGCCTAATGAAGGAGAATGTCAGGAAACAGTGGAGGATCCACCTCTGCTTTGGTCGTTTTCGACTTGACGAGTGCTCTGGTACGAAAGCCACACACAGTATGATTTTACTGATGTCGCTTCGTCAGTTAACGCTTAAATTTACTGAACAAATCGTCAATCCAACATGTGATCAGTTAACTAACCGATACCATCCAAATCTTTGAGATCACCAGTTATGAACAGATGCTTCAATGAGAAGAATCTGGCTTTCCATCGGTCTGTTTTAGTTTGTGTCATCAGCATGTTGTGTTGTGTTCCATAATTTAACATTAGTTACTTAGAATAAAAGCAATAACGAAATAAAGAAAACTCTGTGCTCGATTAATGTTACTTGAGTTTGGTGTTGTCGTCCAGAGTGGAGCAACTCGGCCTCAGCTGGAGTTGTGGCCAAACCGAGATTACATCCTCCGAGAGAATCTGTACCATCGGTCGACTCGGTCAAGTCCAGCTCCACAGAAAGCACATCAGCTTCTTCTGACTCCACCCAGAGAGACTCGTCCTGCATGAGACCGAACCTGGGTGAGGCTACAGAGCACAGTCGATCCAAAGTAGCACACATCTTTACCGTATTCAAAACTACTAGTCTGTCAATACTAGCATAAATTTAGTACAGTTAATGGCAAAAACAATGACTTATGAGTTCAGTGGTAATAAAAATGTAATACAAACTTACACATGAAGCAAAATTGGAAAAATTTGTTTCAAGAAATAAGAAGCAAGGGTTTTGGCTTCAATCACGATCCTTAATGAGTTCTTTAAAAGCCATTTTCAGTGAGATTTTCTTCATTTTTCATTGGTCTATCTTCTTTTGCTATTATACCCATAATGAATTCCTCAATCCTCATCTATTGTAAGACATTTAAGGTTGCAATTAAAAGGCATAATTCATCTTGTTGATATTCAGCCTCCTTCTTATGAAATGATGACAGATTTAGTCAGACAACACCGTCCCTCGGCTGCCTGAATAACAGTGAATGTCACTGCATACATTAAAGAGACTGTACTGACTTAAATAATTACACCAAAGGCTTTGTAATTAAGCCAGTTTTAACACAACTAAAAGGAGATGATTTAAAGGTTTTCTCCACCATCTGACAGCCAAATTTAAGTTTAACCCCAATCTCTCAATCATACGTGAGAGAATGACTAATTATCTGTTTTGGGTTTTTTTTACACTTCTAGATTGTTCACTGATGTCTAATTCGCTTGTAGGGTTTTTTGTGAGTTCCCTGGCTCTCCCTCGAGCTCAGAGAAGCCCCTCAGGTGTGGAGGCTCTACCTTCCCAGAGTGGGAATAACCCGACACCTGGCTGGAGGAATCACTTGCTCGACCAGCAAGAACAAAGATAAAGCACAAAGGCCGTACATATGCATATTTGCATTTACATGTAGACATGCAAAATTTGGAAAATGTCAGGAAAAGCCTGACACATCAAACAGCAGCTTAAACAGAGATATGTAATCCATGCAGTGTAGAGATGAATATAACTACAAAGCCCCATTGTGTTCCAGCTTCATTAGATAATTTTACAATACTATTCAACTGTTTTTTGTTTTTGCTAAATATTGTAAAAGAGCCTGTAATTATGAAGACATGAGTGGTTGCATCAGTTCCAAGGAGGAGTTGGTTGCCAAGCAACTGGTGAGTGGAGCCATGGTGACAATGAACCACCGTACCCACACTTTGTATGAAAAAATAATAAAATTTTAAATTCAAGATGACGCAAGTCTCCCTGTGTTCCGTCTTTAACTATTTCTGTCTGTGTATTTCAGATTAAACCAAATAATTATTTTACATCATTCCTAAATTACTTCATGAAAATATTACCACACCATCCTTGAATGTGACTGAGAATCTTGAGAGTGTGTGGTCTGACACCTTCTCTGTTATGAACACATGTGGTCCAAAATTGGACCATCTGCTAATTTAGCCCCTATCTGATGCTCATTTTCTGGATTCCACACATAAGAAGTTTTCAAACTAGTGCAGTCATTTGTCAATATACACCCACTTGTCACTTTATTAGATACACCTGAACAATCTACACCAATTTTACAAATTTTAAAAATGTTCAGTTTCTGTTAACACTGTAAGAAAGGTGATAATTCTACTTAATATTTATGGCTGAAGTCATAATAGGTGGTCCTGGGTTTTAAATATTGTGTCCGCGGGGGAGTGAACAGGTGTTCCTGATAAAGTGGCCAGTGAGTGTATGATTTAAATATACTGTACCACTTACACGGATTCAAGATGCTTTGGAGCATTTTAGAGACATATTTGTAATTTATGCCGCAGGAGTTCTCCCCATAACATTGACAGATTGTACTGATGGGGATATTTTGGCCAGGGTTTTCAATGTATATTGTCTGTCTCACCTCAACACCTGCACAATGTAATGCAAACCATTACAAAAGGCTGACAATAATTATTAGTTATCTAAGGTCTCACAATTTTTTTTATATAGTAGTTGAAAGGTGTGATTTAGAATTTATGGTAAATTTTAAAGTTACAGTTTTATGGTTTACAAAAGATTAATTAATGAGTAGTATACAAGGCAAAATACACAAGACATTGCAATATTGCTATGAAATGACTACACAGTTAGAAAATATAGATAGATTTAAAATTTGAGACTACAGAGAAAAAGTAGAGCATGTCATTTTAATTTATTTCTATTCACTATCTTTAATTTCACACCAGCTACGTCACACAAAGGGCTCTCACCTAGTGTGCCAGAGTTAATTCTGATTCATTGATACTGAGATTCTATCAATTATGGGAACAGAAGTTATAATTAAAAAAAACAAAACAAAAAACATACAGAAAAAAAAAATAACACACAAACACCCCGTGGGCTGCAAAAATGACAGAGGGCATTAGAGAAGTTAAAACTTTGAACTTCGTACCACATCTTTTGCTCTTCAGCTGCTGATTTGATCTCTTGAACTCAAGCACACTGGACTTGCTGTGGGTAAAACTGTAAACACTCAGCACAGATATGAGAAGAATCTCAGAATCTTTAAAATGATATGACTGTGAATGACTTTAAACACTAAATTTTAATACACAAAATATTTACCTGTTTATGTGGCCTCTCCATACTAGTGACAACTTGCTTTGATGTTAATCAGTACAAGCTTTAGGCAACAGAATGACAGGGTGTTAATGTTGCTCAATTCTACTTGACAGGGCAGGGAAAATGTTCCCTTTAAGCTTTAAGCTTTAAGCAATGCATTTCCACCCACAACTCATTCAAACTGACTACTTAACTGTAGTGCATAACAGTAGGGTCTCATTTATTTTTCTCAAACACCTACACAAACTGAAAGAACATCAATGTTACACATAAAACAAAACTAGCATTTCTGTTAGGGTAAATGGTCCAAAGAACAACAGAAAAACAGAACAAAAATCTCAAGAGGAACTTGGATAAACTTCTACATGGCCAGTTTCCGGAAAATTACTCATGCAGTAAAGCAATCCACCAGCTTTTTTGAATTCCATGGACCAGCATGGATGCTCAGAAACCGCTGCTTGACCAGATCTTTGACTGTCTGGTAGACGACAGCTTCTACCTATAAAAAAACCAAACCATTAATAAAATCGTTCATCACATCCGTCTAAAAATGGATTAAGACAAAATTACAATACACTCTAGTTGATGCAGAATGCAAAGCACATTCACCACAACCAGAGTGAGCAATGAGTTTTAATGTAATTATCTGTAGCTGACACACACCTTGACACTCAGGTAGGTGGGGAGGTCCAGCAGATAGCTATGCCCACACAACTGTGCAACTCGGCGGAAATATCTGTAGAGGGCTCTCTTGCAAAGTCTGCTGGAGAAGCCAGGCCCACTCACCGAGGGAGAGCTGGGTAACAACAAAGCACACCATAACCAATAATCCCCCAGTGTATGTTTCACTATACATGACATCAATTGTCTCATAAATGCCGTATTATTTATTAGTGCATTTCACATAATTCAGGTTAGACAACAAGACAACTAATATGGATTATTTGAAGGAAGCTATTTTACTTAAAGGGTACCTCATCTTCAATGAAAAATTTCTAACCTGTATATTTTTCACCTGTGTATTTTTCTTAGACCATTATGTGAAGTTTTGAACACTACACTGATACATCATCACGTTTTAAGATAATATAGCAAAGTTGTTGGCAAACAGTTGCTCATTTACACATCCTGCAGTTAGAGAGCAGGCTCTTTTTTTGTGCTCTAGCAACTCCTGAGGGAATTATCTTACTCTTCAGCTGCTAAACGCTCCACTGTGTTCACCAGCTGGTTTCCTACTGTGTCTGTCTGCTCTTTGGTCCTGGTCAGGTAGGGTACATTGGGTCCTCAGAGTTTTATTGCTGAGAACGGCTTCCTTCTACAGTGACTCAGTGACAAGTGTTAGAAATTAACCTAAAAAGTAAAATATTGGACAGCTAAACAATGAGCTGAAATGTGCAATAAATCTCTGTTAAGCCAAGTTATTGCAGGTGACCTCTGTCACATTGTGACATTATTCTCAGTTGTCATTTGATTCATTATTATTACAGTAATATTTATAATAGTCACTCCAAAATTTTGACAAATTTGTTTAATCCATTTCAATACTCATTACAAATATTTGCAAGGGCCTTCTCTTCTCCTTTTTTTTCATAGAAATTTGTAAATTGATCAATATTTACAAGTTTTGTTTAATGTACATAAGTTTGCAGTCTTACTTGAGATACAGAATCTATTTGAAGGTGTATTAAGATATAATGTGCAAATACATCCAAAAAGATTTTATGATTAAAGGTGATAAGAGAGTCAATTATTTGAGATATCACCCAGTGAAGTTATAGCACTTTCTTCTCTACTGACGATGTAAACTTGCTTTGCAGTGTGTGTAAAACACACACACTTCCTCAGCAATGCAGCACAAAGCTGACCAGCAGGCTTTTAACTTCTGTTTGAAATTTAAACATGAGGATGCAGTCTCTTGCTTCAGGGGCTTAGCTGTGTTGGAACTAAAAATGCATTTGGACAGACAGTTCTTTAACCCTGTTAAAACAATAAAGCGTGGTCTGGCTAAGTCAGGATAGGCAGGGAAGAGAAAATGAATACTCATACTATAATGATCTGTTCAAATTTTTTTAAATTTTACAGTCTACAACCATTTTAAGTAGTTTGCATTTTGGTCCAGCAGAGGGCACTCTTAAAACTCACCGTCAGCTTTCCATATTGCCACCCTACTGACCAATTAGTAAACTGAACTAATAAATAAAAATGGATGAGGAAGCAAAGCTGTGCTGATGGGATAAACACAATGCTGAAGCATCTGAGAAGCAGCGAGTGGAAGTATTTTGGGTTCTTCACTGTAGATGGCAAGGGGCAATACAAAGGTAAGGAGGTTTACGAACTTTGTAATAAGCATTGCTCTTCTCTACAGCAATAATAACAACAATAGATCTGGGGATCACCTACTTGCTTGCCACCAAAGTGATGTAGCGGAGGTACCAAAAACAAATTGTGCAATGTCAAGTGTACAACCGTGTCTCAATGCCTATACTTTATCACCACTGTTATCCTCAGCACTCTTGCCAGAAGCTCGTAAAAAAGCCATCACTGGTAAGATAGCATGCACCGATGGGAGAGCAAGATTTATATGCAATTAAATGTGGCCCAGCTGTAGGACACCACACGTGGAAGGAGACACAATGGTTTATATGGTATAAAGATATGTGGACTGCGTACGAATGTGTTGGAACAAATTGCCGGCTAGTTTGAAATTGGTACAAGCCTCATTTTTTGAAAAAGTGGCAGCTTAGGTCGCCAGGCAGACAGCACCGGTGAGTGACTTTGGTGGATGATGTCCCTTCAAGTATTCACATGCAAGACCAAAAACTGTAAACGCAAAACGTGTGTTTTCTTTCCTGCAATGCATTTAGTGATGTCTAGTCAATATTTCCAACTCCAATACTATTCTTGAGGATGCAGTCTCTTGCTTCAGGGGCTTAGCTGTGCTGGATGTAAAAATGCAATTGGAAAGACAGTTCTTTAACCCTGTTAAAACAAGAGAGTTAAGTGTGGTCTGGCTGAGTGAGTATAGGCAGGGTTCCCCACAGGCAGCATTTAGCATTGTTGGTACCCAATTCCCTAGGGGAGACCCTGGAGAGGAAACCTGGGGGGTGGTATTGAGTGTTACAGCATTAACAGAAGCTGGCACTGGCAGATGGCTTTGCAAGTTGACTGATACCAAATCATTTTAGGGCCTGTTCCAAGACCACTACACAGTCTACAGAATGAGATATTCTTCATCCCACTCAAAACTTCCTTTATTTTTTTTCCATCACTATCATATTTAGCACAATATGGATTCTTTTTAGCAGAATTCAAAAAAATGTGGGTGCAAGCCAAGGTTTTTAGGAAACTAATAATTGCTTCAGAGCTGAGAACCATAGTTGAAAGAAGCTAGGAATAATTGGCAATGGTGCTTCTACATCACTTAATTAAAGAAGTCTCATGTGGCACAAGCAGCATCTCCTTTAATTTTCACACTTTAATGTGGTAGTTTTTTTCAATAGGTATTCTTTCCCCCCAAATCAATGCTCTTCTTTTTAAGGAGCCTATCTTGCTTTTTCTATTCTAAAATTATATTTTGGGGACATGCTGCAGACCTCACACCGACACTTTGACCAATGTCATCCCCTCAAATGAGCAGTTCAAGCTGCAGGACAGAAGCTGAAATACGCAGCAACACTGAGCACCAAGCAGGATTTCAAATCTATTTTTGGCCGTAATCTCTGCTCAAGGACAACGCAGCCTCCAGTGAGAGCTGCGTCTGTGTCACATTTTAGCTACTGGACATCAGCAGTTGTCTGCAGCTCCAAAGCCAAGAGATGACAGGAGCCCCAGGCCTCACTGAGGCTGTCAAACAAACAAACAAACTGCATCAGGCTCTGCCAGCAGTTCTGCTCTTTCCCTGGAACTGGCTGAAGGAGTGCAAATGAGGTAACCTACAATCGTGCCATGACTCTCTGCAAGTAGAGTACAGGTCAGCATACTGCTCCCACATTTCTGATGTGGGGACAAGTTGCTGTGTATTTTGTAAATGTAAAAGTTATGCAATGTTCTTGAAGACAGTGTGGACAACAGACTTTTTGTACAATGCATCTGCATCTTACCCATCAACCAGCAAGCCCTTGCTACTGTCCAGAACTTCAATGTCCTTGTCACCGAGGCACCAGTTGACACTAAGGTCGTCATGCTGCGAGGTCACCACAGGCCCCACATAGTCACCACAAAGGAGGAAGATGTTGTGTTTCTTGTAGCATGGCGGCAGGAAGTCCTCCCATCCATCACCTAGTCGATTGTTGATGATATCAGACACTTCTTCATTGAAGAGCTTCTGGCCTCCTAAATCGACACAATTATCTCAGCATGTTCTCTTTAATCTTTCAGGAATATACACAGAAACAGGGGATAGAAATTAACCACTGTACAAGTCCCCATGACCATCACAGCTAGTAAATCTTTACTAATTTAATAAAAATCTCACTTTTTGTCTATTACAGCATTAGTAAAAGAAATGATTTTGCTTGATGTAAAATCCATATATGAAGCCTCATATTTAGCATCAAATATTGATTTTCTCATATACTTCTTAGCAAGAAAGCAAATATTGCCAAAAATGAAAAAGTGGTTTACCTAGCACCATGCTTGTGATATAGAGTGGCTTAATGAAGTGGCTCAATAATGCACCCTGAACCCCAGTGACAGTCCAGCGACACAACTTGTCACTAGCAGACATGCAGCAGACTTTGGCACCCCAAAGACTCGGGTCAAGGTCAGCTACAGGGACCAGCAGGCCCTTGGCATGATACTGCAGCTTCACTGTGGTCCACCTGTTGTCTGCAGACCCCCTAAACAACACATCATATTTTACTCCTTTAGGTACCATAACACAGATTAAAAATTTAGCATAACTTCAGTATAATTAAAAGAACACTTACTTTATCAACCAAGAGAAATGAAGTTTGCTATATATTGTTTTTATTATGGAGGTCCTAGTTAAAGGTGGTGTTGTACAGGCCTATTATATTCAAGGTGTGTCAAATTTTTTGTACTTTCCATTTACATAAATAAAGATATAATTCAATCAATACCTGTAGGACAGCATCAATAAAAATAAAAAAAAATACATCATAGGCATTGTAAATGTAGACTTTACGGCAGAAAAGTTCTATTGGTTTTCTTCAGACTATACAGGTTAACCAAATGAAGTGAACACTAACTGTATATTGAAACAAGGGAATAACAGACTGCTGTACTTGAAGTAGAAGTTCTTCGCAGTTCCTTCAGGACACCGATTGGTGTAGAGATGCAGGCTGATCTTGGGTTTGAGCTGAAGCTGATGGCTGTCTGCACTCCTCTCAAAAATACTGTCCTCCTTGGCATTTGGATCAGCATCAAAGAACAGCAGGAGCTGTTTGTACAGAAACCTGAACACAGGCCAGATAATACCATTCTCAGTTTGATCCACATCAGCATTTCCAATGCACCAGAAGCACTGTCAATGGCACTAGAAAAATACATGTCCGGTCTTCCAACGTTAATGTTAATGAGAAAATGCCACATTTATACATTTTATTAGTACTGCATTTAAAGTTACGATTTTTAAATTAGGTGCTTGGGCATTTCCCCTTCCAGAAGTTCCAAAATTCAAAATATAAGATCTAAGTATTTGGATAGTTTTTTTTGTTCTTCAGGCTCTGAGCTTTAGCACAATCAGTTTGAAATAAAATAGTATATAATAAATTAAAGTGCAAAATCTCGGCTATAATTTGAATAGGTTCATGTCAGTATTGACTCCTACTGTGTAGGAGATGTAGCCCTCCTTAACACATAATACCCAAACTGACGTCATTCAAGAGTAATTGGACACTTGGCTACGAAATGTTTCTAGGGCAGCTTTGTGTCCTCTCAGCATTATGTCAGGCACCAAAAAGCTGACATATGTCTTAGAGTTAACTGGGAGTTGAGAATGCAATTTAGATTGAGGTGGAATTTTCTGTCAATATGAGGTTGAATAAGTGACAAAGCAAGTGTAGAAGATAATACTGAGACTAAAAGAGCAAAAATCTGTCAGAGAGAGAAAATCAACCTCTATTAAAATGATGGAAAGAGAAAACTGTGGGGAGAAAAAAAAAGAATAGGCCACTATCCAAAGCCACCACCTCGTCTGTCAAGCATGGCAGTGGTTCTGTCATAGATCAGGCATGTATTTCTGCCAATGGAACTGGCACACTGGCATTAATTGATTATTTCTCTGCCGACAGATGCAAGGGGATGAATGTAGCAGTACAAAGGAAAACTCTGAGCACAGATTCAGTCAAATGCATCAACCCTCATTGGATGACATTTCATCATTCAGCGTTACAATATTCCCAAACATACAGCCGGAGCAACCTGAAGGCTTTTCAGGTTGAATAGGTGGAATATCCTGTAAGGGGCAATCACCTGATCTTGGTCCGACTGAGCTGCAGTCTACCTGCTGAAGACCACACAACAAGTTGAAGAGCTGAAGGAGTCTGCTGATGTTTGTGGGTCAAAGACTTGAAGCAGTCATTGACTGGAAAGGATTTTCCACAAAATATGACTGTGTGAATAAAGGGCTATATATCCCACACAGTTCTTTCAATACTGGTGTGAATCTATTCAAATTAAAACCGAAAATTGGCACTTTAATTTAGTGTTTTTATTTTATTTTAAAATGTAATGTGAAACTCAGAGCCCGAAAAACAAAAAGATGTGTAATTGTTTGGACTGTATAAATATTCTTGAGATTTATATGACGTAGTTATTCATCCTTTAAGAAGCCTTAATAGTAGTTTGTACCTTAGGAGAGCCCGTCTGGCAATGATGATGGCGTGGCAGTCATGGACCATCGTCCCATTGTAGCAAAGCCACTTGCTGCAGCTTGAACGGCCAGCTCCCAATGCCACAACCTTGTAATGCTCACATGGACGACCTGCTGTATCCAACACCTCTATAGAGTTAAGTAAGAGTATTTTCATTCACATGTATCACTAACTTTCTGCTTTAGCTAGTACCAATCACTTGAGACAAGACGACAGAGTAGGAATTGACATGGGGACTGACGTGTGAAGGGCGTTTAACTTGAGGTGAGCCGCAGTAACAAGCTGCGACACATGTTTAACATTATATTTTAAAAGCCTGGATGGAATATATAAGGCCTAGCAGCTAGCAAGAGTGAAATGCCATTCATTTGGTATCCTCATCAGTCTCCATTCAAACCAGCTTGTGACTAAAGAATTAAAGGTCACCATCCATCACGCAGGTTATCTTGAATAAGAAAAGCAGAAAATAATCATGTGGCTCAACCATCAGATGTAGCTGTCTCACATGTCATTTCATAAATATTTCCTCATAAGTTGCCATAAAATGTTTTTTTCCTGCCTGGAAACCTTGTTGATCCGCACTAGAATTTAAAGTGAGCATCTCAAGCCATTTAAAATACAACTGCAATAGACCTGTCATTAGTACAGGTCCAATTTATGAAATTCTAGACACTTCAAGTAAAAGATTCTTTGTTCTCTTTAACAGTGTCCAGATACAGTGATTACTTGTTAAAAAAAATTAAAAGAAGTAAATAAATAAAGAAAATAAACTGGTCATTTAGTAAACAAACTATTTTACTGACCCATGATAAGCAGGCAGCTTACCCCTTATTAAGACAAATGCTGCCATGTGGCTCTTGCAGCCATGGAAATCCGGACACATTTTCAGGAGGCTTTCTAACTTCTCACTACTGAGTGCTGCCATGTGATTATTGTGCCAGTCAGTTTGCCAAACTGGAAGAAAAAAAAAAAAAACAAAAAACAAACAAACCATAAGACAGCCAGCAGCATAGAGAAGAACCCTCTTTAGGTCTACACTGGGCCACAGTAGCACCAGAGAGTTTGCACAACAGGGAGCCAGTGTGATGAACAGACGAGCCCCTACAGAGCTCTGTTCACAGATGCAGGGGCTCCACAAGACCTTTTGAGCAGCACTACACTGAAAATTTATGATGATTCAGAGCAACAGTCAGACTGGGCAGCCCAAATTCTTGCCACAACCAGACAAGCATTAGATATTGAAAGTGGACATCCCGCCCAACGCTGACTGCTACTGCACCTTCAGTCTTTGTGCACGCCTCTTGATTTTTTAGGTCCTTGATCTGGTCCAGGAGCTCTTCATCTAAGATTATGTTGTCAGCGGGTGACATACCAGCATGAGAAAGGAAAACTGGTTCATCACTTGAGTCTCCTTCCTTAGAAAACAAAAACAGAATCATGCTGGTAAAAACTGGGGCGGTTTCACCTCTTATTAACCTTGAAAATAATTCTCTAGGGATAATTTAGGAAAATGTGCTGTTGTCAAGACATCATCAGCATATGTAAACATACTGCTGGGAAAATAATGATTCAATAAAGACCATGTAATGTTTGAGATAAATACTGAGAATTTATTTCTGTTGTTTACAGCTTAAATGACTAGCTGGGTGGCTGCAGATTGTTTTGAAACCCTCCAGTTAGCTGGATAATGATATCAAATACGGCTGTACTTGCCAGCAAAGTAATCTTCTGTTAATTATCACAGATGTTGAGATTTCACTTTGATGTCAGATTTTCAAATTATAGCTTAATACCATCAATTATTCCCACATCATTTCAGTTTGACTGTGAAGGACGACCTACATGTAATGCATAGAATTACATATGAGATTGTATATTAGGTTTTCACCCCAGGAAATTAGCCACTGGAGGTGATAAGCTGAGTCTTAGAGATACTGACAGCATTCGATCTTTTGAGATCAAGTTTCTCTGTGAAAGTCTAAACAATAACCCGATAAAATTTAACATATGCCCGTTGCTAATAGGGGAAATTCTGAATTTTATTTACCTCATCTCCCAACATGATGTTACCAGAATCAAGTTTATCTTTGAGTTTGGGGATGGAAGCCCTCTCCATTCCGAGTCCGTCACCTGCTTCATAAAGTAAACCCTCTTCTGCTTCGTCATGGTCTCCAGAAACATGTACATCTTTCCTAAGAGGGTGACACAAACAGTGACCACTGGAAAAATGAGGGGATGGATGGATGTGGATGAACATTTTCACATCCTAAAGTAACACAACAACACAGTAGCTTAACACTAGTTTCAAAACTTTCCCACCATAATTTTTAAACAGCGGCGGTTGTGTCAAGCAGGGAAGCGGGCGTGGGGTTTTGGGGTGAGATTCAAGAGCAAGACATCATTAAAAGGCGCACCAATGGCTAATTAACTGTTTTCTCTGCCTGCATGTTTCAACAGAGGTGTAAAGGAAAAACATGTGTAATCACACTGCTTCATTTAAACTACAAGTGTTCAGTTGAAAACTTCAATAAGTTTCTTTTTTTTTGAGGGGGTGGGGTGTTTTGGTCTTCAATTAAAGGTAGCGTTTTGATTGCCAATAGACAATAAAAGAAAAAAAAAAGGGGAAAAAAGATATACAAATGGTACAAAGGAGATTCAAACTCAATTAAATGACATGTGTCAAAACCAAACAAGCACCTGGGTTGTCCACTGTCCTGAAACTATGGGTGAACTCATTAATGAGCTCCGGTAACTGACAACTGTGTGTGCACGCCCAATTTGGACTGGACAAACTCGCCAGCAGGCTCCTTCCCTGTCCACTTTGAAACTTTAGTAACAGGCAGTCTTGACAAAATAAAAGCCAAATTGCTCTTTGTTAAAGAGACATTTACAGTTTGGTTTTATTGACCTGAGCTTTAGAGTGCACCCTTAAGTGAAATGGATACTTATTAAGTCTTACCTGTAACAATGAGAATAGTGGCAGTCCATCTGTCATGTTTAAAGACAGGATCGATATGTCACCACCTTGATCTGCTCAAAATCTGAGGATTGCTCTGAACGATTTCTGTCAATTATGAGACCAGGAGGGCACGGGGAACACATACAAAAGTCCAATCCCTTATACCGACAAATGTACAACTGGCGATAAGCTGGTTGGGCTAGTGTTGTTAATAGAGCCACCATATTACAGTGCAGCCTTTATCATTACCTTGGCCCAGAAGTACTGCTGTAAACTGGTACGCCATCCAGAAGGTGGACTCGGGGATGGCGAAAGTTCAAGCCTGGCTTGAAGTCCAGCAGAGACTGAAAACTAGCGGCACCTTCTCTCAGACTGTATTTATCCGCTCCTTGATCCCCCATGTTCTTTAAGGCAACCTGCAGAAAAATGAAATAGTTACCATGAGGGTTGAGCCGTTTAACTATGCTAGCATAATCAATAAAATGCCTCTGTTCCAGTTTCCAATTATGTAAAACTCAATTCCCTAAACTTGCTTGCTATTTCAATTTGTATCCGTACATGAGCCCTTAAACCAACGATACAAATTTTTCTGTTGATGTATTTTTTAAATGTATTTATTCAGCAAATAGTAATGGGCATAACTGTATAACAGTTCGTTAGATTCATGAGATTATTTTTACTCAGTTACTTTTCTGCAATTTCCCCGCTGTATGGAGTTTGACTACAGAAAACCAGGTGTTAACCAGGCGTTAACTGTAATGATTTTTGGATATAATGTTAATGAAGCCTGTTCTTCTCAATCAGATGAGCACGAAAAAATGTTGTGTCTGCAAACAACAGTCACATTTATCTAGGAGCTATCACCATTACTGGATTGGTCAATAAACGTAACAACTAACAATTTCAGCAATTTTTTTAGGAAATCGATTAATCGTTTACATTAGTGATTTTTCTGTTTTTCTGGTTTGTTCTGATTGGTATCGATGAAAAATTTAGGATCTTCGGATTTGGACAGTTGGCCAAAAAAAAAAAAAAGACATTTATTTAGCTTGGGCTTTGGAAAATGTGACGGGAACCTTTACTATTTCCTATAAATCTTCAGGCAAATATAATCGAGAGAAAACAACCTATAAATTAATCAACGATAAAGTTAAACATTAATTTTAGCACTACGTTTGACCAGTTACCTGTTGCTAGCCCAATATAATCCATTAGGCTAATCAGACAATCCAGCTAACACCAGCTAACACCTGCTTAAATGCTTTCCCGGTCCTAAAAGTTACATCAAAAATGATCCGGGATTTTGAGACAAATCTGTGAAACAACACCGTCAACTAAAGGTCACCTTACTCATTTCTTTTCATCGCTAAAAAAAAAAACCCGAACAAACTTAAAAGCCAGGTTTGCTAATGTTACGTTGTTTGGCTAACGCTAGCGTCTTATTGCTCCAACGGACAGAGCGCAGCGTCTCCACTCACGTTGTCCTAGATAAACAACAAAAAGACAAACAAAACAACAACAACAACAACAACAACAACAAAAATAAAACAACGCTATTCGGCCCCACGCCGAGTTTCTTTGAGGTGAAACGATAAATAATCTATTGATCGAAGGTTCACCTTCGCTCTTAACGCGTTTGTCAACGCCGGGGAAAACAAAAACAAAAACCCAAGAGACGTTGGCTTCGTTAGGCGGCGCCGCCCGGTTGTCGCCGCCCGGTTTGTCTGAGTCCGGTTTGTCTGAATCCGGTTTGTCTGAATCCGGTTTGTCTGAGCCCGGACCCGTAGAGGGGACGTGCTGCCTAGAAAACTCGCACCGATGAGCCAAAAGTGTGTGGACACGACAAACTCCGCCGCGGAACCTGGGATACGCAGGTGTTCGCTGCCATTCACCCCCGGCAGCATCAGCGAGGTCGGGCAGCGATGCCCGAAAGGTTTCGGGTGGGAACGGGGTCAAGGCCCGCCCTTATCAAACCTGCTCCCAGGTACCAGCTTAAGAGGAAAATCCCTCCTGCTCGCAGTGAAGTGTAAATTACTTTTTTAAAGGCAGCTCTCATGTGACCAGGATGGATCACAGGTATGCTCAGGGAAACAACAGCCATCCGAGATGTAGACTGATCCTGCATCTGCCAATAAAGGAGTTTATTCATTCAGTGGTATGTGGGGATAGTTCAATTGGAAATTGAGAAGAAGCCTCTGTAAGAAAAATCTTTATAATCATATACTGTAAACAGGGGTGAAATAGTGGGAAATTGGCCAAAATCCCGCTGCAAGACAAGTTAGTAGAAGACACATGTCGGATGAAGTATATGATAAGTAGAAACTGCAGATAATGTGGACGCTTGGACAGTGATTGCAAATAAAATCAGTGCCAGATTCATTCCTGTTGTCTGTTGATAAAGGCCAGAAAAGGGGAAGACGCAGAAAAAAGTGGTGTAACATCCAATCAAATGGTTAAATGCAAATCAGTTGCTAAAACTACTTCACTTGTTCTATATTTTTATCGTTATAATAGTTATTTTTAATAGTGGTTGTAGTGTCGGACAGAAGCAGAGGCTTGCTCAGCTCTCTTTCCGTACTGCAGTCTTCTAGTATAAATCATATATGATCTAATATACAGAGGAAACTTCAAAGGATCTGCTACATTTAAGAGCATTTTCAAGTCAAATGAAGTTTGATAGATAGTTTTTGCTGTTTTTTTTATGAAAGGGAGTGAAAGTGAAGGATTTTTACTTTTATCTTTCACTTAAGTCCAAGATTTTACTTTTGACTGTTTGATAAACCTGGGTCCTCGACTTTGTGTAGGCCAGTCACTTTCATACACCCCAGGGAAAACATCTCTTAGTGGAATTGGCTTTGTGCTCGGGGTACATTCAAAACATATGTCAGATTGGGCCTCACCCAAGCTGTTAGCGCCACTGAATTATTTTCTACAATATTATTATATGCTGCAGCATTAAGATTTCCCTCAACAAAGGCAAAAAAGAGCCCCAGACCAAAACAAAAATACCCTTTTGACCACATAATGCTGTGTAAGTGCTGTGCAACTATTTTACAAACCCTCAGCTATTGTAATGGTGTCACTTTTCATGTTCCACATTCATGATAGTTATAATGGGTTATCAAAGGATGGATGTACATGTAAAATGAAGTAAATATCATAGTTTCAGATGTCTGTTTACACTGTGTTATCTGTGTTGATGACACTGTTTTGGTGGAATTTGGATTGAATCTGAAAAAATGAAATGTGAGGAAATGAAAGGGCAAATCTCTCATGTTTTATGTATAGACGCAGTAAATAAGCAAATAGGTACAGAATGGTTTGACGATTTCTATGAATTTTAAGTCTGATCTCGCTGCACACACACACACACACACACACACACACACACACACACATTCTTACCAATATAAACACAAAAAGCATATAATGGAAAGCTCCCACGATGATATGAGTGTGCAGTCTTTGAAATTAAACCCCTCTAAGTCACACAGGCAAACACACACACACACACACGCACATGCACATGCACACGCACACACGCACACACACACGCACATCTAAGCCACCTGACTCTGTGTCATTATTTGCAGCAGAGAAATGTTCCCCTGATCACTGAGAAACTCGAGACTGAACTCCATCTCGCCTTCCCCCACCTCAAATGAAAGCCCTCAGATCTGTCTTTCCTGAGCCAAATGAGGCTTTCTTATGAGAGAGTGTTTGTGTGCATATGTCTCAGCGTGTCTGTGTTTCACAAGAGACTGTGAAATGTTAAGTCACTCCCATCTCAAGAGAGCCTGCTGAGGCGCAATGGAAACTATCCCACGTGTCATCTTCATTTTAAATACCACCTATTCCCTCCCTGGCTCCTCTCTCTTTGTCTCTTTCTATTCCCCTTTCTCTCTCTGGCTCTGTCTTTCCTTCTCCCTTCTTCTTCGTTTTTTTCTTTCACGCCCACATACTCGCTCACAGGCTGTTTATTTTTTAATGGAAAATAATGAAACAGTGGTGACATAGAGAACACCACGGAGTTCAATTATATATATATATCTTTGTGCTCTGTTTTGTATTGAAATATGGATGAGCAAAACTGTTAAACATGGAGCCCACCGGCAATTTCTCTAAACATAGGCTATTGTGTGCATATATTTGAGAGTTTGATTGTGATGGTGTGTTTGAGTGTGTGTCTGTGTGTCTGTGTGTGAAAAAAATACACCCCAATGCACTGTAAGGGAAAACACTGTGATGTATTAATTCATGTTAATTAACACTGGAAATTTCAATCAAATAGATTAATAGTAATAATAGTGTGTGTGTTACAGTTTACCCCCCCCCCCCAGAAAATAACCAATGCACGATAATTAGCAGCAACATTAGCAGCATTTGCATATATTATTTGCAACTTTAAGGTGAGCTTTATGTTTGAAATCTATATGTTTACTGAGGAAATAACTGAAACTCATTTAATTTTTGGACAGTATGAGGTTATATCATGGAGGGCTAAAAACATCTGTGTTCATTAAATTATATATACCAGTGCTTTGTACTTCATTTAACATTCTCACATTATTTCTTCTAATTCTTTGACCCCATGTTCAATCTATCTATCTATCTATCTATCTATCTATCTATCTATCTATCTATCTATCTATCTATCTATCTATCTATCTATCTAGCTCGATGAAGTTCATTAATAATAAAACATAGATTCTGTAAACATACCACTTCAGAACTGTATGCATTTTTTTCCAGTTTAATTCAAATGTATGTGGTTAATAATTTACAGCACAAGCAACTGCACAGAGAGTTCATGAAATTTTGAAAGTCAGGCTTATAGTTTGTGGATGGTGCACATAGTGGTGGACATTTTAAAAAGTATGATTGAAAAAACCCAACCTTTTAGGAATCTTTAATGTATTGCTCTTCATGGGATTTCATAGGAATTTCTAGCCCATCAACATCACTTTAATGCAACATGAGCAGCTGTGTCTGATTCAGTCTGCTTGTTTTACTCTGCCGGGAGCTGTTTTGGTGCAAGAGTGACATCAGTCTGGGTGATTGTGCACTTCAGAAAGGAAAACTTTGGCGTACTTGCACAGCATATCCCTCAAATTCACACTTAACTGCATGAGGCTCGCTGGTGAATAAAATATGAAATTTTTGAAATCTGAAACTGATTTCCAACTGGGTCACTGCCTCCATGCACAGCTGAACAGGGATAATTGGTAATTCTTTTTCTTTTTCTTTTTCTTTTTTTTTTTATGTCTAAATGAATTTGACAGGCATTTCCCACGGCTGACCACTAGAGGGTAAAAGTCCTTTCCTCACTCAGTCTTGCAGCTTATTTCAGATACTCACATGACCTACAAATGATCAGCATCAGACAGAGGATAGGGAACAGAGAGGGAGACAGAGAGAGGGGTTTGGGACCCAGCATTGCTTCCCCAAAATGTTCTGAACAAAAGAATATCATTTTATCCTAACAGGAACACACAGGGAAAAAAGAAGAAAGACAGCTGGGAGGCTTCCCAGCACACCAACAATGTGAAACTGCACTCAGCCATTCCTATGACCTCTACCCTTGGTTTCAACTGTCTACCCCGTTTTGCTTTTATTTCAAAACACGGGTGCACGGTTACTCATGATATCTTCGTCCAAGACTGCTTTCACACGACCAAATTAGCCGGATAAGAATAAACAGGATCCTTTTCAGCCTGCTGGCAGCATGTGAGCCTGAACTACTTGTGCCACATTTGATGAATAGGGCCCGGGTCAAAATGTGTCGAATAGATTTGGTCCATTATCAAATACAGACCTTGAAAGAAAAACAAAAAGACAAACCCTTCGGCCTCAGCTGTACTTTGTGTGTGTAGCGCTGGTTAACAAATGTTAGCCTGCTGACACACTAAACTAAGATGTTGTACGTGGTGAACGTTTTCCCTGCGAAACACGGGCACGTCAGAGTTATCGCAGCGGGCAGGTTAGCGTGCTAACTTCAGCATTTAGCTCAAAGCACCGCTGCACCTAAAAGTAAAGCCATGGACCTGCTAGAATAGCAGTCACTTTTATCATCTGTGTGTGTGTGTGTGTGTGTGTGTGTGTGTTTAAGGAATCTTTAATGTATTGCTCTTCATGGGATTTCATAGGAATTTCTAGCCCATCAACATCACTTTAATGCAACATGAGCAGCTGTGTCTGATTCAGTCTGCTTGTTTTACTCTGCCGGGAGCTGTTTTGGTGCAAGAGTGACATCAGTCTGGGTGATTGTGCACTTCAGAAAGGAAAACTTTGGCGTACTTGCACAGCATATCCCTCAAATTCACACTTAACTGCATGAGGCTCGCTGGTGAATAAAATATGAAATTTTTGAAATCTGAAACTGATTTCCAACTGGGTCACTGCCTCCATGCACAGCTGAACAGGGATAATTGGTAATTCTTTTTCTTTTTCTTTTTCTTTTTTTTTTATGTCTAAATGAATTTGACAGGCATTTCCCACGGCTGACCACTAGAGGGTAAAAGTCCTTTCCTCACTCAGTCTTGCAGCTTATTTCAGATACTCACATGACCTACAAATGATCAGCATCAGACAGAGGATAGGGAACAGAGAGGGAGACAGAGAGAGGGGTTTGGGACCCAGCATTGCTTCCCCAAAATGTTCTGAACAAAAGAATATCATTTTATCCTAACAGGAACACACAGGGAAAAAAGAAGAAAGACAGCTGGAAGGCTTCCCAGCACACCAACAATGTGAAACTGCACTCAGCCATTCCTATGACCTCTACCCTTGGTTTCAACTGTCTACCCCGTTTTGCTTTTATTTCAAAACACGGGTGCACGGTTACTCATGATATCTTCGTCCAAGACTGCTTTCACACGACCAAATTAGCCGGATAAGAATAAACAGGATCCTTTTCAGCCTGCTGGCAGCATGTGAGCCTGAACTACTTGTGCCACATTTGATGAATAGGGCCCGGGTCAAAATGTGTCGAATAGATTTGGTCCATTATCAAATACAGACCTTGAAAGAAAAACAAAAAGACAAACCCTTCGGCCTCAGCTGTACTTTGTGTGTGTAGCGCTGGTTAACAAATGTTAGCCTGCTGACACACTAAACTAAGATGTTGTACGTGGTGAACGTTTTCCCTGCGAAACACGGGCACGTCAGAGTTATCGCAGCGGGCAGGTTAGCGTGCTAACTTCAGCATTTAGCTCAAAGCACCGCTGCACCTAAAAGTAAAGCCATGGACCTGCTAGAATAGCAGTCACTTTTATCATCTGTGTGTGTGTGTGTGTGTGTGTGTGTGTGTTTCCGTGACTGCGTGAATAAAGAGCCAGACAGGTGGTTGTGTTGCACTCACGACACAACCACCTGTGTCGCCTTTAAATCTAAGGAAATGCAGCGGATTGTGGGGAGACGGCGATCGAGCTCTTTCACCAGAGCTGGAAGAAAGAGACTGGCGTTGATTCTGTTTTTTGTTGTTGTTCTTGTTGTTGATGGGGTTTTTTTATGTGCTTCCATCAAACTGTGCAAGGTAGAATCTCAAAAAGGAGGTGGCTACTGATGTTAGGGTGCACAGAGTGGTCCTCACGTCAGCTTGCAGAGAGAGAGAGAGAGAGAGAGAGAGAGAGAGATCACCCACACATCGAGCTGGCATCTAAATCTAATCTAGACAGAGGGAGAGAGAGTTGGAGCAAAAATTGATTATGGACTTGTTTCCTTTGTCCCTCCACGCCTTTTTTTTTTTTTTTCTCAGCAAACAGAGACCGAAGGGCTGGGAGTTTCTAAGGAGCCGTGCGTATTTAACACAGCAGAAGACCAATGCCACTCAGCGCCCCTTCGTTTCCCTTTATCTCCTGTACAGTCTGACTCTCTGTAGCTGCTGCCTCATGCATCTTTAAAAGATGAGAGGGTGGCTCCACTTTCTCACGCCATGTATGACGAGGAGGGAGAACACACAAGACAGATGAAGGAGAAACTGTAGGTAGCAGCCCGCTGAACCCACGTACCATATAGACACACTGTAGCCTACTACTGTATATTTATATGAAACCTCAGTCACCCTTTGTCTCCCTTTTTTGTGTGTCGTGAGTTATTCCCCACGACACAGAAATTTCGTGCCGCTCTTGGTTGAATCTCATCAGGATAATTATTCGCGCACAGGCATCCGAGGCATGAGCATCTGCCTCTCCTTCTGTTGACCTCCCCCTGCCTCCCCCTCAGTTTTTTTTTCTTTTTTCCATCCTCCTCTCCTCGCCTCTAAGCTCCCCTCCTCTAAAACACACCTTGCTCTTCTTTTCCCGTCCTCATCCTCCTTCTCCAACTCATCTCCTCTCCTTATGCTCAAGCCATTTCTTTGTTAACTAGAGCATCTCCCCGTTTTATTAGCCACTTCACAGTCTTTGCAAATTGCAAACATATTCTCTGTGCATTCAAAAGGGGGAGGAATTGGTGCAAAAGGGGAATAAAGCAGAGATGAAAGGTGGAGGGGAGAAAAGAGCAGATTTGCAGAGACGTTTAGAAAAAAAAATGTCTTTAAGAATTAGAAAGAGTGGAAAATATTCACATGTTTGATAGGTTATACCAAAAATTTTGCAATCAAAGATGCATTCAAACCTTCCCTGCCAATGTAAAGTCCATTTTTCCTAAGTATTAGAATATATATTCTGTCACAGACTTGAGAGAGTAAAAATGGATATGGTTTATGCAGTAGTCTGCAGTAAACTATATGATCTGTGCATTAGCAGAACATCTGGCTGCAAATTGTAGCTGTATCATGTTGCATATAACCACTGCCTGGTGAAACCTCTTATCTCCAAAATGTATTTTTTTATTAACTATGAACGAAATGCCTTTTATTCTTGATCACCATAACTTTTGAAATTCAAAAAAAAAATTAGGCTCTGAAAGAGGCTCATAAATTTAAGAGATGAGGGAGTTCTCTCATTTCCCATAAAGACCTGGAATGTGGCGTTACAAGGTTTACATGCAACAAAAATGATGGCCACCACTGAACATCTCTGCCTTCATATGCCTTAATGGAATCAATATATCTGTAGAGGTGTGTAGACTCCTCTCACACTTTCACAACACTTTCCTCAAAGCATGTCGTCAACAAATGCCAACCTTTTATTTTCACATTGAAGATGATAGATGTGTCTGTAAACGTAGGACCAACACATTACTGACCGGACACATCAGGAATCCAGGAATCATATTAACGGGTAAAGTGACTCCCACTTTTGAAACCACCACCCTTGCCAGCCTGAAATTAACCCCCCCCCACAAAAAAAAACAACCAAAAAAAACAGCTCACTCTATTGCCACCTCAAAGTAAAGTACAAACATGATCTATCTACGCTCCCTGAAAAACAATGTGCAATGTGACACCTAAGACAACAGATTTCTGGGCCGTCGTCTCTATCCCTTAGTTCCTGTTGCCAGTGCCAGCCTAGTCTTGCTGTTTTAAGATCTGTTGACACTGCACAAAGCAAGATAAGTAAAAGTCAACACGGCCGTCCTGCTCTCAAGCTGGCAAAATTACAACAGAGATTTGCTGATGATTTTAAAAAGCATGTTATTCGACGTGAACCTATTTGTGCTCGCGGATTGTACCCGGAGAGCACGGCTCGCAGTTCGTAGCCATGCTGGTGGCGTGGCTCTGGGGGTGGCTGAGTTGGTCTGACGATCAGTCCACCACTTTGGTCCAAGCTGAAATATCTAATTTAAAACCACTGGATGCATTGCCATGAAAATTTTGTGCGGACACTCATTGTCTCTAGCAGACGAATCCTAATATCTTTGGTAATCCCATGACTTTTCCTCTAGCACTCCCATGAGGTTCACATTTGTGGCTTTTTGATGAAATATCTTGTCTTGATGCCTAAACCTCTGGTGATGTTTAACTCAAATAAGCACTGTTCCTAAGCCTACAGCCCTACAGAGCTGCTAGCATGTGTGTAGTCTAGTTTTGTGTTTATCTCACTAAGCCTATGTGTATTTTTAAGGCCACATAATAGCTATATATTTCGGACCTATTCTAAAGCATCACTGTCTTCACCTTCCATACTTGCTATATGTCCTTGTTACAGCCGGTTGCATCTGTTGGCACATTATCTGGTACATGTGCTATAAATAGCAAAATGGCATCTGTAAGTGACTTTGTTTCTCTGGTATAGTACTTTGAAAAGGTTGCATTATACTATACACTGGGCTTTGTTCTGCAATTATGACATTCACCTTAGTCAAGGTAGACGGCCCTAACACAGCTACCAAATCAGAAAAAGCTATTTAATCATAGATTTAGTTCTGTGTCAATAACAATTCTGATTATTGCTTAATCATATAAGTATCAACGAAAAATGCTAAATATTCAGGAGCTGCAATTGTCTTGTTTTTTAAATTTATTCCTTTTTTTTTTTTGCTGGTCCAACAAAACAACAAATTTGAGGATTTCACCCAGTGTTCAGGGCAATTATGACAGGCACACCCCACTGTTAATTAAAACTAATAATTGACTAATAATCATTACTTGCAGACCTGGATATTCAGTGAAGAACTTTTACTTTTCTTAATATATTGTTCACAGTCGATACATACTGTATATGTCACACATGAACACTGAATAAGAAGCCTTTTTCAACCGAGACTCGTCTTTGTCTCAAAGACATTATGATCAGAAGAAAAGAGAGGAGGGGAAAGAGAGACATATGAGACAAAGTTAAAAGAAGGCACAGCTAATCAAACATCTAATTATATTCCCCTAAAATGAATAGAATGAAAGATAACACTACAGAAGAGGGGGAATCTTTCACGCATGTGCAGAACAGATTTACATTACACTCTGGGTGAAATGTGGGGGGATGGGAACTCCTCCTCATGGCCTCAGCAGGGGATATGCAAAATGCTTATTCAGATGGCAAGAATGCATGCGTACAGTATGGCATACTGTACGTATGTAGAGGCTTTTCAAGGGCGTGCGCTGCACTGTGATCTACAGCCCAGCTCAGGCATATCGGGTATCTCTTTTTCTTTTTTAATCTAGATTCCCCGGATGCAAATTTTAAAGTACATACAAGTCATACAAGTGTATGAGACGGAAGCAGTACAGAGTGGGTTATGTAGGGGTTTTTCTGAATTTGTATAGTGCACAAAAGAGCAGCTGGTCAAAGCGAAGCTTGGAAAGGGGCATATCCGACATTGCCCTGGCTCAGACATATCAATTAAACATCAATGGCCAGCGGGGCATCAATCGGACTGCGCCGAACCTGCTGTAGATGAATTCTGGCAAAATTCTCATGCGCCACCGAGACTTTGGGTCAAGAAAATAGGGCTGTTTCGATTAAACATGCTTCAATATGTGATTGTTTGATGGTTTTTGTGCATGTATGTGTGTGTGTGTGTGTTTGTGTGGGTTAGTATGTGTACCGGGTCTTTCCTCAGAGCGGTTCTGTTCTGTTCCTCTCCAAGGTGACGCCAGTTACCATGGCAGCAACATCAGCTCTAAATCTCCCCCTCTTCCTCCCTCTGTCTTTCTCTCTCTTTCTTTCTCCCTTTTTCCTGTCTCTCTTTCTCTTGTTTCTCTCTCTTTTTCTCTCTCTCTCTCTCTCTTTCTCTGCTGCCTCCATCACACACACACACACACATGCAGTAAGCAGGCCACCAGACATCATTTACATGGCACAGTTGGTCACTGGCCAAGGCTCTCTCATCTCTGGCAGGCGGGAGATACACGGAAATTATGGAAATGTAACACATATCACCACAACGCTGTCCCGCAATTCCTCCGTGAAAACAGGAGTTGATTCCTTTATCTCCAATCTTCATTTGACTTTTTTTTTTTTTTTTTTGCAGACTTTCATGTGACACCAGCATTTCTATGCAACACCACACCTACAGTGTGTCAAATGGCTTCTCCGTTGCCTCCCTAGCTGTGCATTAATTCACCGTTCGCTGGAGTTTTGGTCTGCTTCTGTGAAACAGGGCAGCTTTTGGCATGTTTTCTCAGTGATCTTTGTCAAACGTCGTCCATTCGTCTCCTCGTTTTCCTTTTAGTTTTAACAACGTAATGACACATCTCAGGATGAAGACAAAAAGAACTGAAGGGAGAGAGCAGACGGAGTGGTGTAATGTAGAGGGGAGGTCTCCATTCCCAGTAGAAATCAATAGACTGAGATCTAACATTATGGGAAATGTGTGTGTGAGTGTGTACTCTATGTGTGTGTATGTACATGTTTCGTTGTACAGTATGCATGTGGATATATGTGCACCTGCATATCTATTACCAAATATGTGCATGTAATTAAATGCCTTTTTACATTTGTGTGTTTGTGTGTGTGTGTGTTTGTGTGTGTGTGTGTGTGTGTGTGTGTGTGTGTGTTTGTGTATGCGCATATTCGTGTGTTTATGCACATGCACACATTCATGTGTTTGTGTGTGTGTGTGTGTGTCTAAAACTGAGAGCCAGAGCTAGAGGGTAATCAATCCTGACTTTAAATGATGACTATAACGGGACCGTGCCTGTGGCAGGACACTGCAGTGGTGATGTAGATGGAGCCTGTGTGAGTGTGTGTATGGAGTGGGTACATTGCTGAGTGCTGGTATTTGATCCTGTGTGTGTGTGTGTGTGTGTGTGTGTGTGTGTGTGTGTGTGTGTGTGTGTGCATGTGATTGTGTCCTCCAGTGCAGGGCAAACAGAGGGTGTGGCTGGTGGGCAGACAGGGTCCCAGTCTCAGCTCTGGGTGTACGATAACAGTAATTCAATTGAGCTGGCGAGCCCTGGCCAGTGGGATTCACTGCCTGTGGGTAAGTGTGTGTGTGTGTGTGTGTGTGTGTGTCCATGTGTGTGTGTCCATGTGTGTGTGTGTCCATGTGTGTATCCATGTGTGTGTATGTGTTTTAGTCATTAGGCAACCTGATCCTCCTGGCTCTCTCCTGAATGAATAAGTGATCAAGGTCTATACCACTCTATGTGTGCGCACTTGTGTGCGTATCTATGTCCTGTATGTGTGTCTTTGTGTTTTACTTTCACCCTACTTCCTTTCCTTTGTCCTTTCCTTCTTTCCTTTCTTCCTTCTAATTGTATGCTGCCTTTATTCCAACTCTTCTCCGGACTGTCTCAATCCCCCTTCTTTGTTCTCCTCTTCCTAAAAATGTTCTACTTCTTTATTTTCATAGTTTTTTTATTTTAATTAGTTTTCCTCTTTGTTTGGATTCACCTATTCTAACATCCCTTCTTTCTTCCAGGAAACTACAAAAGGACTTCAAAATAAAAATTTCATTGTCCAGTGTGTATTATTGTCTCTTTGCATCCGATGACAGCTTTAAATCTCTGTAGTAAATTATATTTTCCAGTAACAACAATTTCCCTTAAAAGGGTCAGTACACCCAAATTACAAACATTTTTTCTCACTTACCTCTACTGCTATCTAGCATATAGTTTTGGTGTAATTTTCCCCAGGTTTTGAAATATCATTCTGAGAGATTTCTACCTTCACCCTAATAAAGAACAATTTTCTTTTTCCTGTGGCAAATGAAAACAAAAAATAATGAAATTAAATTAAAATGACACTGTGGACAATTGTGTCTTTGGGATTATTTTTCTCCATAAGACTAAATCATCTGTCTGGCTTAATACTGATACAGAATAATTTTTCATTTTGTGATTAAGGTGAACTGACCCTTTAATTGCAGTTTACCTAAAAGAAAGCCACATAGAGGAAATGTTTTCTCCTCCTTCTTATCCTAGTTAAGATCCTCTCCTCCCACCACTCTGCTGAGCCAGTCCTTGGCAGCCAATCGTCCTCTCTGGGCCAAACACAAACAAATGGCAGCCTCCCTGGCTGGACATGGCCTGATCATTCACCCCTGAGCAAGCGGAGGCACATACAGTACTGTGGATGCAGTACGCCTGCACACACCTCACATGAGCAACTGCCCACGCATGTGTACGGCAGATTCATGGCCACACACAGAGATAGAAAAACCATATGGACACAAATATGCATCCCTCTGTCCAACCCCTGTGGCTTTATAGTAGCATAATCCGCAGTTTAATATGAATCCAGACCTAAGCTTTGCATTTTTTCCCAAAGGAGATAGTGTCATGGCCTGGTTTTACTGGGACAAAGTCATTTAGACTACACACACACACACACACACACACACACACACACACACACACACACACACACACACCCAATCAAACATACACACACTCAAACATGCACACACACTCAAACACACACACACACACACACTCAAACACACACACACACACACACACACACACACCCAATCAAACATACACACACTCAAACACGCAAACACTCAAACACACACACACACACACGCACACAAACACTCAAACACACACACACACACACACACTCAAACACACACACACACGCGCACACGCACGCACACACAGAATCAGGGTGGGATCAGGCTGTATTCATGCCAACTAGTCCCAGATTGGACGCTCATGGTGACAGTGTAATGAGTGGAGACCAATATGTTGCCTGCCTTTCTGCCTCCCTGTTTTTTGGGATCCCTTTTTCCTTCCCTGCCTTGAAGCGTCTGACAAACTCCCACTGTGCCCACTTATGTGTCTCCCCCTACTGTCATACGGTATATTGTCTGCCTGACATGATGCTCCTCTGTGAAGCCTACATATCAAGGACATCTATTCCTTCTGCAATATAAAACGTCAAAAGCACTGTGACGGGCATCCTTTAATTGAGTTTGAATAATGATCCGGCTAAGAAAACTGTCATCTCTGGGGTGAATTACTATAGTGCTATTTCACTGCTTTAGGCCCAACGTCACAGCCAGTGATGGGTTTTGCAACAGGGTGAAATCGACCCACGTTCACTCGTTCAATCACAGTCAACTTGCTCGAATTAACTGTCACAGAAATGTAACAGAATTATAGTCAAAACTCGCAAAACTCTTAGCCTTAAGATTTATATGCAAGTTGCTTTGACAACTTGCATTTTTGAATTTCAAAACATCCATTTTGAATGAGGCCATTAACATCAGGTCAGGGCCTCTTTCAGTCATTAGTTAGTGTGAGACCACAGGACCTGATGCTTATTTCCATATCTACTTCTGTCGTACAGCTTCGCAGTTTTGAACATGTTTCACTAATTTGGGGTGTGCAACAAGATTTTCTAATTACTTGACACTTGTAACTATACTTTTTTTTTTTTTTTTTACCCCCCTTTGGGTGCTCTTTAGTATTCAACAAGAAAAACAGTCTGCAACCACACCAGCGACTCTGCTGGATACTAACCTCACTTTCTGTTCACCATTGATAATGAACATGCGTTGATAGACGGAAGTGAACTGTTGTTGAAGGTTTGATACGTTTGATACTTTGAATATGCAAATGAGGGAGGGAGGAAACAGTATTTGCGTGGTAATTGGTGTCTGTTGCTCATGTACAATGGCCTCACAGTCCCTCTACGACCATGCAGACCAGTCACTGGGGCTAGCAACTCTCATGGGATGGCCACCATCCTGTCACAACAAACACTGGGCTTTGATAGCGTTATTTGGTATACTCCGAATGCGGCGAATGTAGAAAAAATGGTTGAAAGACCGCATCAGACCTTAACACTGTTTTCCCTTGCTCAGTGGTCCACATTGTGCACTCTGTACCTCAGGCTATGCATACTTGTGCTCTGGCTTTGGATATTTGGACATAAGCAGTTTCCCAGTGCCGCTACTGCCAATAAATGCCGGCTTTGTTGAGCTCAACATGAAGTTTTTTTGTTGTGACTGTGCAAAGGAGCCGCTCACTCAATAGAGTTAATTTTCAGCCGTTCTGCTCTACTGGTACCTGTCTATTTATTTCCTGATGTGCTTCGCTGTTGGGATTTTCAAGACAGTTCCCCTTGTCACATTTATCACTTTTTATGTCACGTTTGCCCTTGTCTGACATTCTGAAGTGTTTGAGTTATTTTAGAAGTGGTGGCTCACAGATCTCTCTGATCTTGTACCTTCTAGTTTATTTTAATTTTTCATTTACTGCAAAGTTGAAACAACTGCTTTGGCCTGTTGCGGCCTCGGGATGCCGTGAGCATTTATTGAATCCTCCTCCAGGTTGATAATCATTTCATTTGGCACAGAAAGAACAAAATAATTTCTAATCCATGATTCACTCCTATTAGATTTATGGTTATCGTAGATTTTAGTCTGTCACATATTGAGCAGCTTTCATGATATGAAGTACCCCACCCACCCCTCATGGGTGCTTTTTTGTGTCCGACACGGTAGAATAAATGAATTCCTCTTAATTTTCATTAATCGTCTCATCATCTCATTATTACATTATAATTATGAAACATTGCATACGATGTAAGTCACAGGTGAAAAGTCACTCTGAAATCTAGAGTACATGTCCTGAACTTTTTAATAACAAAACCAATATTCTTAAAAATGTGTTGTCCGCTCAATTTCCAGAGGGCTCCGTTTCAGCCACTATTTAATTGAGCTATTCTTCATTGTAATTAATGTTATACAATGGGCTTGTGGTGATCTCTACCCTTGTTTCATTATTGTGATAAATAATAACTTGTATTAATCTAGAAAGAGATCTGCTATATTGAATCTAACCTCTTAACTTGTGAACCTTACAAATACTTTGACTCTTAACTTATTAGGCACAAAATGTTATTACTGTTAGACTGTCAGACCACTTTTGTTCCATTAAAAATGGCTTTAGGCAATGAATTAAAAAAAACAAACCCAAAATACAGCCTCAAGAAGTCAAATTATGAGATATTTTCTTTCTTTCCCCTACACGACATGTTATCTACCTTTAATTCTGCACAATTTTGTATCTTTTTACGATACAATAAAATGATGATCACTCACTCACTCATACAGACCTGCTTCAAGGGTATAAGAACAAAAAAGATTAAACCACACATACCTTTCTTAAACAATTCCTGTATCATGTCCCCTCTCATTCTCCCTTTTCTCCCTCTCACTTTGTCTCACTTGTTTCATAAATCTGTCCGATGTGGCTCTCATGCAGAGGCAGATTATTGCTTTTCAACTAATACCAGAGATGTTTCATGCTCAAGTATGAAAAGGGATTTAAGGACAGGAATCTAATCTACTGTAGTGTGCAATGATGATATATCAGTGTATTATCTACCTGGAATCTTAGGAAACTTCAATAGAAAAGTAGAAAGCCCTGATATGATGGAGCATTTCTAATCCTATTTGGTCCTCTCCACTATCCTCCTCCTCTGCATCCTCTCTTTTTCCTTTCCTTTCCTTCCCTCTCCTTTCCCTCCCCATAATCCAGAACATCAGAGCAGATTGTGGCTGCATGGGAGGCTGCGGTAGCAGGTGTAATCTTAGGGCCATGCGTCTCTCATCAGTAGCTCTCCCTCTGCAGCCTCTCCGATGCTATTTATGGCACGCATGCACACGCAGCAACGTGGCTGAGAGCCTTGAGGGGGAGGAGGGGAGGGTTGAGAAGTGCAGGGTTGCCTTCGTTGGAAAGCACTGGTCTATAATCCGCCCGCATGCTGCTTTCGAAGCTCGATTTTGGTTGGGTAGAGGCTGCATTTGACTGATTTGAGGCGATTGTCGGACATGTTAGGCTGGATTTGCATTGGATACTCACAAGCTTAGATAATGTGAATCAAGTTGAAAGAACCCAGGCTGTGGCTGGTCTTAAATAAGGCAGTCCGAACAGGGTCAGACAACATTCCTCTGCATCACCAGTAGGACTGTCTACTGCCTAGCATGCCACATTATCTTCACAGCTCCAGCCAGCCATGCATGTGCCTTCACCGACCCTGGAATGGGAACAGCACTATCAGCACTTTGTCTCCACTCAGTTGTCGTGGTGGTGGTGGTGGTGGTGGTAGTGTGTGTGTGTGTGTGTGTTTGTGTATGTGTGTGTAGGGGAGGTTGATTGTGGGTCGACATGCTAACAAAACAGTGCGAATCCCCCTCTCTCTGCTGCTCTATCTTCATCTCCACTCCTCTGCTACCCTGCTACTGAGTGTGTTTGTGTCCAGCCAGCAGTCCCGAGAGCGAAAAGCTTCATCAGCTGAATTACTGGAAGTTAGCTGTCTCAGTCAATTAGGTCTTGCTGGCTAGGACACATGGCTAGGGGTGTAAAGGTGTAGTTCCCAGTTTCCTACCGTTCCTTCTCTATCCTGCCATCTTATTGTCCTTCGTATAGTCTCCTCTCCTCCTGGCATTTTTCCCTTTTTATAACATGCCCCTCGTAAGCTGCTAATTCACATACATTACAATAAAACATACGGAGCCCACGTCAACCTTTACCTCACCTCCTGCACTAAAAGACAGTTGCTTCGAGGACAAGCCCTATGGCTACGTTTCACTTCTCTTACCCAAATAAGCTATAACACATAATGGGAGAAGTGTCGATAGAGGAAGGAGAAGAGGAACAGAGGAAAAGGTAGGTGGACGGGGAGACCCTGAGGTCCTGAGATAAGCAGTGATCGCTTTCTTTCATTCTTCAGATCCTATAAAAGCCCTCAGAGGATGCTCACAAGGGCAATACTGTCACACACACACTGTCTCACACACCCACACACACACACACACACACACACACACACACACACACACACACACATACACACACACAAACAATCCTGCAGCTATACATCCTGTCGTGTGGTCAGCTTGATCCGACAGACCAACATATAGAAGCTAGTAAAACTGCAGAGTAGCTTGGAGATTATTTCAGTATCAGGTTATTTCTTTTTGACTAGACCCCAACGGCGGAGGCAGCCCCATTAATGTGAATGTCACCGAGTGAGTGAGTGATTGCTGACGTTAGACCATTTGTCGGCTGGCTGAGTTTTGGTTCTTCCCCATTGTTCGTTGCTCTTTAAAAATAAATTGGCACACACTATTTCATCATCACGGAAATGTTTAGAGGCAGTGTTGCCAACTTCATAGCTTTGTCACTAGATTCACTGACTTCTCAGAGCCCTCTAACAACTTCATGGACAAACCCTTGCTACTTTCTGTAGAAGAGAGTTGCCAGTATTGCCCTGCAAGCGTAAGGTCAGACTTTCCTTTTGCAGGCAAATCTCTCTAGGAGTCTCATCCAACTGAATGCAGGGCAGCTGGCGTAGACATGAAGGAGCTTCTAGCTCTGAGTGCTCATTTTATAGGTAAATATAACCAAAATCACAGTGCAGCTGCTGTTTTACCCATGTGTATGGCAGTTTAATGAGACAATGCCACCATTATAAAATCAGAATTTTAGCCCCGCAGAGCAGCAGTTTCAAATCAGCTTTTTTCGAAATTTGGTTGTATTAAAATACTATATAGTAAGCGAGGACAGGGAGTAGGAGAGAAGCAAACGGATAAAGAGTGGTCAAGTAGTGATTTATTATATCATGCAGCATGCAGCACTGTGCAGGTGCAAGTATGACCCATGTTTCCTAACATGAAGATTCACCCAGAGAGCATTGTGTTAGAAATTAAAAACATAAAAAATACTTAAAAAAAAACATGTTTGTCAGCATAAAGCAACTTAACCACACACTTTCAACACTCTGAGAGATATGTTTAGAAAGCTGATTACAGAGCTGGAAATTTGGAGGTTTCGATGCAACTGAGATAAAAGCCAAAGAGAAAAAAAGTCAACTTTACACCATTCTCTAAAAAACAAATGCCAGAGATATGTGCAACACAGTTACAAATGTATCAGTGAAGGAGGACACAAAAATCAAAGAAAACAAAAATTACATGTGGTTTAAAATTAAAAGAAGTAATAAAAAAAACAATATACTGTATATATATAATTAGAAACACAGAGGAGTAATAAAACCTCATAGAAAAACAAAATGACATTTGTGACAATGCAATAACTAAACATCAAAATTTGGAACACAGCCTTATGCAAAAGTATATTGTGGTTCCCCCTGTTATAAGATAATTAAAATATAAAACTGTAATACTATTGTTCGTTCAATATTTCTGTTTTAGCAAACCATGATTCTGATAAACCTCAGACTAGAGAGCGGAGGGGCCACAGCTCAGGCATGTCGGAAGTTGTTAGGCAGCAGGGAATTACAACTCCTCTTTGCTCACTAGTGTAATCAGTGTTCAATTCTGGATACCGATTTGTCCTAGAGTTTTGAAAACAAACCCCAGGAGCACATTTCATCATTTTCAAAAAGGCTGATGACAGAAATGCTGAATGAGAGATTGCATTAGGTTGCAGAAGATAGTGAAATCAGCAGCTAACCTAAATGTGACAGCGTGCCGTTGGGTCTCCATAGATAATGCAAAAAACCAGAGTGTTCCAGATTGGATTAAATGTCAGAAAATGAGCAAAAAGTTTGTTCCTTAACATTACCCCTGATCTTACACTACCTCAGATGTTTGCCGTTCCAGATTTCTCAAAGATGAAAATAAACTGGAACTTTTTGTCCCGTTTCATGTGTAATATTTAGTCATGTTGACTCCAAACTGTTGAACCTTGGCAATCCACCGCTCTTCTTAATGATGCCTTCAGCTCCCGTCACAAATGAGCTGGTACCATAAAATATAGCCTTTTACAATGTCACCACGTCGCTGATGCTTGTGTTACTATATGGTTTGCACCGGTTTATTTTTGCAGTATGCCACAGTGCCTCTTATCACACCTGGCTGTTAGAGTGGAGAAAAACATTATGACTTTTGGCTTGTTTAGGAGGATAATAATTAGCCTGTCTATTAGTGTTGGTCTGTTTCCAAGACGACGCTGTCATAAGTTAGTTAGCCTTGCATCTTAACAAGGTGTGAGAGCAAAGGCTGCACAGTTGTTGAGCTCGCAGATGCTACTTGAGAGCTTCACGGGGGGAAGTGAAAGTTGATCATGTGATGAGTGTCACATGAGCGTTTCTGGTCAACAAAGTGGAGATGTGTGTGTGTGTGTGTGTGCGTGTGTGTGTGTGTGAGTGTGTGTGTGCGTGATTGCGCAAAGCCGGAGGTCAAAGCCTAATCTGTGTTTGTGAGCCACGTGTGCCTGTATGCAGTGCTCTGAAGGCGGTAGGTTTTCAGCACTATACAGTGTATGTGTATGTCATATGTGTGCAGATGTGTCTCTGAGACAGAGACAGAGACAGAGAGACGGAGAGGGAGGGGGGTCACATGGATAAGGTCACATGGGCTCACCATGTGCTCCTGCTTGAGGCCTAGTGAATTGGCTTCAGACAACAATCCTCTCACTGTGTGTATGTGTGTGTGTGTGTGTGTGTGTGTGTGTGTGTGTGTGTGTGCGCGTGTGTGTGTGTGTGTGTGTGCGTGCGTGCGTGTGTGTGTGAGTGACAGCGTGTGATTGTGCTGATAAAGACTGTACAATAAGTGTGATTCAGTGAGTGTTGCTTGTGTGACTGGTATTTTTGCTGTTTGTGCGAAAACAAAGTTTCAGTGCGAATGGGAGCATTATGTCCTTTTTTTTCTAAATTAAACCCTGAGAATGTTCTTGATGAGGTCTTTGAATTGATCGGACAAATATATTCTGAATCATAATGATAATTTCAGTAGCAGGGCACAACCCGAAGACTTAAGCGAAAAACAGTGATGGATTCTTGTCAGTCTAAAAAGACATACGATGTAGAATCATTGTCCCGGACAACAAAAGTGGAGCTCCGTCTCCAAAGTAGACTCCAAAGAAAAACGGCAGAATAAGTTGCTTCAACGAATTCCCAGTAAAGACTAGTTTACGTTCAAGTGGCACAGCCCCCTAGTGGTTGTCGTAATTACGACTCCTGTCCTCCTTGGGAACGAAGGAGGTCGTAGTGTGATTTTAGTCCACTGATGGAGGAACTAGCAGTGGCTGGATGAGCCGCCAAAATTAAACACGGGAAACTGCTGTTTGTTTCTGGTTTTGTGCTGACAGTTAACATTGTATTTTTTTTTTTTTTCTTCAAGCCGTTTTTGTGCCTCAACCTAACCAAACCTTGAATGTATGGCAGTGCAAGATCAGAAGATCTAGACAGATGCGACGCTAACAAAATTGCAGGCTCGCCTCCGAACAAATTAGGCCAAAATGACATGGCTTGTCCAAACTCTTGCTGCTGATCTTCTTCCCACTATTGAAAGCAGAGTCACTTGCTGCAACAAGACCAGAAAGCACTACAGCAAGATAGCACAGATACACAAGACATTATTGGGGAATATAATAATGATATAATAATGATATAATCTATAATGTAAGATAAACTTTACTCAAAATAAAGCATCCTGACGTAGATGCCTTGATGTGTAAGGTGATCGAAGGCTGCTGATGGTGATTTTCAGTTGGGCCATAATTCACCTCTCCAGGCTTTTCATGATTATCCGGGTGAACGTGAGAAAACCTGCTGCACTTGTGGCACATCACGTGTACCGCGTCATGGAGGATGACGTCTGACATAGCGACCACGTTAAGAGACAAAAATGTCGGAAAGTCTGATCCCAGGATCAAAGCGAAAAGGTTGAGCCAATGCTTGTGAAAAGTTGAGGATGAGAGGAAACACTCAGACATGAAAAAAGTTTATAAAAAGTGTAGAGCTAAATTGTGTTTTGTCTATACTCTCCTGTAAAAATAAAAGAAATGAAAAGTTGTGTCTCTTTTCCATTCAACTCTTGTAGCTCTGTATTTGTGTCCGTCTCCCACTACATGAAGATAAAATGAGTTTGAAATTACTTCAGATAATGTTTTCTTTGGACAAAATGGATATATCTTGAAATTTTTATTATATGTCTCAGTACCAGATTGCCCTTCTGGCCGTTTCCCGGTCTGTCTATCTGGCACTGTATCTGTTTGCCCTCGTCTGACTCAATCGACAACGTCCAGAGAGGAGAGGGGGAGGGAAAAAAATGACTGCCGAGAGATGAGGGAGGTGGGCAGACAGTCAGAGGCCAAGAGGAGCGGAGACGAAGAGGAGGAGGCAAGTGAAAGGAGGGGACTGAAGGTCACAGGTTTCCCGAAAGGATGCCGCTCTTGAACACTGACATCTCTGAGCAACATATACGGTGTGAGGACCCGAGAGACACACACAACGAGGTTGATCGATAGCATAACACACACAGACTTTTTGTATTTTTAATTTGTAAAAGGTATATTGTTCTTTTACCGGATTACTTATTAGGAAATGTTCCTCTTTTTAATCATCAAAAATGCGAAAACAACACATAAATATAAAATAACAATATAACAGAAACCTTTTGTGTTGGCCCTCCTTTAAGCTGTAAAAAAGACAATGAGCTGAAAGTTGCAAAAAGTGCTGGAAATGGTAGTTCCCTATGGTTTTGTAATGACGAACGATACGTTTCACACAGATGCATTAATCTGGTCTTTTTTTTTAAATATAAAAATGTTGATTGGAGCAGTTTTAACATAGTTTTGACTGAACTTTAACCCATTCATTCACCGTATCATTACACACGTTACCTGAATAGTGACTGGCCGATGTTAAACCTGCAGAAACCTGAAGGAAATGGTGTATAATCTAACCAATGTACTCATTTAACATCAAATGCTGACATTTATGCATGATAATGGGTTGATTCCCATTAGCCCAAAAGGTAACCCTTCATCCTCCGTTTATTATGTGTTTGTGTTTGCCTGGACTTGTTTGACTAGCTTGATAGCTGACTGCATGTACACAAATGTGTTGGCCAACTGAAAGAGGGGGATGGGATATTCAACTATTGTTTCCACAGATTCTACTGAATCCCACAGTGGCTCACTGAGTTTTGGTTCAGCTGCATATTCTTCCAGGTCACAGGGACATAATCCCAGATGAAACTTAGAATTAGAAATGTGTAACAACTTACAAGGCTCAATTTCTTCCCATCTTTAAAAGAAATAAGGTACCGAACTTTGCTCCTCCAGACTTTTTAAACAACTAGTTTACCAGGTGCTGTGTAGTTGCCAGGTTTAGGATCAATCAGTGTTCTGACTATGTGGATGCGTGTGTGTGTGTGTGTGTGTGTGTGTGTGTGTGTGTGTGTGTGTGTGTGTGTGTGTGTGTGTGTGTGTGTGTGTGTGTGTGTGTGTGTGCGCGTGCCTTTGTTGTTTCCCTCAGCTGCTCTGTGGTGTCCTAATGGGGCAGAATAACAACAGGAGATCATAAACAGCAGCTGTGCCCGGTCAGACCACACGGTGCTCTCTACCTCCGAGACGATCTTGTGAAACGTTCTATGAAAACTCTGAGATGACGGAGTGCAGCAGGGAAAGAGACAGAAAGTGATGAGAGCCATCGGATTGTTTTTTTTTAATGCACGTACGTGCACTTTATAAAATTTTGAAAAACTGCTGGATGGATAACCATGAAATTTGGTCCAGACAGTTGTGATCCCCAGAGAATTAACTCTAATTTTCTCTAAAGCAGCATGAGCATCAGCATAGTAACATTATTTTCTAAAGGATGTTAGCATGTTGTTGTTAACATTTAGCCCAAAGCATTGTTGCTCTTAAGTAATCAATGTCTCCTAGAGATCATATTATATAGAACTAAACGGCAACAGCAACGTCTTGTAAGAAACATAATCACTGGCTGGATTATGTTCACAGACGATGTAGGTGGTTGGGGTGGATGGAGGGCGCACAAATCGCATGGTTGGGGTTGGAAAAAGATCAGAGTTTAGGGTGAATGTAATTAAACATGTTGTGCCTGAAGTCACCGTTGACCTTTTCTGTATTAAACCAGACCAATGTTAACCAAGTGCTGTGAATGTCTAAACATAACCATTAAAAAGTTAAATACAGCTGTAGTCACAGAAAAAAAAAAAAAATTCTTTGAAATGTTACTGATAAGTTCACTATCAGTGTTTTTATGACTTGCCAAATACGTTGATTGGTTACTTATCCTCACTTTACGTTCATGCAGACATAAGCTTGTGGCAATTATATATCCTACACAATACATTTGCTTTTTCTCTTTAGTTGTATAGAAAGACAGGAAAGAACTATCCAGGAGAAAGTTTTGGCTTAAGTGTTGCCAGACAGCGCTTCTGGTGTAGCTGTAGACTCGCGGCTTTGTTGTGGTATAATAGCTTTGTGTTTTCATACATACAATATGTACAGTGGGTCTACATACAACAAAAAATAAATAACATGGGTTTACTGTTTACTCAATGGCAAAAGTAACAAGTTACATCACTCATGTCAGATCTCTTTAGTAAGGGTAGAAAATGAAAAGGATTCGTGATTTAACAGGCAACGTGATGATATTTTGATATCACATTCAGGCAATCAATGGCTGGATGGGGTTTAGTGCCACTGACTGTGAGCAGCACTCTGGACTCTTCACACAAAATGGACGTAAATCAAGTGTGGAGACAGGGAGGCACATCTCAATTTATCGGTAGTGTGCTGGTCTTCTCTTGGTTGATCTTAACCAGCAAGTCCTCCAACCTGAACAATCGCACTGGACGAGCACCGCACACATACAGGGGACAGGAGATAAGCCACATCGAATGTTGATATTCACTATCTGAAATCTAATAATTCGCCATTTTATGATGTGAGATTGCTGTGACGAAGCGTTGGTGACATGGATTCTTTGCGGCCCTGTGACGACTCCGCCCGCCTCTCTCTCTCCCTCGTTCCCGTCGTAGTTGCCTTGGCCACCAGAGGGCCCTGTCAACCGAACGAAAGCAAGTCGTTCTGGGGCACGTGCTGAAAAGGCGGATGCTGTCTCGCTTGAGACGCTAGAGTTCGCTTAACAGTAGCGCGTTCCTGTGGGGGCGCAATGAGCTGCCAGTGCAAAGCGACCAATGGGATCGTTTGTTTTATGGGAGGGCAGCCTCAGGCTACCTGCGTACCTACACCTCTGGCCTCTGAATCAACACGTTACGTACCAGATGTTGTCCACTGAATGCACAGAGACCAAACTGTTATCAACCCTCTCATCTAATTCCCATTACGACAACAAGCATGAAACTCACTGATTCGTTGGAGTAATGGAACAATCTTGGTCCCAAAACAGAGAAATATCTATAAATGAAAATGTATGTTTATATGCATTGTACACATATATATATATATATATATATATATATATATATATATATTGCCTGCTCTGCTCGGTGAAGAAACCTGAGAAAATGTGCCAAAGCATGTCAGGAAATATGACTGAAATATTACTATATTAAAGTTATCAGGTGCTATTAATAAAGTGTGTGGACCTTTAGTGAGAGTTCCACATTTACTGCACATTCTCAGTGGCATGTGAATTTTTTAAAAAATTTTTCTCCTAATATGCTCATTAAAACTGGCAAACGTCTTTACACATCCCATGGGAGGAATTAAAACAGATGATAAAAACTAGCCTCATCACCCTTTTGTTACTGGCAATGGAAATGCTGGCGCAGGCAGCATTAATATGTTAAGTGTTTGTTTTGTTTAATCTTCAAGCATATTTTAATAAGCCTGGAAAAGACAATCGCAGAGGAGTCCTGAAAAAAAAAACAAAACAGTAAGAGGGTTTAGAAGTTGATAAAGAGAAGCGGGTGAGGAGGATGAGGGCATGGGAGAGTTAATGGAAAGCAACAAAAAAAAAAAAAAAGAGGAAGAGATTCTGCTGATAGGATGGGATTAACTGTCCAAACCGGGCTGTCATCATCAACGCAGATCTGGACGTGCAGCATTAGCGTTGGTTGCTACGACGACGGTAACCAGAGATACAGACGTTGGTGTTCAATCACACGATGAGGTCACCCATTGTCCCGGGGAATCAGATCACCCGTCGCAGGCAGCCCTCCGCGCACTGGTACATCTATACATCAGAGTGGGCGACCGAAACAAGTCCTTAGCTTCTGGATGGTTTTTGTAATTTAGAGTCACAATATCCTTCCAGAGTGACATGGATATCATTTTAGAATATCGTCCCCCTATGAATAACAACCCTAGAGGTCGTCTGTGCCTATCATGGCGCATAGATGCCTTTTATCCGTGAACGACAACCAGCGGCTGAAGAAACTATGATGGAGCAAAGGCGGAAGTCAGGTGACACAGTGTACAGAGCGACGAAGGAGGAAGTGGTTGCGGAGGGGGTGGAGGAGGGTCTGACACAACACGGGATTTTCACACTTGAGACGACTGTTCCCATGTGAAACCCACCTTTGGTTGTTCAACGATCTTAACTGCGTTTTTATTATTGTATCATTGAGTAACAAAGTACCGTTTTCAACCCAAACCATGATCTTTTCCAAGACCTGACCAAGTTACTTTTATGCCTAAACCTCTCAACTATTGACCTTATATGGTTTGACCTTCTATCCAGTCGTAACGTTTTGTTTCTTAACTTTGGTTAAAGCTCCCGAGCCCCATTTCCCTATGATGGTCATTCGTAGAGATTATGAGGTTTTTTTTTGTTTGTTTTGTTTTTTTTTAACCGATTATATACAAACACTTTTAAATTTCTACACACTTCTCCTAAGGAGCTTCTTAGTGTTGGTTGTCTGTGATGCTGAGGAAGATGCTGAATAAACTTCAAGCTATCTTTGCTTAACAGTCTGCAAGCTGGGTTATTTACTATATTGCAATTCATCCGTCGCAAAGCATATGTGTTTCTAAAAAACACAGAGAAATGTATGAAAACAAAACTTACTATGCAGCCTTCAGCCTGCTGCCCTATATGATTCATGTTAGCAGGTGGATTTTTTTTTAACAAAGTAAATTCTGAACATTACACTCCTAAGCTCACATTAAACCAAAAAACAAATTTCCTGAATATGTTCTGATCTTCTCTACTTTGAATGTCATTCTATCATCATTTCTGTATCAGAACTGCTGATTATCACTGTGGGGCAAACAACATACACAGTATAAATAAAAAAAAAGGAACAGAAAAGAGAAGCTATGGAACCTGAAATTTTACCATCAGGAAAGAGTCATTCCAGCCAGAAGAGCGAATGGATATATCAGTTGAGAGGAGGGAGAGGAGGACAGTGATGATAGAGATTGTCAGATCAATTACACAAGTAAATTGTTGAATTAATTTGTGCGTGTGTCTTTAGTTTACTCATGATATCAGTGGTTTACATGAGTGTAGCAGAGATGTGCTCCAGGAGATAATCTATAAACGTTCTTCAGATACTATACCTACATATACCATAAAATGAAATGGCTATCTATTAGTACCTTGAGATGTCAGTGCTGGTGTGAATTGGGTTAATAACATGACTGAGCCACTGCAAGGTGAGATTTGGAAACTAATGCCAGCGGGTCCACTGCAGCCTTTGTTCAGTTTTGGTTCTTTCATCTCACAGGGAATTGAAAGGTGGCTTCATAATACACTATTAGGGCAAAGGAAAATAGATCCAATCATTAGAGGCTGATGGTTGCAAAGGAGTGTGTCAGGTAACACAGCGGTGTCCCAGATATCAGACGGGGTTAAGTACAGCTGTTGTTCCTGAAAACAATATGCATGTTATGGAACCGGGGTATTAATGAAAGCTGTGCGTTGACACCTGGCTCAGAACAAGTGACAGGAAAAAAAATCTGCATTTTCACCATTTTGTTTCAGAGTCACATGTGACTAAGAACTGTTCCCTCTCTGATCCACTGTAGTTCATGGAGTCTGTGAATATTTATGTGCTTGTTCAGATGTCAGAACAAGATAAATAAAATGTTTTGATTGGAAACTAACAGCTGTGGCACCCTAAAGCAGAGGAAACTGTTGGCGCCATGCAGGGATGGATGACGGACGGCTGGAGGGCAGGGAATGGATGAAATGGCACCATCCTCCCCTCGAGGGCCTGGCTCGGTTTCCCAGCTGCAGATAAAAATATTGGGGTTAAAAATAAGAAGCACTGTGCAAATAAGTCAGCTTTAGAGCTGCTGGTGGATGTATTTTTAACCTTGGACAGAGCCAGGCTGGCTGTTCACCCACTTCCAGTCTTTATGCTAAGAGAAGCTAAACAAACCCAAACTCCAGCTCTGTATTTAAATCTACAATAATGGGGGTGCAGAAACAGTTGTGAGCACAACATTCACATGTCATCAAGTTGATATAGCAAGTTGTTGGCAAACAGTTCCTCATCTACACATCCAGCTGCTATGGAGCAACATCATCATTCATTTGGAGTTGTGTTTCTGGCCACCTGGCAAATGCAAATCCAATATTCACTCTCCTTTAGCTCTGTTTTGGTCCTTACCACCTCCTGACAGAAATATCTGGGTCTTTAGCTGCTAAATGTTTTAGTTCGCCAGTTAGTTGCCAACCTTGTCTGTCTCCGTCTTTGGAGCTGAGCTGGTATCGTGCAGAGTTTTAGGTTGTTTTTTTTTCCGCTGAAACCAGCTGCCTGCTGTGGCTGAAAACTACACTATGAAAGCGATGACAGTGAAACATAACAGTGCAGTTGTGGCTAAACAATTAGCTGGAATTCGCTATAAATCTCCGCTCTACAGGGGAGCTGCAGATTCAGGGGATATTATCTGCTCGGATTGCATGTTGTTATTTGATACATCGTTATGGTGAAAATATCAATTATATATAAATCTCAGTCTGTGAAAGCAAGGGAATTAGCATATTTCCCAGAAATGTTTAACTATGTCCCTAAGAGAAACAGATCTTATCTTAGTTGAGACACGAATGAGATATGAATGTGCTACTTCATAGTTTTAGTTTGTTTATCGGTACTGAAATATTGCTATATGCATAAACATGCATTGATAACAGCCCCTTTGTAGCATCCCTTTGTGTTGCTGTTTTTTTCTTGTCGTTTCCTGCTTCTCCTCTCCACCCATTACCAGATGTGACCTATCACATGGCCCATCTGTCTAATGCACCTCATATCTCCAACAGTGCCATCTCCCCAACAAAGTCCAGCCTTTCTCTCTCTGAAAAACACACCACACACACATACAGCGACAAAATTTGCTACTGATTACCTCCTCGCTATCTAGTGTATCTGGGCTCTCTTTCAGTCAGCTTCTTTAGGCTGTACACATCATGTGTCTCTATCAGCACATCTCCATACATCACTATGATTCCTTACAGTGATAGTGAACCAGCATCACTGTACGTGAAGATCGGAGGACATTGCCTGCGTGTATAACGTTGTGTGGCGTGGTGGGCTTTCATATTTAGCAAGTTTTCCACCTAGATGGTGTTTTTGACTGTGAAGCTGACTTCATTTTTTATTTATTCACTAAACTCAACCCTAGATTAGGACTGACCTACTTACCTTTTTGGATACCAAAGCTCTGCATTTCCCCTCCCTATCTTTCCTCAAACAGACTGTTTCTGCAACTCCTCCCTCTATCCCTCAGTTCTCTGTTTCTTTTACTGCCTGCCCTCTCATTCCTCTCCTCTCCTCGTCCAAATCCTCCCCCTTTCCTCTCTTCTCCTCCTCGATGTGCGGGCTGTCACGCTGTCACTTCTGTTGCTATGGCGAGGCTGTGGGTGCGAAAAATGGAGGACCGCATCTCCAAGACCAACGCAGATGACAGAAACGGGGGAAGGCTGGGATAGTAGTGTTGATGATGATGAGCAGGAGGACGAACACAAAAGAAAAAATGGGGCAGGGCCGGTCTGAGACGGCAGGAGGTGAAGAGAACAACAGGAAGAGGGGGAAAGGTGACAGAAAATAAGTCCGTTAAAAGTGAGGAAGGTGTTTGAAGCAAGTCTGCCATTGTGAAGGTTGGAGACGACAATTTAGTCTACCTCCCCTGAAAATCAGAGTGAGGGAACTGAGCGAGTAACACTCTGCTCTCCCTTGACAACCGCTGACAAGGTGCCCTTGAGCAAAGTGTTCAACCGCGTTGAGCCTGATGGTGTGTCAGCATCACTGTGAACGAGGGTGACGCTGAATGAGACAGTGGATACTCAGTAAAAACTATCCTTGGTTATACTGCTATGCTGCACAAGATAAAGCTGAACCTCCCACAGTTTGAACAGCACACAGTATACATAATGGATGAGCATGCTAAACAGGAGGAGGAAGAGTGTCACACATACTAGTCCTGTTTCTCTTGATGATTCATCAGTGTCATGAAGTTCGTCTCCGTGGACTATGCGGCCTCAGAAATAACCCCCACGTCACTCCATCGTGTTGTCATGGCAATATCATCATCTTATTTTTGACACCCATGACATCAGAACGCCAACAAAACTGAATTAAAACGACGCTGAGAGTAGGAGCGAGAGTAAAGGGGAAGATGAGGGCGGGTGTGACGGAGAGATGCACGTTTGAGTCAACAATATAAACTGTGTACTGTCACATATGCTGTTGCGCTGCAGGAAAACCGCCTCTCCGGGTGTCAACTGTACAGAAATTGTCGGTGGGAAATTCAGTGGAAGCGAGACTCAGAGACCGACAGTGTCAGATGTTTTGAGTCTGTGACTTGTGACTTCATTGGTAACTCAGATGTAACCTTGATGATTTCGTGCTGCAAACAAAATGGCATCTCTGTTAGGAGTGACAGTGCAGTTTCTCTTTCACAGAAGAGCTTCCAAGGAAATGAGGCTGGATGTACCGAGAGTTAAGTTCTGGCTCTTATGTGGCCCTCGTTCTGTTCTTCCCTTTTTCCTGCCTTCAGGTGTATTTTATATTCACTGCGTGTGTGTGTGTGCGTATATGTGTGTGTGTGTAGGTGTGTGCGTGTGTAGGTGTGTGTGTGTGTGCATATCGTCTGTGGAGTAGTTGTTTGGGGCGTCTGAGACATTTCTGTCAGGTGCCTATGTGGGACAAAAAACTCCTATGGGGCCTTTTTAGACGGCCACACACACACACACACACACACACACACACGCACACACACACACACACACACACACACACACACGTTCACATACACACCAACACACATACACACAAACAAATGGATATGAACTGAAGTGGAACAGCAAGGTCACAGTTTTTTTCCGGGTGCCATGACACCCCCCAGAGAAGATGATAAAATGCAGAGAAAGAGGCAGAGACAGGGATGAGAAGGGTATATTTCTTCATAAATGATGAGTTCTCCTTGACCCCAATTATAACAGCGGGATCAGGTGATTATCATTTTTTAGTTAAAAAAAAATAGTTAGATGTTAGATGTCTGCTCTGCTGTGAGGGTTGCAGCCACAAGAGGAATATTAACTGACTGAATAATAGCAATCTTTCACACTGGCACAGCTACAGTCTTTTTCAATTGTCCTTACGCATCACACTTGGCAGTATAGACACATAAGTAAATGCCCAAAATTAAATGATAACTATTGGGTTTAAACGGGATTTAAAAACCACAAAAAAAACAAATCTTTTTATCCAGACTTCAAATTGTCCTTTCTCAGACTGAGTTATTTATCAAAGTCTTGTATGTGTAAATGTATGGATTTAATGATTATAGGTATATACTATAGGTATATATATTGTCTTAAGTATATGTCACAGTAATAGCCTAAAGTATTACTATTGATATAATCCCTGTTGGTGGCCTTAGAGGCTGCAATGACCTGCTCTGTAATGTGTAGGCTAAATGTCAGATTAAACAAACCAGATACTGACTGTTTGGTATTTTTAGAGCCTTGTAAGTATTGTTTTTGTGTTTATACTACAGGAAGGCTCATAGGGTCATTAAAATCAAAAGGAATTTTTCTATTAAGAGCACAGAAATCTACACATTAGATTATAATATCCTTTACAGGCAAAAAGGAAATTATTGACTGCTGGAGGCTCCGGATGAAAGGTCAATGGGGTCACCAAAAAAACAAAAAAAAACCCAACAAAAAAACAGGCTTCCTCATCTGAGGACCATCAATATCTGCAGCAAATTTCACGGCAATCTGGCAGTTCATTCTTGATGTACCTTGTGTGTCACCGAAGTGTTGCTCAAGGGCAGGATCTAACCTGATGATGGCATGGCGCTATCTGAAAGGTCAGGGAATCACCATAATCATTAGAATTCATCCTCTGGGGACGGTGAACGTCCAGAGAGAATTTAAGGTTCTGGCCATTAGTTTGATCCCTGTTGTGCACTGGAGCAAGCGATGGGGAACCGACTGACTGAATGACAGGGTGGCTGACAACTAAATTATTGTACTCTAACATGTATTCATTCTGCATTTCTGCTGCTCTTTTGCACACACGTCCTCTGGGATGTGATTACCTCTGAAACTGCTACATCAAACTGATGATCACAGAGAGAAGTAGCTAAAACATTGTGAAAATGACACTAAGCACGCCTCCGACGGAGACTAGATGGACGTGAAAATATGCCATATTATCAGCTTAAATCATGTTCAGCTGGTCGGCTCTGCCTGCCGACTTTTGCTCCACTAAACACTCCTTACAGATTACAGATCAGGATGCCGCATTATGCTTTTGGCCTGCATGCGCCTGCTTGCAAGCCAAATATGTGCGAGTCCACATGTGCTTGTTCTTTCCGTACGCGCCAAATTCACTTGGGTTTTAGTCGGCGAGGTGTCACTAAGAAGTCACTGAGTTCAACGGCTTTTACGGCAACATCTAAAGTGCGATAAACTAACTGGCTAACTGCGCATCTGGTGATTCTGGCCTGAATAAATAGATGAATGATACATTTGTATAAGGGTTTCTGTCTTTTGAGTCCATAGCAAAGAAATGGCCTTACAGGTGTGAATTGTAACTAGGGTGACTCACTGGCTCAGTGGCTCAGTTTCAAGACAGGCAGCTGTGAGAATCATAGTGAAAGAAGGCGGAGAATCTACAGCCGTGCTCGCAGCTCAGTGAGGCTTTACCACTTTGGATAGAGTGCTAACAGTGACAATGCTAACATGCTGATGTTTTTCAGGTGATATTTACCAGGTTTGCCATCTTAGTTTAGCTGGTTAGACTGCTAGCATTCACTAATGAGCGCTGATCACTGATCACTAAGAACTGCTGATGCCGATCAGACTGTCATTAGTTTTATATTGCGGATATTTGGTCACGAGCCAATGTATTGGCCAAATTGAAATTTTTAACTGATGATGGATGAAAATTCAGGGCATCATCGAGGTCAGACAGATTTATCCTCCAGGGACCATGGATGTCTGAACCAAATTCCATGGGAATCCATCCAATCGTTGCTGAGAGATTTCACTCTGAGCCAGAAATGTAAATTTCTAAACTAAAATGACTTTTAGAACATTACATTTTAAGGGGTTACTTGGGCTATGGTTGGCATCATGCTCATTTATCATAATATACAATAATAAGGCTGTTCGCAACCTCAGCCTGTGCACCAGACTTGCATCAATGTTGATAAAAGTTGTTAATAAACTCATGCCCCCGTACAACTTGTGCTTTAAAGAAGCATGTTGAACTCTTTCTGCATTGCTTTGTCATCCCCAGCAGGAATGTTGATTGATGCCCTTCTTGCAGAAGCAATGTCTTTCATTGAAACATTCAAACACTGCTTTATTGTGCTGATATTTATTTAATTATTAACTGTGGCAGAGAGGTGTCATGAGAAACAAAGCCAGGTAGTGTCTGCTGGAATTCTTTGCTGCAACAAATGATGACATCTCTCAAGCAAGAACTCCGCAAATTGCATTTGGTGGTGTTAAAAAAGAGAATAAGAGCAAACTGTGTCCGGCTCAAGCTCAGCGTGTATGTATATTGTGCGGTGTTACCAATGCTTGGCTCTTTAGGGAAGGCAATGGTGGTCTGCTGGTCAGTCCAACACTGAAATATCTCAGTACAGTCTTGGTCCCTGGAGGATACATCTGAGTGAATTTAGTGATCGGCTAACATTTCCTCTAGCACTACAGTTAGGTTGACATTTTTTGTTTTTAAGGAACTATTTTCACGACTGTTAGATGGATTGCAATGAAATTTGGTAAACACATTCATGTCTCTTTCAGGATGAATTGTAAAAACATCGGCAATCGCCTGACTTTGACTTTCCATGTAGTGCCACTGTCAGATCAATGATTTAATTTTTCCAACACTTCTATGACCTTCAAAACTAATAATGGCCCCATTAGCCTCAGCTATGCTTTATGGTTATGTTCTTTTAATTAGCCAATGTTAGCCAATGATAACACGCTAAACTAAGATAGTAAATATGCTGAAGATTATACCAGCATATTAGTACTGTTACTGCGAGTATATTAACATACTGGTATTAACATTTAGCTCGAAGCACTGCTGTGCCCGGCACAACCTCCCCCCGGGGAGCTGTTAGCACGGGAGCATCACGTTAATGAACGTTGGTGGAGAGCGGAACGTAAGAATTAAACAGGCACAACGCGGCACCTCCGCAAGTTCCACGCGTAATTGTGCAGTTAATTGAAACGCTCAACTCAACAAACACACAAACGAACAGACGAGCAAACGCGTTCTGAACTTACACCCACAGGAGCAAAAAGGTTCTAGCTAACTGCGCTTTGACACGGTCCTGGTCTCCGTGTCTCGCGCTCTCCCTGTGCATCCATGTCTGCATGCATTTGTGTGTGTGCGTGTGTGTGTGTGTGTGTGTGTGTTGGTGGTGGTTAAATGGCTGCCTACAACTTGGCAGGGCTCTGTTTGGACCTCGCGATGCATCTCAATGACTGCAGGCACACTGCAGAATGAGTCAAGCGCAAGTCAACAGTGGCGGAGCATTCAGACTCAGCACTGGCTCTGGGTTTGAGTTTCTGAAGGTTAGTGAGTGTGTGTAGGTTCGCGTGCGTGCGTGTGTGTTTGGATCCGCGGAGTAGAAGAGAGAGAGAGAACGAGAGATGGAGAGGAAAATTGTTTTGGGGGCTCTATCTTTCCAACTCACCTCATGTGAAAGATAGACTTTGAATGTACGGTGTGTCTAATCAGGTCAGAGGAGACCGGAGCGTCCCGCGCTCTGCAAACAGCAGACGCGCCGACCGAAATAAAGGCAAAGACGCCGCGCTACGACGACCCCCGTCGTTGTTCGGGCGACCCGCATGCCCGACGTCAGTGTGGCTAATCACCTGTCTGGAAATAGAAAAGGCCCGATGGCGGACGCAGGTTATCATCATGGGCCGGGGCTGCGACGATATCGACAGCCCAAGCGTCTGTGCGAGTCCGTGGGCGGGTGAGAGCGTGAGTCCATGCGTGTGTGAGTGGGCAGTTTTCTCCGATGTGCGTGCATGACTTGGGCATATTCGTGCCGCGACTGTCTCTCTGTGCTCGGCTAAAGCTCCTCAAACGTTCCCGACTGTGAGCGGTTCCTTACACCCAGTGGAAGACCTTTTAGGCCTTTAACAGTAAACTTTTGGAGACTCCAAAATCCTTTTTTTTTCCCATTGATAAAAGTTTGATGCTCCGCTAGGCGAGATTTGGTTAAACGTCTTGGTTAAATGCACCCATTCGCCAAAAGTAAGTAACATTTAAAACATTAAAAGTGAAATACAAACAGACAAAGGCTGAATGTTTTCAAACAATGATTACTGCACTTCGGAAACACTAAGGCGAAACAAGAAACTTCCGTCATAATTTCTTCCAGCAAAATCTTCATGTCCTCGGTCGTTTGGTGTTCGATCATATCAAGGCTACTCTCATTTTGCAGTATGCGTTGCCGTCTCACAGTAATCTCCGCTAGGCATCGCTCCAGCGTTGCCGCATTCAACGGCAGATTTTTTCTCCTCCGAGGTGCATCATAATCCTTTGAAATAATTATTCAGCAGAAATCCCCAGGATATCACAGCCTGAACTGATCGAACATCGTTGGGTATGGCTGTACATACTGTCTACTAGCTCACTGCCAATTCATTCCAACTGTGAGCTAGACACATGGCTGAATTTTCAAAACCGGTGTTCCAAGAAGGCGCCCGTTCACTCCAGGGAAAGTCGCTCACCAAGTATACGAGCCAAAACATTTTCTCTTTCCTGGTTTGCTTCCTTGTTTTCTGCACATGCACATTAGCGTCCCTTTACCTGATCATGCCAGATAACATTAAAGGCCATTCTGGGCTCCAGAAAAAGTTTAAAAAATATTAAACCTTTGCGGTTTAAAAATTCATAATATCAAGAGATGCAACTGACATTGTTTGCAGTTGAAAGTGTCCTGTTAACATTTTTTTTTTTTAACTCTTTTGCAGTCTCAACTACTCACGTGGACAAACCGGCTGCTCTTGAGCAAATCACACCATACTGACAGCCAGGAATTTGACTCAGTGCCAAAAAGCTACATTCGTATAACTAACATAAAATATAATTTTATGATCAAAACCAGTGACACCAACATGCCAGATGCTATACTTGTCCCGTGAGAAATTCTAAGCAAAACAAAAATTCATGATGAGAAAAGCAGCGAGTTTTAATTCAGCCGAATACAGAACGGAGGTGAAGGCAAGCTGACTACTTCCTGGTTGTCAACGAAGTGGCTGTGGTTGACTTGGAAACCAAATCTCTACGGGGTTGTTGGGATAGAAACAGGCTGATGATTATAAAGCCCTTTTAAAACTTCTGCATCTATTTGTCTGCATGTGTGTGAATATATATTATGTTCGCTTGCTTATATGTGCCTCTGCAAAGATTGTAGTCACAAAATGATCTCTTTCGCTGCATCTAAATGTCAAACACTGCAATTTGTGTACATACCAAATTATAACGTTCAATGACCTCAGCATATAAAAGAAATGACGCTAGTGCTGCTGGACTAAAGGTTACCTCACCTGAACATACACCCATGGTTCTGCGAGTTATGTTGGATTGAGTTTTATTTTTTTTCTGTGTATAAGAGTTTGCTGCATATTAGCGTCATCGTTCAGTGGGTGCAAAGCCCTGCTTGCTGTTTCACTGAAAGCCTGAAGGACGTTGTAGCATGACAGCAATGCAGCTATCCATTTTGGTTCCTGTGCTGCCTCCTCCTCCTCCACCTTCACCTCTCCTCCTCTTCCTTCTCCCCCGTTTCTCCCCTGCCTGCTAATCATCTGTGCCTCTCTCTCTTACCATCCTCCTCAACGCTGTCATCCTCCTCCTCCTCCTCCTCCTCCTCCTCCACCTCCACCCCTCTCTCTCTCTTTTTTCTCTCCCTTGACTCATCATCCTTGTCCTCCCTTCCTCTCTATCGCCCTTCTCCTTTTGTTTGAGATATAGGACCTTGGGGACTCAAGGCTGCAGTAAAACAAGTCTGATGCATTCAGTATGTCCTGATGAAAGTCCTTGAGCAAAATTTCAGCGATATAATGGAGAAACACTTTTAAGATGAAGTATGGTCCTTTTTGGCCAAAAATTTAGTTGTTCAGTGCTGAAGAGTTACTGTGCCATTCGGACCTCTGTCATACATCTCGTAATAGGAACATTTTTGGAGCTTGCCGCAAAGCTAGGTGTTTTCATGTGTGCGTATGTACATGTGGGGGTGGTATGGGTGGACCTCTCTGATGTCAGGGAGTGAGTGTGATGAGGCTGTGTCTGTGTTGGTAAGGTTGTAAATGTTTGATGGGATTTGATCCTACCATCTGTCCACTACTGCTGGCTAAGAGAAAGGAGGCACAGAGAGGCTGGGTTAAAGCAGGAAGCACGAAAGCAGATTGTAATTTAGAAAAAAAAATGCAATCAAATCATGTTAGCTTGTCATAGTGTGAACAGTATTACAGGAGGACAGACCTCTCATCTTTCAATGTACAATTACTGTACATATAATGTTGATTTCAAAGGAAACAAGCCTCATAACTTAAGGAGCATAATGGTAGGCATATAATTTTTGCATGATATATAATATTGCATTCTATACACAGCATATCACACATGTAAAGCCCTTTGTTAATGCACTACATGAATAAACATAGCCCTATTGACCGTAGAGGAGAAAATACATAATGCTCTCACCTTCCACCACAATAGAATGTCATGTTCTCCTTTAGTCAAATCCAGCTCAACTCTGTAAACCATAAAACTCTGAAAAGTAAAAATGCCTGATTGAACTGCAGCTATAATGGTTTATGTCTGAACACTTTAAGTGCTTTTAAAGTAGATAGCAATGTGTAGAAGAATTTGCAAAGGAAGCGGTAGCAATTTAAAATGAAAGCTACAGTATATAGACTTTATAGACTTTATTCTATCTTACATTTCATTAACAGTTTGACTTTTCTCAAGCTTAAAAGAGAAAAGTATTGTATTTTTGCATCTGGGTGTGTAAAACAGTTGATTCTGACCAGGGATCTTTTACTCTATTTCTCCCCAAATGACGTCCTCATTCATTTAGTGCTTGATAGTTTTCAAGATAGACTTCTGTTGAACAGTGTTGCTACCGGGGCATGTATGACAAATATTACACTGTATTTAAAACATAATAGTCCAGTAGCCAAATTTGCTTGTTATCTCATTTAGTGCTAAATAGTTTTTCAATCATCTAGTCATCGACTTCTAATTTGCACATCACTGCCGTTATAAAATTAGTACTAATAATAGATCCTATCTGTCAGATACCTTGTCAGGAAATACTAGACCACAAATTTCAAAAGGATCAATGTGACACATACACACACTTGCCAAGTTATATATATATATAATATATAATATATATATACAAATACACATATATAGGCAAGTAACAAAGGAAGACAGACTGTATGTGCTAAAGCAGGATAATGATGGAAAAATTCGAAGGAAAGAACTAGACGTGACTTCAAATGATGGAAGAACAGCACAGTTTCCAGACCTAAACCCGATGGAGCTGGTTTGCGATGAACTGGACAGAAATGTGAAAGCAAAGCAACCTACAGATGCAACACATTTGCGGAAATTTCTGAATCACCATGAGTGTGTTGGGCTGCTGGAGATCAAATTTTGGATTTAAAATTCCTATATGTAGTAATGGCCCTGCACCGTGTCTCTGCACAACTGCTGCCAATTCAGGCGTGGGAATTCATTGGCGATCGGAGTAGAATGAGGATGAAAATAACACACAAATAAATAATAACATCATAAATGAATTGCGGAAACGAATAGCTACATCTTAAATTTTACTGAAATCCAGTGCTAGTGATACCTATTCAGGGGGGTGTTGTTGGCGCTGAAAATTTTTAAAGTTCTACAGTATGTCATATTTTTTTAAAGAGAATACTTTAAATGAAAAGAAATGATCCTCTCCTGACCTTGTTATTTCTAGCTGCCCTGTTGTCTGACCCAGCCTATTTGGGTCTGCAGACCATTCACACCGTGGAAGAGTGTGAAAAAACCCTGTGTGCGTCGTTAAATGAGTCATTAAAATAAATCCCTTCTTTAGCCTGCAGAGGCAGTGCAGAGTTTGAACTTGAACACTCAAAAAACGGCAGGTCCCCTCTTGGCTAAATTTAAAATAAATTCAAAGTAGAGTTTTAGCCATGATTATTATATATCATGACTTATGGGATCATCTGTGGTTGACCTCCAAAGTGTCTGCTGTCGCTTAACTGTCCACTGTTGAGGTGAGTGTGTAATGACTAGGCGGTCCACTGTGTGCACGTTCGCACATAGACTCCCACTGTAACACATTAACCCACACACACACACACACACACACACACACACTAATGAAAGTGAAAGATTTTACTGAATTGTGTCTAAATTCTATTAATTGATGTGTGTAAAGCACTTTGTAACATTGGTTTTGAGCACTGCTATACAAATAAACTTTTATTATTATTATTACTACTACAAAGGGTAGAAACAACACTGGGACATTTTCTATCCACATATGTGCTTTGAAATGTTCTGAGGTCAGCACTGCTGACTAATTAAAGAAAATGCTAAACGGTTTGTTATTGATATTGTATGATGAACAAATATGCATGAACGCACAAAATGCTATTTTGTTTGCATGCATGCAGAAAACCTGTCACGTTGCGTTGTGCCTCCCATGACCCCAGAGGCCGGTGTCATGCTGAGCTCCCAGCCATGGAGATTTTAACAGATTGATCATCCATGTGTTGTACTCCAATCAATGCCTCTAACTACCAATGACCAGATTGTGAACTCTTTATACTGAGGTCAATAAACACAACAGATCCTGGGTGGCCCTGAGGGGTCGGGTTTAGGGGGGATCAATCTCTTTTACTAGAGGCCAATGCATCGCACTGTCGCTCACTGGAAAGGTCACAAAGTCTTTCTGCTTGATAATAATGCTAGCGCAGCTCGTCCGGCAATCATCACCAGTCCAGACATCAAATAGGATTAATGAAAGCCTGTAAACTCCTGTGACCTCCTGCTCATCTGTGACCTTCATTTTACCCGTCCTCAGATCCGTTGAAAACCTCTCAGTCTATAATTTATTGTCGGAGATCACCATTTTCATAGCAGATTTAGAAATCACATGGTGCGTCATGTTATGTAACTTTGCCCTAACATGCAGGAATCAGCAAAGCATAAGCAACTGCTGCTCTTTTGATGCATGCTGAGTAACACAGCAATCAGACGGGAAAAACGAGATATCTGTGATCAACCTCTGTGACAAGCAAACAGGCCGCAGTGCTGACAAGGCTCCGAGGGGTGAACTTAAAACCACATCCTAAAATGTGCTAGTTTGTTTTTCTGAACCAAGTTTGAGTGAAAGTTGTTGTGTAAGAGAATGAGGCTTCAGTACATTATAACTAAGGGTTATAACCTCAGTTAGCTCTTGGCTGGCGGAGCTCTAAAGTCTAAAGGGAACACAGTAAGGAGAGAAACATCTGGAAGAGTAATTAACACAGAACAATCTGGCTCTCAGAATATAAATCTTTGACAGGGTGGACTCACTTATTCCTTCCAAAGCTCTGAACTCTAACTCTCTCTGATCCCAAACAGAGAAGACTATGCCAAATGAACCTGATTAAACCCATTAAAATTTCTCAGGGAGCTCACATTAACCACAATATGCATTTGCGAATTTTCAGCATTGATGTTATAGATGTTGCATTGTAAGAATGTACCATTAACAAGAACCTAAATACGTGTGTGTGTGTGTGTGTGTGTGTGTGTGTGTGTGTGTGTGTGTGTGTGTGTGTGTATATATATATATATATATATATATATATATATATATATATATATATATATATATATATGCCACAGGGGATTCAAGGAGGGCTTTACTGAATATAAAAAGTAGGTATCAGATTTCAAAAGCAGAAGTAACACAAAAATATTTAGTATGTAACTCTTGTACCTACTGTTGTATTGAGTTACGATGCATATTTTTTCATCAAAATAATCAGATTTACTCATTATCCTTCAAAAATGTTCTCTAATACGTTTAATTGGGGTGTGAAGGAATATGGGGATAGTTTGAAATCTTGGGAAACACATTCATTCTCTTTTTTGTATTTATTGTGTCAGTTAAATGAGATGATCAGTACGACTGTATGTTTTATATTGTGATTATGAATCCACAGCCAGCAGCCAGTTTGCTTAATTCATGCTTCATACTTATGCTAAGCATTAAGACTGGAAACAGGGGGCGGACAGGTAGCCCGGCTTTGTCCAAAGGTAACAAAATCTGCCCACCAGCGCACCTGAATCTCACTAATGAGCACGTTACAGCTTGTTTATATAGTCTGTACAAAAACCAGTGCATGTGGGCTTCATTGCTGTACTCTTGGCAAGAAAGAGGATGAGCAAATACCAAACTAGTCCTTTGAATTTAAAATTTAAAAATAGAAGACGAACAGCTGTTTTTAATGTGCTTGACGCGTGCTTGACAAGGATTAACATCACTCTTGACTTGCTTTTTAAACTTGGCCTCTGGGTCAAATTTTTTTGTCCTCGCTGTGGACATTTTCACTAATCGTTACATTAGATAAACGATAGTGTTCAGTGAAAAATCATAAATGGTTGAAAAGTGGGGGCTATGGTTCCTCTGCACTCATTTTGAGTGTAGGTGCGCAGCGAGCTAAAGCAACTTGCAATCAAAGCTGAAGACGCAAGATTACATTTGAGGATCTTACTGGGAAACTGACAAAAGAGCCCTGGACAACAAATTAATGATACAAACCAGACATAAACAATGACATTCCATGAACCAAAGTTGGACCAAAGTTATTGTAAAAATGAACTGATAAATTGACAAGAAAACCAGTGAAAAATCACAGTCCCCAAAGGAAATAAAGCACAGTTATTAATGTGATACACATACACAAAAACTCCATGAGTAAAATTAATAGAGAGTGAAATATCCAGCTGTTATCCCAAAAGCGATTCAGCAGTTACTTAGAATGTTGAATTAGCACATTACCTCCAGATATCTAGTACAGTGGTTAGCCTGGTTAGCGGTGAACTGATTAGAGAACAAACTACTACTAAATTCCCAATCAACATCACTATGTAATAAAAGAAATAGCCACAGATAATTTTGCAAAATGTTCATTTGGGGATCAGATAAGAGATGTTTGCCGGCATCTGCTCGGTCACGGGTCTGACAAAATGGTGGCTGCAATGATTTCGGTTACGACTGTAACCGGTACTGAAGTGTGCGGTCGCTATAACAACAGAACGTACAACTGAAACCAACATCTGGTGACGCAAATATGGTCTATGTGAAACTGCTTGAGACACAAGCTGCGTTTCCACTCCCTTGTTCGACCAGTCATTTCTCCCTGTATAATGGACGTGTAATGATTCACGCAGTGACAGTGAAGCGGCGAGCGGCGGGTCTGGACGCCGTCGAGGGGCACAGAATTGGTTTTCGCATCTACGGTATAAAAATTTGGAGCATTGCTTTTTGAGACTTTTGGCAGACAGGTGTGTAGGCTACATGTTTTGAACACTACTTTTTTGTGTTTCACTGTTGAATGTTCGCCACTTTTACTGCTCGCCATTTTATCTGAGTGTCCAAATTCTGAGTGTGTAAATTTATTCCGCTGTATAATGCCATCAGAAATTCCCTAATAGAACAAAAAGGTAGTGTTGATGGGATGCATACAATGTTCTGTTAATAATCCCAAAAGGCAGTCTTCCATATTTTGTAGATGACAATTTACTCTTGTGCTTCTCATCAGCTGTCTTTGATAATGCAAAATGACACTGAATAATAAGTGTATGAAATCTCAATTTTCTGCTCAGTGCTGAGTAAAGAATCGAGTGTTTATATTATATAATTTGGGCTGAAATGACACTTTCAATAGAAACATCAACACCTGAATAGAACGTCAGCTTTAGCTGAGCTGTAACTAAGCTATAAGCCTGCTAGATTTTCAAAATAATGGCAATATTTAAATTTCCATTTTTATTATTTGTTGTTCTTTATTTGCTGTGTAATTATTTGTTTATCATATTATTATTTGTTTGCTTTTGAGTTACTTTTAGAGGAAAATACAATGCAGAAAATATCACTATTAAATTATGTTTACGTTAAAAACAAAGTGATAACAAGAAGTGGCCTTATTACATGTACTCAGTGTTCACAAAACACAACTAATATCCACAAGTGATGACTTTGATAGATCAAAGCAATGAAATGCAAAACGGTTGCACTTTGCATGCACGTGACATAAGGCTCAGCTTTTCTGAATGTCTACCAGAAATTCTTAAATTCACAGTTCACGTTTGAGGAAACTGAGATTTGTGTGATTACAGAGTTGCTGGAGAGAACAACGCATAGTCATGTCTGGAAACCTCCGGCTGTTAGCCACGGTGTGCACATTATTCACTTGCTTTCAATACATCTGCAGGTTGACACAAGCATCACAGTACATCACATTATCCTTGGAGGTACAGCTGTGTTGACTGATAAGAGATACTTGGAGCCCCACCTCAAACTTAAAGTGATCCAGAAACAAAACACTAAAAAAAGCTTATTTATTTTCTGTGTCCTCCTTCGAAACACATACACACACACACACACACACACACACACACACACACACACACACACACACACACACACACGCACACACACACACACACACACACATATAGACAGACAGGCCCCAAGAAGACTGCTCTGATATTTTAATAAATAAACTAACTTAAACAAACACACATCATTTTTTTTTCTTACACACACACACTCATGCATGAGTGACTTTCAGGTCTTTAAGGAGGACTTTCCATTATTGATGAAGCCATATGCTCTGTACCTTTATTGGGGCAGGGGTTGGCTCAGGTCTGCTTGACTCAGCATTCCTCTGCCCATTGCTCTTTCTTTTAGCCTCTGTCAGCACTGTGTGTGCGTATGTGTGTGTGCATATGTGTGTGTGTGCGTATGTGTGTGCGTGTGTGTGTGTGTGTGTGTGTGTGTGTGTGTGTGTGTGCATGTGTATGCATACACATAGGAAAGAGAAAAGAGAAAGACAGACGTAGACAATGAACCCCGAGCAGACCGGCCCTACAAGAGACACAGCCCCAAGTCAGAGTGCAACTGGCAGGTCAGTGGACAGCAAAGAGACTTTTTGATCCTGTCAACAACAATTTCCAGAGGCTTGAATGGAGCATTTGGTTTTTGGCCCCTCAGAACTCAATAACAAAGGCCTTTCCTCACAGTAGAGGCAGAGATTTGTCCACCAACTAGCCTCAATACACGACATGTTGTGTTTTGAGTGAAAGAAGTAGCTGCAAAGCTTTGATATGAGTAACAGTTTGGCCAACAGCTAAGGGGGAATTTCCCCCTGCTAGTCCTTGCTTTGAGTCAGGGATGTGGGGAATATCTGCTGCATTCGATGTAGGAAAAATGGAAAAGACAGGAAAAACGACCCTTGTTCCAAGTTCAGAGTGTTCAAGCATTAGCCCAAAGCCATTAGCCCTCATTCTAACCTCATAGTCACACTAGATACGCAGCCTAAAGTAAATATTTTTTGGTGAAACACAGTTTGTTAATAGTGAAACCAGATAAAAAAAAAAAAAGATAGCTTAAAGCGCCTATAAAATGAGCTGAATATATAACATTTGTGTAAATACTGGATTTTATTATGATATAACTTCCAGCGTTGGTACATTTGCAGCAGTTTTAATTTAGAATTACAAGACAGAGGTTGACATGAATGTTTATTTCCACTGCTGATCATAATTAAGGTTCAACTAATTTAAAAAAAAAAAACAAAACACAAAACGAAACAAAACAGTACAGCAATACTTTGAGCTAAAATTTGCTGCTGCATGCTTACATGCTTAAAGTGACAATGCTAACATGCTGATGTGAAGCAGGTTTCCCTTTTTTCTTTAGTCAACATCTTAGTTTAGCATGTTGGCATGCTAACATTTGCTAATTAGCAGAAAAATGCAAATGACATTAGCAAGTGAGTATCTGGACATGAACCAAAGTATTGGACAAATCCAAATCTTGAGATCAATATAGCACTTAACAACTGAGTTATATAACAACTCATATTACTCTCATCCAGAAGGAGACATGAAAAAATATCATGCCTCCCTCTCAGTGTTGTAATCTGGAATATAATCCAGATTACAACACTTCCTGAGAAAATGACTCATAGTGATTTGAGTTGCTCTTTGACCTGGACATCACATACAACAGCTGAAGATGATCAAAAC